>QEPC01009197.1:76571-142804 GCA_003113815.1 Sphenodon punctatus | reverse complement strand
CCACACCAGTGCTAGTCTTGTGGGGGCGGAACATGAGTTCATGGCCACCATGGGACTGTCCCAAATGGTCATTGGCCCGACACATAGTGTGTGACATACTCTCAACCTGGTGTTCTGCATTGGCCTTGAGGTAAGGGATTCGTCGGTGAGGAGGCATTAAAAATGCCCTTGTCATGTCATGGATGGATCATTACCTCCTCCAAACCAGACTCCTGGTGCACATCTGCCCCCAGAGAGCTGTAGAGCCTATTTGAATGGTTTGCCCCCAGAGACTGATGGAGTTGGATCGGCTCCAGATGGCTCTGGGGGAATTGTCCTCTGATCTTGATGGCTGTTTGGCCAAGAACCTTGTTCTGGCTTGGAACACCTTGCTGATGGGGGCCATCAACTGGCCGGTTCCGACTGTGGTGTTTGAAGCAGGAAGGACGGTGGTTAGAGCAACGGTGGTGCCGTTCTCAGGCTGAATCCAATAGGTTGTGGTATAGAGTCAGTTTACGGGCCTATGCCGTGGCTGTGAGGGCAGCAAAGAAGGAATTCTTTGTTGCCCTCATAGTAACCGCGAAGTTCCGTTCAGCGGAGCTGTCTTCCGGGTCGTGTGGAGGCTGGTCAGTGCGACCTCCCTCTGGACATGGAATCTTCCAGGATTCATTGTGACACGTTTGCCAATTACTTTGAGGATAAGATCGCTCAGATTCACTATGATTTTGCTGCTGTGTGTTGTGCAGAGGGAGGATAGCCAGAGACTGCAAAGCCCTGTCTGGTCTGATTTTGTGGGATCTGTTTCAGGGTGATGTCAGCTGAGGCAGATGATGTTCTGGGGTCTGTTAGGGCCACCTGCTGTGAACTGGATCCATGCTCATCCTGGTTGCTGAAAGCCTGCTGGGAGACACTAGGGCCACTGCTGGCGGGGGTGATCAATGCCTCCCTCCGGGCGGGCAGAGTGTCAGAATGTTTGAAGGAGGCGGTGGTGCGGCCTCTGCCCAAAAAACCATCACTTGACATTGACTTGCTCACCGGCTATTGGCCAGTCTCTAACCTTCCCCTTTTAGGGAAGGTTATTGAGTGGGTGGTGGTCCAGCAGGTCCAGGTGCACCTTGATAGCCACAGCTTTTTGGATCCCTCCCAGTCTGGCTTTCGCACAGGGTATGATACGGAGACTGCGCTTGTGGTCTTGGTTGATGACCTGTGCCAAGAGATGGACCAGGGACATTCAACTTTGCAGCTGGGGGCTTGTGTGATCACCCCCCTCCCCTTTTACACTCTGGTTGGGGGTTCTCTGTGCCTCCCGTTTGGGACCCTGTGCAAGGGGTTGGGGGACGCTTCCTGCCAATTGACAGCTGTGGCAGGATGTCGGCATCTCCCCTCCCAGGAAGGGGGTGGGAATGGAGGAGGTCAGCTTCTGGGTTGCTCCCTAAATTGTAGGGAGCAGCTGGTGGCTGTGCCCTTTGGCTCGGTCCAGTGGCTGGGGCCAGTAGATGGAGTTGGGGTACTTAGTATTTGGATGGAGGGAGAGGGATACTTGTATATTGCCCGTGAGAGGGTTCTCCCTCCTGGTGAGAGCAGGAGGGCTGAGGAAGCCCCATCCCCTGGCCCGGTGGCAGCAGGGTGGAGGTGAGGAAGTAGTTAAGGCAGGACCTCTGCTATTACCTGTGTGTATATATGAAAGGCCTGGTGGATTGATTGGGGATGTCTTTGTTACTGTTGTGGGGACTGTTATTTTCGGGGTTGCTATTGCCATAATTATAATGATGTTTTGATGATGTTTTGCTTATTATGTATTTTTATGTATTATTTTGTGTATTTTGTGAGCCGCCTTGAGCCATTTTGTAAGTGGGAGAATGCGGGATATAAATTAAAAGTGAAATGAAATGAACTTTACTAGTCCTATTAGATTTCTCAACAGCTTTTGATATGGTTGATCACGAGGTAGGATCCAATGGGTAGTGTTAGGTAACGATTCATCTTCTCCTCGTGTCCTCTCGTGTGGTGTCCCACAAGGTTCTGTTCTGTCCCTGCTCTTGTTCAACTTGTATGTTTAGCCACTGGGTGAGATTGTGAAATGGTGCGGAGTGAGTTGTCATCAATATGCTGATGACACTCAGCTGTACTGCCTCTCATTTTCTTCAGACCCAGGACTGGCAGTCTCTTTGCTCTCCCCGTGTTTGGCAGCTGTGGGGGAGTGGATGAGGCAAAGTCGACTGAAGCTGAATTCTGACAAGATGGAGGTAATGCTGGTGGAGAGAGTGGCGGGTGTAACATCTCCCATCATTGATAGGGTTTGCCCTCCGCTGGTCTCCCAAGTGCAGGGTCTGGGGGTGCTCCTTGATTCCCAGCTCCACTTGGATGTCCAGGTGGAGGCGGTGGTGAGGGGGGCTTTCCAACAGTTACATCTGGTTCAGTGGCTTCAGCCTTACCTCTCAGTCTCTGACCTGGCCACCATCATTCATGCTTTTGTTACCTCGAGGCTGGACTACTGCAATACACTCTATGCTGGGCTACCCTTGGTGACAGTCTGGAAGTTACAGCTGGTGCAAAATGTGGCATCCCGACTCCTTATGGGGTCGGGTCGCCGGGAGCACATTACACTGGTGCTCTGTCTTTTGCACTGGCTTCCTATTTTTTTTCTGGGCTTGATTCAAGGTGTTGCTTCTTGCCTTTAAAGCCCTGCCTTTAAAGCCCTGCCTGGGCCCGACCTATCTGCGGGATCGCCTCACTCCCCGGGTCCTGGATCGACCCCTGCAGTCTGATGGGGACGCATTCCTGGAAGTTCCCCGAGTTAATTGGGGGGCCACTATGGAGAGGCATTCTTGGTGACCGCACCCTGGCTGTGGAACTCACTCCCGGAGGAAGCTCACTTGGCCCTGGACCCGTTGATTTTTCGTTGCTTGTGTAAGACCTGACTGTTCCGCCAGGCCTTCAGTGGAGGGGACAGGTGAGGGTGATTATGTGGGGGTGAATGGGGGGAGGGAGTTATGGGAGGGTTTGTGTCTTGTTATATTTTTAAGTTGGGTGGGGACATCGTTTTATATTTATATAATTTTATTGTGATTATGTTGTTTTTACTTACATGATTTTATTGTAAGCTGCCCCAAGCCGCCTGTGGAGGAGTTGGGTGGGGCATTAAATTGTTGAAAGAAAGAAAGAATCCACCTAATGACGGTGTTAAGCCCACAATATACAATTAAAAGCAAATAATTCAAAGGAGCTGTCTTTGCACTAGGATCTGATAGAATTCAATAGAGAAAAAGGCACATGATTTTCACTCACCCACTTTTCTGGGCATACGGCCAACTGGCATGTAAACAAGATAAACCAAATAACACTTTAATAAACATCTTTCAGCACAGAAATAGTGGCACCAAAAATTGTCAATACTGACCTGTCTTTTAGCAATTAAAGGGCTGAAATGGGCTAATTTCTAGGCCTATTTTTCATGGCTACACTTATGAGATATATAGGTTGCAGGACTGCATTGATTCCAATGCAATTTTTTTAGAGGCCACTTAGGAGATTTGCCTCTGCCCTTCCCCCAACATGGGGGGGGGGGCAGGTGGCATGTCACACCTGCCTAGGATGGGGGCAGGGCATCAGGGTGGTTTCCTGCCCTCAGGGTTGCTGGACCCTGAGGGTGGGAAAAGTGGCCGCCATGCTGGCAGGCAGGGAAAAAACCTAGAACCCCGCCGGGGTTGTTAGGCGGCCCCGGCAGGAAGTGATAGGGCCAGACAGATCACGTGGGCTCTGCCTGCACTGGGTGGAGCCTGCTTCGACCAAGTCAGGAGCAGCTCCAGCCTCAGTTGGGCTGGAGCCAAAGCAGAAAGCAGCACCCACCCTCCCTCCCCATGCACTGTGGGTTAATACCGATCGCCAATCGGGGCCAGGAAGGAATTTTTTAGGGAACCCTAAGCAGACCTCTGAACAGGTTTCTCATTTTTTGCCTTCCTCACAGTGTTGGGCAATTGGCTAAACTGACTCACTCCCCCTTCTTAGGAACTAAGGGTGTGTTGTGCCTGCATATATCTTGTCGCTGTAGCAGGAGTCCAGTACTGAGGGTTAGAATGTAGAGTAGAATAGAACAAAGTATGAGTCATCTCCTTAAAAGATGGGGAGGCCATATCTACTGCAAAAGCAAGGGCATGGCAAGTGGCGGGGTAGCCTCCCTGGGAGGAGTGTCCAGCAAGAGTGGTAGGGGCAGGCATGGTCCCCTGCCTGCAGGCACCCTCATCCTTACTCAAGTCCAGAAGGACTTTGGTCCCCCTCACCTGTGGCAGGTGCCACTGAGAGGGGGAGATGTTGTGTTTGGAGCGGTAATTGAGGGTATATCAAAACCACCCCAAGTTGTTGTTGCTGTTTAAGAATTCAAGTACTGGACCTGAATCGCACTAGGCAATTACCCCCACCTGATTAAATTAATAATTGGTTTAATAAAGAGTGCGGCCATTTAAACCCAACACTTTGTTTCCTGTCTCCTTCCTTGCGTCAGCAAATACAGGTTGCAGGACTGTAGTGCCTGCAACCTGTAGATCTCCTGTGTGCCCTATAAAAATGTGCATATATGGCAACCCTACCCCTGCTGTTTCATGCACGTTGTGTGTCTGACTGTATTGGTGATGCAGCACATGTGTCAGCACTGTCAGGGGTCTCCTGAGGCCTAGCATGTTCTGCTGTCTGCTGAATAGCTGATCCACAGGGAGCCATAGTTTGAGTAGCCTATCAGCCGGGAGCAGTACACTTCTGCCTGCTCTGAAATGCTGTGGGTGAAGCGGTCCTACAGGTTCCTGCTGAAAAAGTGATCAGCGAAGGGCAGACCAATCCCCTCTCCCATGTCACCTATTTGGAGGGGGGGGGCAGATCAGCCTCTTCTACCCAAAAGTAGAGTGGCTGTCCTGGCTTGCCACCAGCATCCCCAGTCTCCACCGAACCAGGGAATGTTGCCGACAGAGTGGGGATACTCTGCTGACAGCAGCCACCCCACTGAAGAAGAATCCAGGGCTAGGGCCAGCAGTGCTGTGCTTGTTCTTACATGTCTAACAGCATGTGTGAGCCTCCATTAGGGGAGTTCACATGTGCTGCTGCTCTCTGTGTCCTTGCTACCGATGTGGAAACACATAAGGCCTCTTCGCCAAAACCACACGGTGTTTATAACGTGCGTTATTCAGCAACAGGGGTGTGCAATAGGCACATGGCTTGTTTTTGTATTAGTTTTTCATTTTCATTTACAAAAACCAGTTTGTTTGGGGGGAGTTTAACGAAGAAAACATTTTGTTGTTGTTTCCATTTTATTTTTTAGTATTCCATAGTAAAAATAATAATATCTTTTTAAAAATCACTTCGCATGTGCAGAGTAGCCGCTGGGGCTATTCTACACATGGGCAGTGCTTTTCCAAAATGGCACTGTGCTACTCATGCCATTTTGGGAAAGGGCGCGCACAAGCAGAATAGTCTGGGGGCCATTTTGCACCTGCACGGTGATTTTTTTACATTTTTATTTTTAATTTAAAACAATTGGGGGGGGGGCGGGGAATCACTGTACATGTGCAAAATGGCCACCGGATCATTCTGTGCATGTGCAGCCCTTTTCTAAAATAGTGGTGGCAGCGACATTACCGTTTTGGAAAAGGGCGGCACAGACGCAGAATGGCCCTGGCAGCCATTTTGCACATGCCTCGTGTTTTTTAAAAAAAATTAAACTATTTTTAATAAATGAATAAATAAATAAAAACTAAAATAAAACAAAAACAGATGAAAGCAAACAACATTCATTTGCTTATTGATCTGTTTTCATAACGTTAGTCATGAAAACAAATGGGGCTTCATTCATTTTTGTGACTAACTAAAATGATATGAATTGCACAACCACTATTCGATATCTGAGCCAGATTCATGGTTCGCTGGCGGTATCCAGAAAGGCCCAGATACCAAGCAGTATCTGTTTAGTGTTTGGTGGATTAACCGGTTACCTGGATAGCAAATTTACCACATTACCACATAATACCACATTGCACCATTTACCATATTACCATGTCCTGTATTGCTGTCTACCATATTACCATGAACTCCACTCCTCCTCTGTCCCCTCTCTTGCCTTCCCACGCCTCCCGTGCTCACCTAACCACCTTCATCCCTTCTTCCAGCTGCTCCCCACACCTGGAACTCCCTTCCTGGCCACATCTGTCTTGCCCCCTCCCTTTGTACCTTCAAATCCCTCCTCAAGACCCACCTCTTCCGCTCTGCCCACCACGACTCCTGGCTCCCCTCAACTAACACCTACTGATACCTACCATCCAGTACAATCTGTTACCTGAGGTCTGTGTACTCATATCCTCACCTCGCAGACCAACCAGCCATCATTCTTGATGTAACCAAGCTAAGCACGTGCAGCTGAGACCTCGCATCTTCGTGAATGTTACACCCCTTGTCTCTCCCTCTGTCTCCCTTCCTTCATCTCCCCTTCTTGCTGTCTCTCAGATTGTAAGCCCTAGGGCAGGGACCTTATCTATTCCATTACTTTGTAAAGCGCCAGGTACATTGCTTGTGCTATATAAATGCTTGATAATAATAATAATAATAATAATAATAATACATATTACCATTGGCTTATAATTCCGTTCCTGTTTTCTACTTTCCCCCTACATTTGATTGTATGATAACATGGTAATCTGGTGCATTTATCCTTTGCACTAACCTATATAACCGGGTGAACATATTTACTATTTATCAGACACTGAAGGAGGGATAATTCGCAACTGATAGGATGGTGATTAGTAAACCTTTGTGGGGATATGCAAATACATTACATACAACTGTGCTAGCTACACTTTCAGCGCCACCTTATTTACACTAGAATGCTGCAGTATCAAAATGATTTTCTGCAACAGTTTGACATGCAGGATGAAAGATGCGGGTCCCAAGTGAAGTTACAGAAGCATGAAATTTCATGTCCTTTAAGTTATTTTCGTCAAGTTCTCATTAGCCCTGTTTTCCCAGCTCTAATTTCCTGTTTTCTCAGAAAGTTAACATCATCTATATTAGAAGTAAGAAAGTCAATTAATGCTAAGGTCAAAGAAATATTTCCCTTACTGTGATGTCTCTGAGGAGCAAAAGGAAGATAACTGTGGCCAGTTTTGTCAATCCATCTTTCTGTCAACCATTGATAAAATTAATATCGTTCAGTCTTGACCAGAATTAACCTAAAACCTTCAATGGCTTGCCTTTGTAATTGGAACGGATGGGTAGTGAAGTGAGTTAATGTATCACAATGACACAAGGAAGGCATAAAGTGTATGTTCTCTCTCTTATTATGCCTCCACATTCTCCAGTTTGTTTGCCTTTCCCCAATGCACAATTAATCCCAGCCATGGAATAATTGGGAAGTCAGCTGTGCTGACATCTTAAAATATTTGTTTTATTATTAATTATTTTTAATTTATACACAACACAGCAATGTGCCTTGCACCAAACAGTCATAATTAGTGATAAGTCTCTGCCTTGGCACCGTGTGGAGCAAGCCCGAAAAGTGTGTGGCAATGGGCTCCCATGCATGTCCAGCACATATGAACTGGGGCGCCCACCCATGCCAGCAGACAAGTCGTTCACAGCTTGACTGCCTCCCTGGTCCTGCCCACAGCCCTGCCGGGAGCTCTTGAAGCACACGTGCACAAAATACGACACTGCATTGACTCAAAGTACAACAACCCCCCACTTGCAATGCATGAAAGAAGAGCCAACGCAATGGAGAACAGCACCTCGGACAGCAGCTTCCTGCACATCTGTTGTTGCTCAGGACTGCCAGCAGCTGCAGTGGCTCCCCAGGTCACGGGCAGGAAGGGGTTACTGGCTGCTGCGGCTTCATGTTTCCATGGTGTCCACAGCTGTGTGTCATGGCAGAGGGTGGGGAGTTGGGATGGGGGTTGTTGCCGGGAAGGACAATGGCTGCCAGTATGAGTTGTTTGCAGGGTTGGTCTGTGGTGGCGGGAGTGCATGGAGGCTGCCTGAATGGGTGCAGTGACCACCCTGGGAGCCGCCCTTTAGAATTCCTCCCCACTCACTCCATGTGCGTGGCTGCTCCACAGTTGCCACCCAGTGGCCATGGACCCCCCCCTCAAGTCTTGCTAATTTAAAAAACATCCTCAGTAAATTAAATTCAACAGCAGAACCAATACAGGCTCAGTGTCACTGTCAAATACTTATATAACTTAGGAAGCATTATTCGGTACTTCTCCAGTGTCTAAACTCCAGCATCTCTAAAGTATAGTTTCAAAGAGGCCTATTATGAAAGAAAAACTGGCAGAGCCTTTTTGAAGCTTTTTTTTTTTTTTTTTTTGGGTTGAAGTTCAAGGAAATTGTAATAGCCGTCACAAGCATAGAAGGGACTCTTTATTCAATTTATAAACATGCTGAAAGTGAATATTTCTTCATTTACATTTTTCTGGTGGTGATGAATGTATAGTACATGTTGCACTGGACTGGGTTTTGTTCTGACATACACTAGAGTGAATCCACTGTGATTTCTACTGGAATTTATTCCATTTCATCCAAGAATAGAATTAGTTTCCTTATCTGAATTACTAAATATACCGCTATTTTGTTGTGCATGGGTAGTCTACTGAGCCCCAAAAGAATACTGTTAAAGGCAATGGGAGGCCCATCATACATAATCATTGCACGACCAGGGTATTAGTTTCTTCAAAAGCACAGAATGCCGCATACTAGTTTAAAAGTCTTATACAAAATCATACACATATAAACCTATGATTAAAGCGAATAAAGGTAAACTGCCTTCTCATTTTCTCAGCTTCAAAATAAAGATGTCTGGATATGTGCCAGTTATGGTGCAAGGAGTCCCCTACTCTCATTCCTAATCCCTTCTTTCGTTATAATACTCTACAATCCCTTTACTCTTTCTTTATCTTCCACGCAAATTAAATTCCAAAGTTTAATAAAGAAAATAATCCTGGATTCTAGCTACCAGATCCTTGCAGAAAAATCAATGTGTACAAGGTAAGAAAGAGATCAAATTGTTCTACAGACTGCCATTTTCTGCAAAGCCCAGACCTTTCTAGCCAAGGGTGAAAGACCTCCACACGCATCTATGCCAGAAAGCACAGCCAGGACATCTGCTTCCTGATCTATGGGGGGCTTAGGAGAGAAAGGGTGTCAGCAAATGGATGTGGAGTCTGCCCAGAATGGTGCCTCCTGCAATACACCTCAGAGGTGCGGGTGATAGCTTGCTGCTCTAGACTGGCACCCACAGCTCTCTGGTACTGGCTGGCCGGGCACGGATCTGAAATGTGGGTTGTTAGCCCAGCAGACAGACAGCAGATCGGCTGTTCTGGAGCACCACCAGCAGGGCTGAGTTGGAGAAGCCTGCTCCACTTGAACTTCTGGCAGGGTGGTTTTAAATGTACCAACCCAGGGGTGAAATGAGCCGCTGTAACCAGAACCAGGGCTGCAATCTACTTAAAAGCATCCAAAGAGACGGCATAAGGCAGGCCAACAAATCAGGGCCGGGTCCACTCTGCACATACTGATGCTTTCCCCATACTGAGGGTTGCTCTACCTGCCACTGGCAGCCAGGGATATCAATAAGATTTGCTGACTGCAGAACTTTGCAGATCGTGCAGTCCCAGGAATCTGCCCTCTCAGGGAAGCCCCACAGGCTGCACCAACCCTGTAAGATAAGGAACCCAAATTTTTATTATAATTGTTTTATTATAGTTGTATAATTTTTATTTTAATTATTTATTATAATATATATTACAATCCTCATATAAGGAACCCCAATTTTTATTTCTCTACAGCCAAAGCTATAGGAAATTCACATTTTCCTCCTTGAACGGTATCATTATGTGTTCTAGTGAAAAATGGTTTGGGTCTACCTGAGGTTATAAGCATTCAAAAACAACACTTTAAATTTGCAGATAACACCAAGTTATTCAAGATAGTTAGGACCTAGGCAGACTGTGAGGAATTACAGGAAGTTCTTATAAAACTGGTTGACTGGGCAACTAAATACTTGAGCTATGCCTCCCCCCCCTCCATAAACTAAACTACCTAACTGAGTCAGACCAATGGTTCATCTTAGCCCAGTATTGTCACAACCTGACACGGCAGCAGGGGTTTCAAATTCAGGTCCGAATCCGGCTCTTCCAGGGTCTCTGGCAGAGGCCATGCCGACATGCTACCTGAGACCCCGCTAAGCCCCCAGCAGAGGCCTCCCCCAGGCAAGCTACCAGGGATCCTGAAGTGGAGATGCCGGGGATTGAACCTGGGACCTTATACATGCAAAGCATGCGCTCTTACCACTGCAGATGAAATAAATTGTTGACACGTGCAAAGTGATGCACATAGGAAAAAAATAATCCTAACTATACACACACAATGTTGGGGTCTAAATTAGGGGTTACAAATGAGGAAAAGCATCTTGGAATCATTGTGGACAATTCATTGAAAACCTCAGCTCAGTGTGTGGCAGTGGTGAAAAGGGAAAACAGAATGTTAGAAGTCATTTGGAAAGGGATAGAGAATAAAACAGAAAATAACATAGTACCTCGTACCTCATTTTTGCTGTGACCACACCTTGAATATTGTGCGCAGTTCTGTTGGCCCCATCCCAAAAAAGATATTGTAGATCTGGGAAAGGTGCAGCAAAGGGCAACAAAAATGATCCAGGGTATGGAATGGCTTCTGTATGATGTGTCAGGATCTCTACATTATGACCTTTGGGTACTTCTTCAAAGTGACCAAGAATAGCCTCTGTTGGGGACAGGATGCTTGGATTGATGGACCTTTGGTCTGAGCCAGTATGGCACTTCTTCTTACATAAGCACTTTAGTAACCTGTTTGCATAATTAAATCATAGAATCCCATAGAGAGTCTAAACAGAGGTGGGCAAATTGCAGCTCAGGAGTCACGGGTGCTCTTGGGTACCTGTACTGAAGTTCTCACCAGAAGTGACTGCCTGGGGCCTGTTCATGTGGCTCCCACAGAAGCAAGGGAAGCCAAGCTGCCATTTTGGCCACAGGAGTCTCATGGGGACCATGTGAGGATGGGGAGCATGCCCTGTGCCACTGCTGCTTAAACTCACCAGAGTCCCTTGGGGCCAGAGCTTTAATGTGAGCTAGAAGATGGGGAAAACAACACTACCCCATCCCCAGGATTAGGGCAAGCTGCAATCAACCTAATGCATGTTGTGGCTCTTGGCAATATGAACATTTTGGTATGCAGCTCTTGGGCTTGGGAGCTTTGCTGGTTACAAATCCAGTCACTAGATGGGGACTACTAACAATACTTCTTAGCTCAAACAACTAGCCATCAAAAGACTAGAATCCTTCATCTTTATACAAAGAATCCAGATCCATTCATCCTTAGGTGAGAGTAGACCTTTCTTCCACATCAGTACCTAGGTAGCTCTAGTACATTTGGTGTCGCGCTGCTCCACTGGGAGCTCTCCAGGGTGCTAAAGAGGACAGATCACAACATTAATGTAGGAAGGCTGCCTGTACTTCTGCTAAGAAGCAGGAAGGAAGAAGACAGTGGAAACTTGAACTATTTGGGTATCATATGGACTTTAACTTTCCTTTGTGAAGCTAATTCTATGCCTGCTTTTCTGTTCAGTATGAACAAAAGCATACGCTGAGGACTGGGACTAAATTAAAAGGATCATATTCCAAATACTCTGGATATGGTATTCTGCACTGGCCTTGAGGTGTGGGATCTGGTAGTGAGGGAGGGGTCATCTATACCCTTGTTATGGACAGATCGTTATCTCCTGCAGGCCACAATTCCACAACATGACTTCCCTGGGCAGAGTGTGGAACCTATTTGTTTGGTTCACCCCCAGAGACATATGGACTGGATGCCTCCAGGGGCATCTGGACTGGATCAGTTTCCTTGATCCTTTGCAGTTGGGATTTTGTCCGGAATATGGTACGGAGACTGTGCTTGTGGCTTTGGTTGACGATCTGCACCGAGAGTTAGACCAAGATAGGTTCATTCTCTTGATTTTGTTAGATCTTTCAGCGGTATTTGATGCTGTTGAACACGAGTTGTTGGTGACACATCTGCGGGACTGTGCTGGGGTGGGTGGGACTGTTCTTGAATGGTTCCACACATTCCTGGCCAGTAGAACTCAACATGTGGGTCTGGGTGATTGTTCATCATCTTACACGTGGAGTTCCACAAGATTCTATTCTGTCCCCTCTCCTGTCCAACCTATATATGCTATATTTGGATATTCCATTTCAGATACTTCAGCATTTCTGTTTATTCCATCATTTTGGTTTGCATATTTGATTATTTGACCAAATATCTGAAATCAAGACATCCAAACCAAGTTTGCACTTGCTTTGTGATTTGAAGTGGTAAAGATGTCAAGAACAATATTCGACATGGATATCCTTTTCAGCTCTAATTATGGGGCCCCAGAAGGGAGCTGTAGTGTTTTGTGGGTTCTTAAATTTGTAAAATAAAATAAATAAATATAAATAAATAAATATTAAGAAGGAGTGTTAAGACAGAGGGACTGAGAGTAATTACTGACAGATGTTTGTAAGAGGTTTTATGCAACCATTGTGTCTAGAATCTCTTTCTTGGAGTATGGTGGAGATGGCCCCTTCCGAGTTAAACATCTTGTATGACTACAGTGCTAGAAAGTAATGCTAAACAAGCAGGTTCTTGGGAATATCATTCTTACCATTCTTACTTGTGGCTTTTTTCAGACCATTATAAAACTAGCTGTTCATTACAATGCCTTCTTTTTCCTTTCATGCAGGTCTTTATAACAATTAGATGTGACTGACACTTTAATTTAAATGTTCAACAATTAAATTAAAAAAGAGCTAACTTTTTGACTCCTTTTTCATAAATAAGTCAACCTTTTGGGCCACTTCTATTAAGCATTCTTCTAAATAGCAGAACTATTTAGCTACAGCTATGGAGATTTATAACATCAAGGCTTTTTAAATCTTTTTTTTTTTTTTGGTCCCCCGCACTAGGAATAAGGACACAGACACGAAGGATATTGGGTAAAAGCTGGCTGCAGCTGTATTTATTGAATCCAATCTTAATTAACCTGTTAAGAAAAACAAAACCAATTAACCAAATGTATCCACTCTAATACCTTAAAGAGTGGTGGATGAGATCAAAGCCCAATTAGCCTGAATTGAATTCTTTAAACCTTCGCCGTGCAAAGTAAAACCAGTATTAGCCAATTAATCTCATTTGTATTATTACCATGCCAATTAAATGCCAATTAAATTGTTCCCAATTAAGGTGATTGAATAACAAGGGGAGTGCCATATCAAATCATTATCCAATCAAATTTTTTCTTCACTCCCCGCTTTCAGTACCATAGAGTTCCCACCTTTTGGATTGGAGATGCCAGTTCAATTCCCTTCCCATGGATCGCATTGATCCATTTCCGTGAAGGACAGATGTTGCTGATGCATATTTCGGGACCACTTGGATCCTCCCCATACACCCACAACTTCTCCCCTTCCTTCCTGGGATCATCTGGGGTATCCATCCCCTAATTTGCTTCCCAGGCTCCACCATGCCGGATGAGCCTGACCATCCTCCACTGTACCCAGGCTATAAAGCCCTTACCAATTTACTGTATGGTACTGAAAACCACCACAAGTTCAGCAGCTTGGCTTGCTTGAACACCCCCCAATTTAGCTATTTGACTAATTAACATCCAAAAAAACTCTCTAAATTAATGTTTTAAGCATGGTATTTATATTACCAATATACAAATCCAAACCAATCTCAGATAGGTGAACCCCATCCTGCCAATATAGTTTGGGTTTGGTCCATCGAATTTCAGGGTGATTAAACCAAACCCCCCCATGCGACCCTATCCACTTCCTAATTTCGACATTAACCTTTTTTCTGGCTCTATCCACCGCTCTTGGGTTAACAGCCCCAGGCCACCTGATTCTCTGCAACATTTCAGTGAACACCAGAGTGACCTGAGGAAAAAACTTCCACAATCTGACCCAATCCTGCCTAATCATAATTGAAAGATCCAAACCAGATCCCCTGGTGAAATCATTCTCACCCAAATGGATCAAAATCAGATCAGGCGGAGGCCTTTCTAACCACCCCATGACCATTGACATCAACTGGGGCCACAGCATACCCCTCCAGCTCTTTCAAACCACGACCGCTTTATCAGAGCTGTGTGCCCCAGCTAGTTGCCCGAACCCTTTTCTCAGCCCAGCGAATGAAACTGTGGCCCAAAATCCAAATTACCTTTTTCTGATAATTCAGCTGGCCTCCTGAAAGGAACAAGGGAAAAAGAAAAAACCATCACTCAACAGCCCTTTAATGGCTGCCCCGACTGGTGCACGAACAATGATCCAGGCATTCCAGATTTGACCCTTAAATACTCCTCCATACATGCCATGGGACAAATGAGAGGCTCAACGGACCTAGCCAGAGCAATCCTCGAGCCCCTGCCTAACTGATCAGTCTTGGAAAGCCTGATGCACACTTCCATACCTACTCCCCCCATGGTCACATCGCTGAGCGGCAATTCTCGCCTAGATTGGTCAGACCTGGCATCCATCACCAATTCACATAGCACTGCAAAAAAGGCTAAAACAAATGCCACCTTAAACAGACAAACTTCCCCAGCATCAACACAGACCTCACCAAGTTTCCCAACAATATCCGCCAGGACCTTTGGAGACAAAGGAACCCTGCTGTCAGCCCGCATCCAGTCCTGCCTTTGCCAAGAGACAATCATCGCCTTCAGCACCAGCATCCGCTCTGACTCCTGTACCCCAAACATCTTTGACAAAGAGGCCAATGCCGACCACTTTGTCACTATCGTGCTGGCCGCCAAACCTCTCTTGCGCAATTCCAAACTGAACTGAACCCGCTGCTGTATAGGCACCGGGAAAACCACAAGCGAACACACAGAATTCCTTGATCACCCTCTCATCCATGAGCCATGTCGCCGGAGACACAGAACCCTTTACTGTGTCCATCAGCTTTAACTTCCAAGGCTCCATAACTTCCTGGGCACAAAGTCCTGTTCCCTTCCTCGCCTGGGGAGCAAGCTCCCAAAAATGCAGCATCTGTAAATGAGAGAGGGCAGCAGCTATCTCGTTCTTCACTCCTGGGACGTGCCTGGCACAAAACAGAATATTAAATTTCAAACAGCACAGTACAAAGACCCTCACCAGCCACATCACCCTCTCTGATCTGGAGGATAAAGAATTAACCACCTGCATCACGGCCGTATTATTGCGCCAAAACATAACTTTCCTGTCCCTAAAACTGTCAACCCAAACATTCACCGCAACTACAATCGGAAACAACTCCAAAAAGGTTAGGTCTCTTAAAATACCTGATGCATGCCACTGATCCAGCCACCTCTCTGAACAACAGGCACCCTGGAAATAAATTCCCAAGCCCACCGCCCCAGCCACATCAGATTGCATCTGCAACTTCGCTTCCAACAGATACTGGTCACGCCACAGGCTAACCCCATTCTGCGTCCTCAAGAACTCCAACCACACCTCCAGATCTTCCCGCATCTCGTTCGTCACTCTGATGTGGTGATGGGGAAGTGAGACTCTGGCTGTCCTGGTGTATAATCGAGAGAGGAAAGCCCGACCTGGGGCAATAACTCGGCAAGCAAAATTCAGATTGCAAAAACCTCAGTGTAACCTTACCAGCCGTCATGCATGCCCTTATCTCAACCCGCAAATCCTGAATCTTAGCTTGGGGTAACCGCGACAATTCCCTGACCAAGTCCAGCTCTATGCCCAGGTAGGTTAGCACCTGAGCAGGGTCCTCAGTCTCCTCCTCAGCCAAAGGGACACCCACTAACTCGGACACTTCACGGAATACACCCAACAAGTTGGCGCATTCCCACGACCCCACCTTTCCGATAAACAAATAATCATCAAGATAATGGGTCACATGACCCGGTCCCACCCTTTGTTTGACTATCCACTCTAGTGCGGTGCTGAATTTTTCAAAAGCAGCACATGAGATGGAACATCCCATGGGCATAGCCTTGTCATAATAGAATTGACCCTTGAAAGCGAACCCCAGAAGGTCAAAATCCTTAGGGTGAACAGGGAAAAGGTAAAATGCTGACTTAATATCACTCTTTGCCATGAGGGCACCCCTACCGCAATTCCGCACCAATTCCACCGCAACATCAAACAATGCATAGTGCACCGTGCAGATGTCCTGCGGAATTGCATCATTCACTGAATACCCCCGGGGATATGACAGATGATGTATCAATCTGTATTCCCCTGGGGCCTTCTTGGGTTCAATACCAAGTGGAGAAACTCTCAAATTGTCCATAGGTAAAACTGTGAAGGGGCCCACAATCCGTCCCTCTAAAACCTCTTTCGTCAACTTTCTTTCAACAATATCCTCCAAACCACTAACCGATTTCAAATTACGGGCAAACATGTGCACACGCTCCCCTTCAAATGGAATCTCAAAACCAACACAAAAACCTTCAACAATGTAACTTGCGTCCCATACCTGTGGGTAACTGCTTAACAATTCAGTGAGTACCCACCATCTAACTGGGGTTGGTGCTCTTACTGACAACCTGCTGTCCTGCACCCCCACCTCGGCATCCTCCATTTGGGAAGGGGCGCTTGCCCCTTTGACCCCCGCCCCTCCATCTCTGGCAGTTGGCAATGAAATGAGGCCCGCCACACTGCAAGCAGACATGTTTGAACCTACAGTTGGCACAAAAACAACGGGACCCATCATTAAAATCCCAGCATGTCAGCGACTGGCTCCCTTTCTTGCTTGGCTCGCCCCAAAAATTATCAGTCGGTTGCCCATCCCCCTTTATAATAACATGGCCACTATCAGCCCTAGCCAAAACCTTCTCTTGGATGCATTCAAGCCACAAATCGTGGTCTTTCACATCCCATCGCACATCCGGCGCAACAGCCGCGTTTTGCCTGAAGGTCTCGTCGCATCCGAGCCACCCGAAACCCTCCTTCGTCAAATAGGCCTTCCTCACAATATCAAAATACTTCCATAGGACTATCGCCCTCTCAGGAAATGCCTGCATGATTACCCCGGCGTAAATGATAAATGCCGACTCCCAGTTCACACAGTTCCTATCAACCTTCCTTCGCTTTGCCTTTTCATACTCCCTAGGTTCCTGCCTCGCGTTAGGATCAGGGATAGGATCGCAAAAGAGCAGGGAAAATAAATCAATGTACTCCCCCTTCCAGATTTTTTCTCGTGTAGCTTGCATCAAGTGCACCCCAATGGATGAAGAAACCCTGGCATAACCACCTCTCAGGGGAGGGACCTCGCTCTCTGACTGTGCATCCCTGCATCCTCCAGATTTCTTGACGGCCCAGCACCACTCCCTGGTGCTACCTGACTCTGTCCATTACCCATATTCCCAGACTGACTCGCAGCCGCAGCCCCAGCCTGTGGGTGCCACACATTGTCTATCCAGACCAAGCAGTTTGGATCCTGCTGAACACGCAGTTGACCCTGTCCAGCTTGCCCCGTTGTCGCAACTCTGCCCCCTTGCAGTTGTGTCGGCAACCCGACAGCCATTACCGTACTCTCCCCAGCCTGTGAGGATGATTCCTGGCTCGAGGCAGTCGGTGCCCGCACCCCGCAGCTTCTCTCATGCAGCTGCGGCCCTCCGGACTCGTCATTAACCCATCTACCTCCATCCAGATACTCACCGTCTCCCGCTATTGGGGCCATCTGCGCCGGTGAAACCTGTGCCGTTACGACAGGAGGCACACTCCCTGCTGCAGGCCGACTGCCAGCCTCAATGAACACTGCAATCCTGGCAATCTGGTGTTCTATCCGGTCCACCTTCTGCACAAGCTGCTCCACCGCCAGGTTATTTTCACCGGTTCCTGCACCAGCTGCCACAGGTATCAGAGCAGCATGCTCACTAGGCTGAGGTAAAACAAGGGCAGAATCACTCAAACCACCAGCCCCAGTTGCGCACCGATCGGGCCCTCGCTCAGCCCCCTCGTGCCAACTGCAGCCAGCCTGCCCATGACCCCATCCCATGCATCCATCCTGTCTGCAAGGGACTGCAATAGTGCAATCCCTTGATCCTCCTGGTCCCTTAGCCCACCTGGAGCCTGCCTCGCCATTACAGCCTGTGTTGCCCCTGTAGCCCCACCAGAGGGGGACTCATCACAAAACTGCCCAGCAACAGCAGGGTGCTGCCAAGCTTGCCAAGGCAGTCCCTCTTGCATTGTTCCTGCAGCCCCACTAGAGGGGGGTCACGTCACTAAACTGCCCAGCAACAGCAGCATGCTGCCTAGGGCCACATTCACTAGCTGTCTGGAATGCCAGCTCAGCCACCCCCTGCCCATTGAGAAAGCCAGGCCCCACATCCATCAGGCCATCATTAGCACCCTGAACCCCCAACTGTGCCAGGGGTGGAAGGTCAGCAGTCCTCCGTCTTCCCCCCCCCGCCCATTCCCCTGCCAGCAGCCTTTTGGCCCTGGCTCATGGGTTTCTTGCCCCCCCCGGGCCCCTTTCTCCTGCCCATACCAACCCCCCAACCTGATATCCCAAGCCTGGGAAATGCACATTTTAGCTAGTCCACCGCCCCCTTTCCTTAATGCTGCCTGAGAACTTAGCCTTTGCTTCCTCTCTTCAGCCTGCTGTCACGTCCTCAAGCCCCTCTGCCACCGCCACAGTAGCCTTGCAAAATCCGCAACGGGGGGGGGGGAGGTAGAGAGATGCTCCCAAGGTCTGGATCACCCCCCCTTTGCTGCACCCGGCTGCACACGTCCTGTTCGTCCACATGCTGCCAGCCTAATAAGAGCTGCACAGCACGCTCCACTATCACATGGCCTCAAACCGGCCAATCGATGCAGCGCAACGGTGCTGAGACTACCCAATGCAAACTGCATCCCCAGAGGGATGCAGTTTGCAAGCTGCCGCCAGCCTGACCGCTCCCCAACCAGCGGAAAAGACTCACCCACCCCCCCACACCACTGTGCCTTCTCCCCTGAGTGAAGCGGAGGACAAAGGTCTCCCGCAGCACACAGGGGCATGTAGCAGGGGAATTTTTACAAAGTATCAGCATCTTAAGCTTGTACATGACCAGCATGATAGAACCTTGTTCTCAGTTAGTCCCTCAGCATTATTCTAACACAAATAAATACATTATTATGACTGAGCATATGGACTCAACATGAAGATGCTGATCAAATGTCAGTACGGATGTACAGCGCTCATACAAACCAAGCACGTTTTCAGTGGTGCCTGTTAATAAATCAGTGTTCTCCCTCAAAGAGAACAAAAATGTGCTGAATTTTTTTCATGTGGCTCTGTAGTCTTCTCTCCTGGCTTTTGAAATTAAAATGCTTACTCCCATCAAAGCAATTCTTTCCCCTCTCTAACAATAACTGGAACAGCTCAGGAAAACACAGGTAGCAGTCTTTGCCCTGGTGTTCCAACTGGTATAAATATTAGCAGCAGTGCATTCTGGTCCATACTGTGGAAGTGCAAGTGCTTTGACTTTAATCATAAGCCATTTGGTTCAAAGATGTTGCTTGGAAAATACTTTCACATAATTTTATTGGCGTGGGTGTGTGTGGAGTGAATGGTAGCCTTGATGTGACAGTATCAAGCCTCTTTCTTGTGATCTTTCTCCCACACTCAGATCAGAAATTAATTGTTAGAACCATGAAAGTTGTTCATAGTAGTCTTTGTCTACAACATGTAAGGTAGCTGCAACACTCTGGCAAAAGACTGTTGGAGAAACCAAATGCAATTCTATTTCACCCTCTCGGCCTTGTCTCAAGAATATGGACTATTCCCTATTTGAATGCAGATGCCGTTTCTTGTTTGTTCTTTATTTCAGCAAAATGAAGAGAGCTGAGAAGTAAACAAGTGAGAAATTAAAATAATTGAGAGAAAGAAAAGTTTAGGACCTTAGAAATTTAGGGAAAAAATAGATTATTTGAAGTAATATAAATGGGGGCGCAAAGTAACTGATAGCAATATGAAGAATTAAGTGTGAAATTGCGTTGAATGGTAGAAATGTGTATTTCTCTTGTAACATGGTAGACCTCATTTTGACAGCAAGATTGTAGTTTTATGATCCTGTGAACAGGTGGTGTGATTTTACATGATACATAAAAGGTTAACATCCATTCTCTCAATGTGCCCTGTAAACCAGTGATTCCTGCCATTTTGCCTGTGTGAGTCCAGTTTGAGACTTAAATTTAATCCCATCACCTCAGACAACAGTGATGGCATGTAAAGTACACTGAATAGCCATAGGGATTGTGGCCCTATCTGCTGATGTTGTGCTATTCCCCCCCCCCGCCCCCACACACTTTGGAGTCACACAACTCATAGTTTAGGCATCTCTTCTATACACTGGTTCATAGGGTGGTATTGGCAGTGAATATATGAGAAAATATTGGCCACAGACAGAACATACTGCAGTTCTGGCCCTTGACTGCGGTTTGAGGGTGAACGCATTCCAGCCCTGCTAATCCATCATCACAACTGCTGCAGGGCCCATACCACCAAAGAAACCACCATAGATTGCTGCCTCACATGCAAGTAAGATCTCAATTTTCAGCTAGATGGCAAGGCAGAAAAAGGAAGAAACCTGCAGCTTAAGATGTTTTATTTATTATTTATTTAGTTAGTTAATGCATTTATTAGCTGCCCCCCATGCCAATGGCATCTCGGGGCAGCCTACAATTCAATAAAAAACAACATTCAAAAAAATAAAAACATTTTAAAAATACAGCAATTTAAAACCAAACAGGGTGGGATAAACAAATAAAAATGGAAAGGTAAGGGGAGAGATAAAACCCTAACCCCCCTCCCCAAAAGCCTGTGCAAGACCATTTAAAATGGTTGTGTTAAAACCGAAGGTTGTTTTTTTTTAAAAGAGATGTTAACTTGAACATTTCTCCTATCTAACAAAGGCCAATGAAAAACAGTCAAGAACAGAGCGGCCCGAACACTGTGACCCAGTCCCTTTGACAATTCATCTTACTTGTGTTTTGTTTACTTACTGCTGCTCTTTTCACCCAATTATGTTTTTTGTTTTTTTAAAATCATTATGATTGGCTGTTTTGGCCTTGGAACCAACACCTTCTCTGTTTTCCTGCTTTTCATTATCTCTGAAATATATGAAGACATTAGAGATGAATCAATAGCATTGGCCACCTCAGTAATTCAAGGCATCAGTACAAGTGTACCCTCAAGGTACATTTCCATGTACAGGTTGCCCTGGAATAAGGTTATCCTGGAATGTAATGCTCCTTTTCCTGGGGGCTTGCTTAACAGAGGTTTGTTAAGCATTTTATTACTTGAGACAACTTGAGGTACCCAGTCCATGTAAACGTAACTCCACAATAGTCATAATACACTACTTGTGTCCATTGAGCCCAGCATCCTGTCTCCAACAGTCACTTCACCCTCTGTCACTTCAGAGAAATACCCAATAGGTCACTGTGGAGTGATTCATTCCCTGCTGTTCACTCCCAGCGCCCAACAGTCAGAGATAACATCCCCTGAGCTACCTGACTATTATCCATGGAGATATTTAGGTAAATAAAAATCTGAGATTATTTGAAGCAACAGAAGTGCTGAGTACTGATAGCCTAGATGGCCATTTAATAGCTTCTAGGCAGGGATCGATGTTCACTGTGTTTTCCTCATTGCTGCCACTGGGGAAAATGCAGTGAACACAGGTCCCTACTTTTAGATTAAAAGGGGTCAGGGGAGGTACGGTCACCTTCTGCTGTGTTACTCTGAGAGCTCATTCTTCTAGTACTTATTTATTTTATTTATTTATTTCATAGATTTCTATACCGCCCCATCCTGCCATGCAGCTCGGGGCGGTTAACAACAATAAAAACAATTTAAAACATTTTAAAATACAAATATAAAATATATCAATAAAACAGGGCAGTATATAATCATAAATAAATATATAGGTGGGGGATTAAAAATCACCCCCCTCCCTCCCAAAGGCCTGGGCAAACAGCCAGGTCTTACAGTTCCGCCGGAATGTCAAAAGGCTTGGGGCCAGGCGAGCTTCCTCCGGAAGGGAGTTCCACAGCCGCGGCCCTACCACCGAGAATGCCCGCTCCATCGTGGCCCCCCGCTTAACACGGGGGACCTCCAGGAGGGCACCCCCGGCAGACCGCAGGAGCCGTTCTTACTTGAGGGTAAGAGAAAAGAACTAGACCCAGGGGCCAGATCCTGGAACTGGAAAGGGGTTAGCCAATAAGCCCCATTGAACAGTCTCTTGAGATTATTGTGCTCAGGGTCAGCCTTACCTTATGGCTGAGAGGGAGATGCCGGGGTGAGGAAACGGGGGTGCAGGGCTCCCACAGTGACTTTTCTTTTAGGAAGGGGTGTGCGTGATGTTCCTAGAGGTCTGCATTTGGAAGGGATGTCCTGTGTGTTGCAAAGAGCACCCCCACATTTACCATAGACTTTGCCATTTTGAATTAGCATGCATGATCCCCATGATAGATCTGGTCCTGCTTTACCAGAACTCTTTTCACGCCCCTGGGTGAACTGCTGCTGCAGCTAACTCCTCCTTCACCTGGGGCTAGTGTGGGCCTGTAGCTCAAACTCAGCCCTATCATGATATTCGTCTCTGGTGCTGATTAATTCTGTAGCGTGATTCATTCTTCTGTGATTTGATTCATTCTTCTGTGATTCCATATTCTGTGATTTTTGTAGTTTTCTTTTGTAGCTGGTTTTGTCAGCCAAGCTGAGAGCGCTTTTAGTGTAGGTGGCACATGGCAGAGGTCTGGGTGCCACAGGGAGCAAGGTTTTGCTTTTGGATACTCTGGATTTACCTGCCCTGCCCTCTTCCTTGAAGAGAGGGAGAACTTGGGGAAGAGTACTTTAAGTAGACAGATGGAGGGGCATGGGTTTGATTAACTGGGAAACAGCAGAACCTGAGAAATGTTTGATCTGTGGCTGGGATCTGTGCTGCCTCCGAAGGGCTGTGCTAAGCTGCAAGTACTGGTGTACTTTGTTTGTTGGATTGTGGCTTTAGGTGCCCAGTTCATGCATTCCAGGGTAGCTGTGCCTGTTACTGTGATCTATTGATCTATTCCAAAACTGTTCAGTTCATGGCCCTCCTCTGCCACTGTGACCTCTGAATTGGTCAAGGTTTGGTTGTGGTTTGAATATGTGTTTGGTTGGAGTTTAATAAACCCTTGCCTCAGGGCAAGGTCTGTATTCAGTGTTGGTTTTTTATTCATCGCATATTCTATAGCAGTGTCTCTTCTTTTTCCCAGGCAAGTTGTTATCTAGTTCTTTTTTTTTTTAAAAAGGGACTTTTGGCTCATTTATGTGGTGATCCAAGATTCTGTTACTTTTGCATTTGTTGCATTTTTACAAAACTGAACTTGTTACTTGTGTCATGTTTATAGACCTAGGTTTGTAAACTGTCATGTAAAAATGTCAGTCTTTCAATAACTATTCATAATTTTAAAAAAATCATGATTATAACCAAAACTCCACACGTTAATTTTTACACCATAATTCCCATTTACACCATAATTCCAACCATAATAAAATCCCAAATGACGTTGTTCCATTTATAGATGGGGTTACAAAGGATTTGAGCAGCAGCAGCAGTCACCCAGCACAGGGAGCAAGTGATGATATTTAACAGACATTACCCAGCCAGTTTATCATCACCACCATACTATCTATTTATTTATTTATTTATTTTTTAATTTAATTTAATTTATTATATTTTTTACCCCGCGTCCTCCTGCACAATGGCAGCTCGGGGCAGCAACAACATATAAAAATACAATAAAATACATAAAACAAAGTATTATAATATTAAAATTACTAAAAAGACTAAAATCTAAGGCAATAAAAATACCCTCCCAAGCCCCCTTCCTACCCCCCTTCCTTGAAGGCCCGGTGGAACAACCAGGTCTTACATGATCTTTGGAAAGAGGGGAGGTCCAGGGATAAACAGGTCTCCATCGGGAGGGAGTTCCACAGCCTAGGTGTGACCACGGAGAACACCCTCCCCATCGTCACCACCCGGAATACCTGGGGGACCTTGAGTTGGGTGCCCCCGGCTGAACGCAGGGGCCGCGAAATGACTTGGGGTCTGAGGCAGTCTCATTTAGAAGAGAAAAATTCTTGGATGTGCCTCTTCAACCAGAATCTCCTTTCTCTCCCCCACTCCCGTTGTCCTTAAAGAAGAGCTGCTCAACTTCTAGGATAAAATGACAACTCCAAGCAGCAGTGCTGGCAAGAAGCCCAATTAGCCAAGCTCCCAAAGATCACTTCTTTTTTTCCAAGCCACAGTGAAGAGACCTTA
The DNA here is from genome assembly GCA_003113815.1 of Sphenodon punctatus. NCBI lineage: Eukaryota > Metazoa > Chordata > Lepidosauria > Sphenodontia > Sphenodontidae > Sphenodon > Sphenodon punctatus. Next base: position 118,482 of record QEPC01009197.1, on the reverse strand, counting down.
GAGAAGGAGAGGAGGAGGCAGCTCGTACTTCAGAAACAACTATTGGAGAGGAAGATTTCGTGAGGCGGAGGCAGGATTCAAGAGGACAAGACAGCGAAGGAGTTGATGAACAAAGAAGTGATGCAGATGCAAAGACAGCACAGGATGTGTCTGCTACTGACCAAAGTGGAGTGAGTGCCTCAGCCAGTGAAGGGGAGATGAGAATAGGTGACAGCAGTAGAGTAGACATGTCAGTTTGGCCTCTGAAGATTTTCCAACAGACAAAGCTCACTTCAGCAAACCCGTGAGTGTTGATAACAAGCATTTCATTATTTTAAATGAACCATGCCAGCCACCAGGTCCATTTCCAAAGGACATTGACAAGAGAAGCCTTTTAAAAAGTTATTATACATCCTCAAGCAAAGCAGTTGTGAAAGTCCAACGGAAATGGCTCTGCTACTCACCAACAGCAGACCAAATCTACTGCCAGGCATGTTGGTTTTTTTCAACCAAGGAAAGAGAGAGTGGTTGGGTGACTGGAACTCATGGCTGGCGTCACTTAAAAAGCAAAATAGAGACCCATGAAGCCTCAGACGCCCACCTCCAGTGTTGCATGGTTCTTGAGCAGTGGCGTTCACAGAAGACACTGACAAAGGATCTAGAAGAGGCTATCCAGAAAAGGGCAACTTTTTGGAGGCAAGTGCTTGAGAGAGTTATTAGTGTCACACTGACCCTGGCTCTATCCAGCCTGCCATTTAGAGGTCACAGGGAGCATGCAAGCTTAGGTGAAAACTGGGAATTTTCTCTCAATTATCAACCTTCTTGCAAGATATGATTCTGTGTTGGACAAGTTGCTGGGTATGCCAAATGGAACAGTAAAGTACCTGAGTCCTGATGTGCAGAATGAACTGATCGGCATTCTCTCTAAGCGTGCCAGAGATGGAATATTAAAAGTTGTCAAAGAAGCTGCATTTTTAGAAAATATTTAGAAGATAGGTTGTTCACTATGTATCTACTGAGACTGATGATAATGGAAACACAATCAACATAAGAATACATGAGTCCTTTTTGGGCTTTCTGGAAGTAGAGGCTAAATCAGCGGCTGGTTTGATGAACAGGATTTTAAACAACATTGAAAGTAATGGACTAGACATCTCAAAACTACGAGGCCAAGGTTATGATGGAGCTTCAAATATGAGTGCCTTGTAGACGGGTGTGCTATATTTAGAGCTTGACAACCAAGAGCAAAATTTGTCCACTGTGCTGCCCACAACCTAAATTTAGTCCTGAATGATGCTGTGTCAGATGTTCCAGAAGTGAGGAACTTCTATGGAGTAGTAGAACGTCTGTACACCTTTGCACACAGCATCAAGTGATGGCATACACTGTCCTTGTGTGCATCTCACTCCACAATGATGCTGAAGGCAGTGCGTGCAACAAGATGATCATCACGTTATGATTCTCTAGTGTCCATTCATTTCCGCTTCAGAGATATACTCAAGTGCTTACTGAGATAATCATCCTGAGCAAGAAGGATAAAATCTCAGAAGCGAAAGCTTTGAAATCTGAAATGGAACACTTCCAGTTTATCTTTCGTGTTGTGCTGCTCACAAAAATTCTGGGAACTATCAACAGTGTTTCAGATCTGTTACAGTCACCATAAACTGACCCATCAATAAAAGTTCTAAGTAAATGACCCAATCTTGGGCTATATCTCAGGAATTTGCAGAGCAATGTCATGATGACCTCTGTGAGGAAAGACAAACATCTGCAGAGGAAAGATTCAGAGTGGACGTGTTCCTTGCTACACTGGACATAGCAATCTCACTAGGGATGGGCAAACAGAATTGAGTTCGGAAATTCGGTTCGGTTTGGTTCAGTTCGGAAATTCGGTTCGGTTCAGAAGTTCGGTTCGGTCGACCGAACTATTTGAGTTCGGTCTGAACTCCGAACTTCCGAACAAAGTTTGGAAATTCAAACCCCATTGAACTAAATGGAATATTATCTTTTAGGGATGGGCGAACAGAGCCGAGTTTGGAAATTCGGTTCGGTTCAAAAATTGAGTTCAGTTCAGAAGTTCAGTTCGGTCGACCAAACTGGTCGAGTTCGGTCCGAACTCCGAACTGCATTCTCCCATCCCTAAATCTCACGAATAAAACGTCAGCTTGAGGGCATGAATGAAATAGTTTCTACATTTGATGCCCTGCAGCCATCCACACTGACATCAGCAAGTGATGAGGAGTTGTATGCAGCTGGAGAAATTCTGTTCAAGGAATATGTCAGTGACTTGTCAGACTCTTTTCCTGGGTAATTGCTATCATTCAGATCATTACTGAAATCTGAGATTGCCAAAAAATCAACAATAAAGCAAGTAGCTGATCTGCTAATGATTGAAAATGGTGCCCTTTCAGCATGTTTCATGAAGACCTGCACTGCATGCCTGCTTTTCTTGACCATAGCAGTGACAATAGCAACTGCTGAGAGATTGTTCTCAAAATTAAAACTTGTAAAGAACTATATGAGGAGTTCTATGCCACAAGAAAAACTCAGTGGCCTATCTTTGCTGTCTATTGAAAATGAGTGTGCAAGAAAACTGGATATTTCAAAAATCATAGATGTATTCACAGATCTAAGAGCACGGAGGAAACAGTTTTGTTAAGGCAGGAGTGACCAAAGTGCAGCCCGGGGGCTACATGCAGCCCTCAGAGACCTTTCTTGTGGCCCTCCTCCCTCAGCCCATAAACACCTTTACCGCTGCACCCCGGCTCATAGGTTGCTGCCCTCATCTCTGAACCAGGCTCACACCGGGTTGCCTTATGGAAGTTATGGTTCGGCCCCTTCTCAAAAAGCCATCACTTGACGTTGACGCCCCGACCAGCTACCGACCTGTCTCTAATCTTCTCCTTTTAGGGAAGGTTATTGAATGGTAGTGGCTCGTCAGCTCCAGGCTCATTTGGATGGCATTGCTTTTTTGATCCCACGCAGTCTGGTTTTCACCCAGGTTACAGCATGGAGACAGCGCTTGTGGCCTTAGTTGATTACCTCCTTGTGGAATTGGACAAGGGTCGTATGACTCTGTTAGTCCTGTTATATATATCAGCGGCCTTTGACACTGTTAACCATGAGTTGTTGGTGACTCGTCTGTGGGACCTGGAGGGAGTGGACAGAACTGTTTTACATTGGTTCCGTTCCTACCTTGTAGATAGATCCCAGTGGGTAGTGCTAGGGGACTGTACTTCATTCTCTGGTGGCCTCCCATGTGGAGTCCATTCTGTCCCCTCTCTGGTTTAACGTGTATATGAAGCCACTTGGGGAGGTTGTGCGCAGCTGGGGGGGGTCCACTGTCATCAATATGAGGACAACACCCAGCTGTATTTTGTCATTTTCACTGACTCGAGCCCCGCTGTCTCCTTGCTGTCTCGGTGTTTGGCCGCTGTGGGGGAATGTATAAGGTCAAGCCGATTGAAGCTCAATCCCGATAAGACAGAGGTGATGCTAGTTGGCAGGACTGGTGATCTGGGTGAGGAGGTCTCCCCAGTTATTGGGGATGTCCATTCTCTTTTGGTTCCATCTGTGCAGAGCTTAGGGGTATTCCTGGACTTGCAGCTGCATCTGGATTCTCAGATGCTTGCTGTGGCCATGGCCAGGGGCGCCTTTCACCATTACATCTGGTGAAAAGGTTCTGCCCATATTTCTCAGACTCTGATCTTGCCACTATCATCCACGCATTTGTCACCTCGAGGCTAGACTATTGAATGCACTCTAGGTGGGGCTGACCGTGGTGACGGTTCAGAAGCTGCAGCTAGTGCAGAATGTGGCAGACCTTCTCCTTACTGGGATGGGCCACAGGGAACACATAATACCTGTGCTTCAAGCACCACACTGGCTGCCTATTGTCTTCAGGGCCCAATTCAAGGTGCTGGTATTGAACTTTAAAGCCCTTCACAGTCTAGGCCCTACTTATGGGGGCCTAGAGTGATCGCCTAACCCCCGGGGCCCCTAGTCGGCCCTTGCGGTCGTCCGGGGGTGCCCTCCTGCAAGTCCCGCGTTATTGGTGGGTTCAAGCAGACAGGAGGACATTCTCAGCAGCTGCACCATCGCTTTGGAACTCCCTTCTGGTGGAGATTCGCCTCAGCCCGAATCTTCTCACCTTCCAATGAAATTTTAAAACCTGGCTTTTCTGCCAGGTATTTGGTGGAGGAGGAGGGAAGGGCGTGGGTTTAGTGGGGTAAAATTGCACTATGGTGTTTTTTTTCTCCTCATGATTAGAGTTTTAAGTATTTTATATATATATTGTGTTTTAATGATGCATTCTGTGAGCCACCCTGAGTCACCTGTGGCGAGAGGGGCAGGGTAAAAATGCAAACATTAAAAAAAATAAAATTGTTGCATTCACCACAGGTGCCTTGTGTCTTTAACAGCCTGTAAACATCCAGCTCCCAAAATAATCTTACAAACAATACTTTGATTTACAGCATGTATAAACCAAGCAGTCAGCTTTATAAAGCCAGTTGGTCTGCAATGTTCATACATCAATAATAATTGTCAGTGATTCCGAATTAATTTGAAGAGCAGACTGCATAAAGCAAATGTTCTTGGCAAGACAAAAATATTTCAGTCCTTCATAAAAAATTTCCTTTTGAGCACACTTGTGCAAAATAATATATGTATGGCATTTCCCTTTACTGTATATTACATGCTAAGGTAGACAATCGGTGAAAACAGACATGACGCTAACCACACTTTAACCACACTTGGTGGTCATTTATGCATGTTGCAGGGCTGTATACAGACATGACGCTGTATACAGCCCTGCAACATGCATAAATGACCATCAAGTGTGGTTAAAGTGTGGTTAGCGTCATGTCTGTTTTCACCCATTGTTGTAGTTACCAAGTGGTCACAGCCCTATTCTCATTTCTCTTACATATACACAATCATCAAAAGCAATTCCAGAAAAATCAATGGAACAGAATAGCGTTATTGGTAAGATAAAACTGATATAACCAAGATCAGAATCAGGCTTATTGCATTTGAACAAGAGATGTATGTGAAACCTAACATACCTTTTGACAAGGGCTGCTCTGAATAATAATAATAAAAAACCTTGTTAGTATTCTCTGAGGATCTGAGTGTTCGGGTCACTCTTTGGACCCTCGGAAAATACTTGCCGAGTTCCGAGACAGGGGGAGGGGGCTACGGTAATTAATGGGAAGCAGGGGGCCTAGCAGGGGGGTCACTTATCTTCCTGAGGGTTCCTGCGCTGATGCATGGCCTCTTCCCGGCTGGTAAGTTTGAAAATAAAAAACCTCACTGAGTATGCTTAGAAGGCCCTGAACTTCTGAGCATGCTCAGCCCTTTTCAAAGATGGTGCTGGCCTGCTGATGCTGCATCTATACAGTGGATTAATCCACTGTTGTGGAGTTCATGCACTCATCTCTCCCTTCTCCCTGAGCTCGCTCTTCAGTACTTGTGAGTGGGGGCTGGAATCATGAATCAGATTCTGGAACTGGAAGGGGCCCAAATAAAAAACACCCATGATCTGAATTTGGCCTATGGGCTGGAGGTTCACCAGCCCCTGGTATATATAAAATGATTGCATGGTATATTCTTTGTTAGACAACAACAATAGACAACAACTACAACAAAGTTTCGGGGGGGTGGGGGAGTTAAGATGAACATCAACAGATTCACCATACCCAGATTCACTGTTGCCCCCCGACTGGCAGAGGAAGAGGATTGGGGCTGAAAGACCAGTACAAAGTGTGGATGAATGAAGCTTAAATTATAAATTAGCACAATATGCAAGACGTAGGGCTATAACATGGTCTTTGGAAAACTTTGGAAATCACCTAAGATTATGGTATTTGGTATAAAAAGTCTGAAGTCCCGAAGACGAAACCCGTTATTTGGAAAACTTTGGAAATCACTGCATGCATAGGGGGTGGTGCACAGTTGAGCTTCTTCTGGAAATGAAACTTAGTGCCATATTTGGTAGGAGGGGGGTCTGGGAGGGGACAGTTGAGTGATGGTAAACCAGATGGTAAGTTTTCTTTGGCTGATCAAGTCAGATGGCAAGCTTTTGATTGGCTGGCAGGGCTGCAACCATTTTGTCCATAGCCTGTGTGCTGCAGTGCTGCTGGATCTGTAAGTAATCGGCTGGGGGGGGGGGAGTATGTGCCTGTCCTGGCATGATATGGTTTGGCCTGTCCTGTCCATAGGCCCAATGCTGGGGGATGGGGGTTACCTTTACCATGCCATGAAGTTTTAAAAAAATAAAATAATTGGGTGCCACATTGCTTCTAGTTTTGCCTGCTGCTTGGTTGACACTTGGCACCATGAGGCCAGAGGGATCTCTCTGCCTGGCTCCACTTCCCCTTGCCTGATCTGTTCAAGTTACCAGTGCCACAGTACCAATGTCATGCCAAGAAGGTGCCCCTGGGTGTGTGTGTGTAAATGTCTGGTTTCTTAATTTTGTGACTGCTAGAGCCTGGGCTTGCTGGCTTTTGGTGGGATTTATTTATCCATGCAGTTGCAGACTGTCTTGCGGGGTTGTGTGTGTTGTCTAGTCTGTGGCATGGCACAACAGAGCCTAAATGTAAAGTGTAATGTCTACTGTTCTGCCAGCTATCATGAGGCCAGACTGGGATCTCTCTGCCTGTCTGGCTCCACTTCCCCTTGCCTAGTCTGTTCAAGTTACCAGTGCCACAATACTAATGCCATACCAAGAGGGTACCCCTAGGGGTGTGTGTGACTGTCTGGTTTCTTAATTAAGTGACTGCTCTGGCCTGGACTTGCTGACTTTTGTTGTGATTTATTTCTCCATGCAGTTGCAGACTGCTTTGCGGGGTTGTTGTATTCTTCTTGAGTGAATATCCCTTGCTAGCCTGCATTTTTGTGCACTGCTTACTGGCATAATGATTAAAGTGGGTGCAATCACTGCTGATGGCAGACCATGCTGTGGGTTCTATACTGTTGGGTTTTTTTAATTATTTCTGCACACAGTTGCACTTTTATGGGTTTGTCTTCTGGAACAATTGCCCCACTCTTGCTAGCCTGCTTTTCTGGGTAGCGCTTTTCTGGGTACTGCTTTGGCTATGGGTTCAAGAACTTTGCAACAACTTTCCAAAGTTTTCCAAGGTGCAGAATTTGGTGTCCAAATTCCAAAACTTTGAAAACACTGCCAAAAGACTGCCAATTACTCAGGCCGATTACTCAGAATTTCAGTATTTGGCCCGAGTACTTGGAAGTACTGCTTGGTACAGCCCTAGTAAGATGGTGCAATGTCTTTCCTGCTTACATAGTGGGTGAGTTAAGGTGAAAGCAATTAACTTGCAATTTCTGTGCTGCTTTTTGGTGCTCCCGAACTTCCCTCTTAAATCTGGGATTTAAAGGTATTGTGTGGGGTGAAGCTCATGTAATGTAAGTTTGAGACTGTATATCTGTTGTTTAAAATGAATGCTTTAGAACGGCTTTGTGTTTTGATGTTAGGTGTATCTAATACAATGAAGAAGAATCTCTGGATCTTTGGTGATTCTTATATTTCAAGACTGGAGACCTTTTGTAAAAGAGAAAATGTGGGAAAGGATCTGGGAATAAACAGTTTAAAAGTGATATGACTTAGGAGGGATGAGGTAGGGAAATATGGTTGTCATATTGAAGCACATGACGTGTACTATTGAAGCAAAGTGACAGTCTATCTTCTAGAGTCATTAATTGTAAAGGAAATTACCTAGATGTTGCAAAAGGAGTTGAGTTAATACAATTCATGAAAAATATTTTTTTAAATTATGAAACTTTTCTAGAATTGTAGAATTTTGTTTCCAGACCTGCAGTGTATAATGCTTAAGAAATCTAAGAAGTGAAGAAGGTGGTTTTAAACAAATTCTAATATGGTATAAATTTGGCATACTGGATTTAAATCAGATGAAAAATATTTGTATGATATGAATGAAGTACATTTGGCCAGTCACAATATTCTCTCAGCCTAACCTACCTCATAGGGTTGTTGTGATGATTAAGTTATGCTAATTTGTTTTATGTGACGTTCTCCGACTGCCATGGCAGAGGGGTGCTATATATTAAAAATAAATAAATATAAATAAGTGTTATGCAGCTTGAAGTGTAAAATGTATATTAATAATAATCAGAAATGTTGAAATGTTAAAATGGTGTTAAAATGGTGAAATATTCTTTGGTAATATTCTGATTATATATTTGTGTATGTGTAGGTAATTTAGGAGGTTCCCATATGGTCAGGTGTGTGTTGCAATTGTGTGGAGATGCCATGATTGGGACTCTTCTTTCCCCCTTTCTGAGCACCCTTGTCACTCCTCTCCTGTGCAGCACACAGAAATTGTATCCAGAATATGACTGAGAACCCAGGTAAAGTCTATTTCCATGTCCAATTATGAAAAACAGATGACATTATAAAGAAAATAACCTGCCTTTATACTATTGTCAATGGTTGCTATGAAAGCATTTATGTTATATAGGAATACAATACACTTTGAAAAGTTTGGCTGCAGAAAGAAGGGTGAAGCAGAGAGACCTTAAGTTCTTTGAAACTCACAGGTTGACAAGGTTATTGTTTTTAGAAGATCCAGACAGACAACTGCAGCTGCTTCAAAGTTTTCAAAACTATTTCACACACCAAGGAGTTGCCAGCATAGAACTGGAGAGCCCATTAGAATTTCCAAGCTCCACTGTTTACCTGTTATGTGAATAATTTGTTAAAGGGAAATAGATATGTTTTCCCTAGCAGATTAATGTGTAATAACGCAAGACTGAATTTTAATTGTTAGGTAGCCTGGGATTTTCAAACTAGTGCATTTTAATGAAAGACGTGTAGCAAAATTCCCAGCTGGGTTCTGAAAATAACAATCTGCATAATAATTCAAACAAAAAGCCTGTCCGTTGCTCTAGTGTGAAAATCTCAGTGCTCAGAGCTGAATTGTGCAGAGTGGGGATCCCAGAAGTCATATTTGCAGAATAGCCTTGTACAGAAGCAACAATCTGTTTGGAAGTGATCGAAATGAATAATTTAGGCCAACATTCTGCTCTCATATATTGCAGATGCATCTCCCAGAGAGTTCAGTTAAACTGTATGTGCCTATGAAGGTAAATCTTTGGGTGTTTTTATATGGATGTGGAGCAAGTTTAGGTGTGCACCGCCCATATTTTCCTACTTGTCCTCCATCTGTCCATTTAGTTTTAAACTGATCTGGTTGCTGTTGCGACCCGCAATCTGCCCATGTGGCACTCCCTCCCCTACACCACAGAGCTGCTGGCAGTTCAGCCACCATTCTAGGCTGCCACCTGCAGCTCTATGTTGTTGCCCAGGGCAACCCCCAGCTGGGAGTGGAGCTGCAGTGACCATTCACTGAGTAGACAGACCGCAGATCCAGCTAAGTCCAGTTCCCCCGATTTGGGCGGCCCACTCCACTGGGGGATACTCCAGGATGTTCCAGAACACTGCTAGTGTGGCTGGAGTCTGCTCCTCCTCCACATCTGGTGGTCTGCCTTTACACAGACGGGCTGCCCAGGTGTGAAGTGGAGCAGAGCCATGCGTGCCATCTGTGTAAAGGCGCCCTTTTTCTTACTATTAACCGGGAATATATAGAAAGGTTTTCCAACCTATTATCATAGAAATTTAGGGTTGGATGGGACCTCAAGGCCAACTTGCCACCCTGAGGCAGGGTATCTTCTACCCAGCATCACAGACAGATGCCTGTCCAGTCAGTTTTTGAAAACATTCATTGGAGGAGATTCTCCAACTTCCCTAGCCAACCAATTCCATTGTGCATAAGTGTTCTTACAGTTGGGAAATTTGGCGTAGCAAAATCTCACATTGGCAGATATTCCAACACCAAATCAACAGTGTAGGAGGGAGGGTCAACTGCTTCTGGATTTTTAGAACACCTGATGATCTGTTGGAGAGACACAAACCATTGAAGCTACATTTTGTCAGGGAAGAAGACAGCAATTTCTTTTCTTCATCAGCTTGAAGATTTTGAAATTCTATTGACAACCCAGAAATTTGTCATTGGCTTAATCACATTATATTGTGTCTGTTTAAAATGTGTATATATGAACTTAAATGCAACTGCGCAGTTCCTTCCTCTCCCACTGCAAAGACAAGGGGTTGCAAGATGTTTTGGGGTGAATATTCTCCCCACATCTGATGTTCCCCCCCAGATGTTACCATGGCGGGGAATCACATTCACCACGCGAGCGGCTGAAGCGGTGGGACCGGAGGCCGTCGCGTGGTGAAGACGATTTCCCGCCGTGGTGACCCCCGCCGTCACGTCTGGATGGCGGCCACGGCCTGGAATCCACACAGGGATTCTGGCCCGTGGCCATAGCGGGCAAGTGCTGCGGCGGCATTGGCCATGGTGGCCGCCCGTCTCCCCAGAGGGCAGGCGGCAGGGAGCGTTGAGGGGCGGGGCCGTGCGGTTGCACATTGCACCGCACGGCCCCACCCCCTCCCCGATTCCCCCTCCGGGATCCCCCGGCACGTCTGTTAGGGCGTTATGGGTCATCCCGGCGGGGGATGAATTCATTGATTTCGTGATGGGGACAATTGGCCCCATCACATCTGAAAACACCCATTGGATGATAGCAAAATTGACTATGGTAGGTATTCAGAAACTGTAAGCTCTAGTACTACACTTTCATCATTGACAACTTTGAAAACATTTTTCATGCAGCAGAAACCTGAATGGCAGAGCCCTGAAAGTTTCACTTTAATTACAAAACTAGAAAAACTTGTTGACAGCAGCATTTCTGAAGGTCAAGACCAATGACTACTTTTCTGAAAAAATAGAGACATTTGTCTCCTGTCTTATATTCTCATACGGTACAGTAACAGAATCCTACTGTGCCATTTGGTTGGCACGGTAGAAAAGTTACCAATGGTAATTTTGTTTGTGCATATTACAAGTTCATACTTCTAAATTTTAATGAACTGTAGGCCAATTGTATGAGCAATCTGCATACTGTGTTTGATCTAAAGTACTGAATAATATGTTCACACAGCACTAAAAGAAAATATCGTTCTACATATTTGACAGTATCTCATATAACCTTTTATATGGTGTAACTGAATATCACGAATGAAAATGTCCACATCATACAGTAATTTCTATGTATTGCTTATAGCTTTATTAATCATAGGGTAAAAACATTTGGGCCCACTTTGGCCTGGGACCCGGCAGGACACTTAATCACATGCCACCAGATGTTGGTCCAGGATTGCCCGAGACGATGTGGGGGTCTAGCCCAGCTGTGACTTCTGGGTTAACAGACCAGGCTAAGATCCTTCTGACCGAGTCAAAGTGGCCCAGAATGGGTGAGCACATCTGTGAAGCTGCTGCTTTCCTGGCCCAGACTGGGGGGTGGCCATTTCTGTCAGTCACGGTTCTGCTTCACTGGCCACCATGGATGCCCATGGCATGCAGATGGCAGGACAGCTTCCTGGTCACAAGCTTGTCAGGTCTGTGCCCTGACATGACCTGGGGCTGCCTGTGGAGCCATCCTGCTTTCTGTTTTTACCCATTGTTAAGTTTTAAAATTTTATTTTACTTTGCTTTTTTGATTACCAGGCAGCATTTTGGTGATATTAAGTGTTTAGTGGCATATTAAGGGTTTAGTTGCATAAAAGCAAAGGATAGGGACCTATCTGTAACTACTGACTGCACAGTATCAGGTACATTGCTGGTGCTATATTCATCATCATCATCATCATCATGGCTATGTTGCATCAAATACTCAGTAATAAAAGCAAAGCTTAAAACCAAACAAGTCTGAAAGAGTAAAAAAGGACAATTCTGTCTCTTCTTCCTTCTGCTATCTCCCTCGCTAGACAGAATTACTATGCCTCCCGCATTGAGTCCTGTTCTTGGGACCCCCACCGTCTGTTCTCCACCTTTGACTCCCTCCTCAAGCCCCCCTGTCCTCCTCCTCCCTCTTCCCTTTCTGCTCAGAAACTTGCTTCCTTCTTCACCTCCAAGATAGAAAAGATTCGCCTCAACATCGCTTCCCACTCCTCTTCCTACTCCCTCCCCTCTCCCTCCTCCCCCTCCTTTTCTCCTGTCCTCCTTCCCTCCAGCCTCCCTTGAGGAAATCTCCTCCCTGCTCTCCTACTCCAACCCTTCCACTTGCCCCCTTGACCCCATCCCCTCACGCCTCCTGACTTCCATTGCTTCTACTGTCTCCCCTTCCCTCCTGCACATCATCAACCTCTCCCTCTCTGCTGGCTTCTTCCCCTCCACCTTCAACCATGCCATTGTCTCTCCTATCCTCAAAAAGTCCACGCTTGACTCCTTGGACCCTTCTAGCTACCGTCCTGTCTCACTCCTTTCCTTTTGCTTCCAAGCTTCTTGAACATGTTGTCTACTCCCGCTGTCTCGACTTCCTCTCTGCCAACTCCTCCCTTGACCCCCTCCAATCTGGCTTCCACTCCCTTCACTCAACTGAAACTGCTCTCGCTAAGATCACCAACAATCTTCTTGTGGCTAAATCTAATCGCCTCTACTCCATTCTTGTCCTCCTTGACCTCTCTGCTGCCCTTGATATTGTTGACCACTCACTCTTGCTGAACTCACTTCACTCCCTTGGCTTCCGTGTATCTGTCCTTGACTGGTTCTCCTCCTACCTCTCTGACCACTCCTTCAACGTGTCTCTTGCCAAGTCCACCTCCTCCTCCTTTCCACTCTCTGTTGGTGTTCCCCAAGGCTCTGTCCTTGGCCCTCTCCTCTTCTCTATCTACCCTATGTTCGGAAGTTCGGTTCGGGCGACTGAACTATTCGAGTTCGGTCCGAATTCTGAACTTCCAAACAAAGTTCGGAAATTCAAACCCCATTAAACTAAATGGAATATTATCTTTTAGGGATGGGTGAACAGAGCCGAGTTTGGAAATTCGGTTCGGTTCAAAAATCGAGTTCAGTTTGGAAGTTCAGTTCAGTTGACCAAACTGGTCGAGTTTGGTTCAAACTCTGAACTTCCGAACCGCGTTCGCCCATCCCTATTATGACAAGCAGTGCCCAGAAAAGTAGACTAGGAAGACTGAGACAATCACTCAACAAGACAAACCCAAACTGTGCAAATGTGTGCAGAAAATTTTAAAAAGCCAGCAGTACCCACAGCATGTCCCACCATCAGCAGTGCACCCACTTTAAAATCATTATGCCAAACAAGGAGTGCTCAGAAAAGCAGGCTTTCAAGAGTGGGACAATTGCTCAAGATGACAAACCCACAAAAGTGCAACTGTGGGTAAAAACCAAAAAAAGCCAGCCCAGCAGACAAAATAACAACACCCACAATAAAGGAACCAAACCAGACATTCACACCTCTCTGCCCCCCCACCTGAAAAACCTCCATTGTGCAAGCCCCCTCCCCTGGCACACACCATATTATTTTAAACAGAAAGTATATCTCCCCTATGCCCCAGTGGTTAGTCACATCTTGATAAATTTGAACGCACAAAGTAGAGTCACAGTGCCCACAAAAACCACAGCAAAAGTGATCTCTCACTGGCCTCTAGGGTGCTGCCAACTTGCCATCAGGCAGTCCAAGCTGCAGCAGCAGCACCCTAGCTTTAAGTATATTAGGTAGGGATGGGCGAACAGAATGGAGTTCGGAAATTCAGTTCGGTTCAGTTCGGTTTGAAATTCAAGTTCAGAAATTTGGTTCGGTTCAGTTTGAAATCCGAGTTCGGTTCAGAAGTTTGGTTCGGTCGACTGAACAGACCGAGTTTGGTCAAATTCCGAACTTCCGAAAAGTTCAGACATTCAAAACCAGGTTTTTTGGTGTGTGTTACCGCTAGGGATGGGCGAACAGAACGGAGTTCAGAAATTCCATTCGGTTTGGTTCAGTTTGAAATTCGAGTTGGGTTCAGAATTTTGGTTCGGTCAATCGAACAGACCGAGTTCGGTTAGAACTCCGAACTTCCAAACCACGTTCGCCCATCCTTAATATTAGGCACTGGTGGTACACACACCCCGGCATTGCCGCTAGTATTTGGACAGCCCAGGCCAGGGGAAGCAGAGCTAGGCAGACCCCTCTGGCCACCATGGTGCCAAGCAGTGCAAGCAGCAGGCAGCAGTGACACCCACTTATTTTTAAAAAAGGCATGGCATTGGTGTGGCACTGGTAACTTGGTCAGCCCAGGCCTGGGGAAGTGGGGCAAGACAGAGATTCCTCTGGCCTCCATGGTACCAAGCAGCAGGCAGCAGCAGTGTGGCAGCCACATATTTTTTTAAAAAAATTATGGCATGATAGAAACAACTAACCCTCATCCCCCAGCATTGCCCCTATGGACAGGCCATACCATGCCAGACACGCCTGCCCTCCCCCCCCCGCTTCTCAAGCCAATTACTTACAGATTAGCAAAGTAGCGCACACAGTCAAATTCAATAGAGAATGGAAAATTACTGTACAGCCACTTTTATTTCCCCCCTGCCAGCCAATCAAAACTTGCCATCTGGCTTGTTTCCTAGCTCAAATAGTTTTCCTACTTCCGAAGTTTTCCAGGGACTGGCCTTGGTACTCGAAACTTTGGACTTTGGAAATTTGAAACTGATTACTGGAAACCCTGGTGGATTCTGAACTTTTCCGAGGATCGAGTTTCACCTCTAGTGTGGACCAAAATCAAATGCCACAACAAGCTTAGGCATTCAGAATATGTTGTAGATTTGTCCAAATGCAGAGGACTCCTTGGGAAGTCTGCATGCAACAAAGTGATCATTACAATATATGGCAGATTACACATGGTTTTTAGACTTTAAAAAAAAAAAGTTTAAGCAACTATTTATTAACTGTAGAACTGAAAAGTCCAACCATCCCCTCAGGGCAGATGCAAGGAATTTTTCATCCCTAACTTTGGGGAAACAAACTAATCACAGAGGTTGGTGAAATGAAATAATCAAATGGGGGAGGGTGGAGAAACCCAGAAGACAGCCTCCCCCAAAGCTAAACTTTCTAATTCATTGGGGGGGGGGGGGGGAGATGTATAACAGATCAGTCAAAGATCAAATACTGGATCGTTGCAGATTTTTAAAAAAAAAAACACGTTTCCCGTGATAGCGGCTAAAGCTCAGCTTGATTTGAACAGTGTCAGTGACATCTAGCGATAGAGAGGCATCATTGCAGGAACAGATATATCTCTAGTAAGCAATGCAAACACTTACAAAGGGATACATCAATCCTCCTCCTTTGGGGCTACACAGAGTGTACTGCCAACCCTAGCTCCATACAAGGGGGTTAGAAATTTTCTGTTGATCCCTATGGAAGCCTTTGTTTGCATTGGAAGCAGATTTTTTCTATCAATTTCTACCTGGATACCACACCTAGAGCCTGAGGGTAAGTTTATTGCTCTGAGTCCAGGTCCTTTTCCTTAAGCCCCAAAGTAAATAGACAAAGGAAACCTACATTAACTGAACAAGCATTGACAGCTTCCTTCATATTCCCACTGCATCCCAGATGGCTTGATTGTACCTGAGAATCAGCTAAGGAAACACCTCAGAGCACAATATAGTTTTGCTTATGGTCCTTTTCACACAGACACTAACACTGATAAAATGGGTGTTATATTTTATTATGCATGTAGCACGGCTGCAGGTTTGCTCTATGCGTGCCCTGCAACATGTATAATAAAATGCAACACCCATTTTATCAGTGTTAGAGCGTCTATGAGAAAAGGGCCTATGACACATTTAAATAGAGAAAATAATTGCTCTGTCAATATTAATTCTTTACTTTTCCTCAGGCCTCCGCTTCAGTCATTCCAACCATGGATGGCGGGGGAACATTCTTGATCTCTGCAGAGAATAAAATTCTCATTTTTATTAATTATTATTATTATTATTATATTAAAATAAAACTTTCTCCACCTGATCCATGGAGAAATTTCTTTTTGCACTCTCTTAATGGTGTAAATAGTAAGCGTGGGAATTTCAGTTCCCTCTGTGGTATTGGATCAACCTGATAATCTGAGGTACCGGTACCGGTTCCCCGTGCTGGATTTTTTTACATTGCAGCCATTTGAAATGAATGGCCACAATGTAAAAAAGAAACAAAAAAAAACAACCCACTTTCTCTCCCCCATCTAGGCTGCACAGATGGAAGGGGAGACACCCCCCACTCACCCTGCCAAGCCTGGATTTTTATTTTTTTTATTTTTTACCCAAAGTCCCTGCTAGTGCGAGCTCTGGGCGACCCGGAGCCCGCACCAGCAGGTACTAGGCGATCCCTGGGGTGGGGGGTGGTTTAACACCACCCACCCCAGGGATCACCCTACCCCCCCACCCAGGGATCACCTTACTTGCCCTCCAGGTGGTGGCGGTGGTGGCAGCAGCATAGCGCGAGTCCGGCTTCAGCACTGGCAGTGGCTTCAGCGCTTCACTAGGCCTTCCGGGGAAACCCAGAAGTTACCCAGAAGGCCTAGTGAAGCGCTGAAGCCCTAGCACTGAAACCAGACACGCGCTGTGCTGCTGCATCACCCAAAGAGCAAGTAAAACCACCCCAGGGATCACCCTAGTACTTGCTGGTGCGGCTCCGGGTCACCGCCACCAGCACGGCAGCGACCCAGAGCCTGCAAGGACTTCGGGTAAAAAATAATAATAAAAAAAATCCAGGCTGGGTGTCCCCCCTTGCACCCATGCAGCCTGGGAGGGGGAGGTATTGGTTTTTTTTTTCATTGATTTCAATGAGGACAGTTCCCCATTTAAATCAATGGGGAAAAAACAGTACCAGTATACGGGATTTAATCCGGTAAACTGATTTTTTGAAAACCGGTAACCGGTAAAACCGGTATCCGTTTTTATGCCCCAAGTCTCACCCAAGTAAATAGGCATGTGGATAAAGGTGAGCTGGTTAATAAAGTATAACTAGACTTTAGGAAGGCATTTGATAAGGTCCCACATGAGAGACTGTTGAGCTAATTAAAGAGTCATGGGATAAGAGGCAGTGTCCTATGATGGACTGACAACTGGTTAAAAGATAGGAAGCAAACTGACTAAATGGTCAGTTCTCACACAGTGGAGAGAAGTGGCTTGTGGAGTGCCCCAGGAATTTGTACTGAAACTGGTGTTGTTTAATATATTCATTTATGATCTGGAGAAGGAGTGAGGTGATCAAATGTGGAGATAACACAAAGTTATTCAAGGTAGTTAAAACCCAGGTGAACTGTGAAGAACTGCAGGAGGATCTTGCAATACTGGGTGACTGGGCATCTAAGTGGCAGATGAAATTTAATGTGGACAAGTGCAAAGTGATGCACATAGGGGAAAGTAACCCAAACTATATGTATACAAAGCTGACTTCCAAATTAGGAGTTGCCACTCAGGAAAAGGATCTTGGAGTCATTGTGGGCAATACTTTAGAATCCTCAGCTCAGTGTGTAGCGGCATTCAAAAAAGCAAACAGAAGATTAGGAATCATTTGGAAAGGGGTAGAGAATAAAACTGAAAATAAAGTAATGCCTCTATATAAATCTACGGTACGACTGCACCTGGAATATTGTGGGCAGTTCTGGTTGCCCTATCTCAAAAAAGACATAGTAGAACTGGAAAAGGTACAGAGAAGGGTAACAAAAATTATCAAGGGCAGGGAATGGCTCCCATATGAAGAGAAAGGATATGATAGAAGTTTATAAAATTGTGAGAGGTGTGGAGCACGTTAACAGGGAATGGTTATTTACCCTCCTTAACAGTACTGTAACAAGGGGACATGCCGTGAAATTAACTGGCACCAAATTTAAAACAAATAAGAGAAAGAATTTTCTTACTCAGTGCTCAATAAATAAATGCTTATTGAGCATATTGAGCCCAAGGGCTTCTTGCTACTATAATTTGGATGTTTGGCAAGCACTGGAAGAGGATTTATTAGAGCTTGAGGATCAGTATCCCAATGCTTCCTTAATTGTAGTGGGGGACTGGAATACCCACTTGGAAGAGGTGTTCAACATCAGAGGGGGAGTGGGATCCCTGAGGGATTGTATTAAGGAGATCAATGAATTTAATGGTCATGAATCCCTTCAACATCTGGTTGATATTATACGAAGATTCGATCTTACCGTCGTTCATGAAGACTCTCTCTGTGATCCGGTAGGTGGTTTCACCTTCTACAGCCCACAGGGCCGTAGTAAGGTGGACCTCCTGATGGTAGAAACTGATATCCAGCATAGATGTGAAGGAGTTAAGTTAATAACTAGGGTGGAGAGTGATCATCTGGCATTGGTGACCAAAATTAGAATTAAATCTTTTAAGGCTCTCCATGATAGCAGCTTATGAAGCACCTAGGTGGCAATCTTTGGCCTCTTTAGCTCTGCTGGTACATCAATTTGGCACTTCAAAGGATGCTAAACGACTTAGCCACATTATGAGAGAACAACAGGATTTAACGATCCTGTCCCAAGCATATGAGGAATTAATATCGAAGTTGCGGGAGGCTATGCCGCAAAAACAGCTCTATACAGGCCAGTTCAAGAGTTATTGGTATAATTCTCACTGTAGGGTGGCTAAGCGATCTTTAGCCAGAACCAAGGCTAATTGGGTAGCAAATCCAAACCATCAAATGAAAGAGGAGTTTAATAAAGTTAGGGCGGAATATGGTAAGCTGATTAAAATTACAAAAAATCAGTATTACCAGCGGCAATGGGCAGTGATGGCAGCTGATCTGGCCATAGGGAACTTGGGGAGATTCTGGGCCTCTTTAAACAAAATCTTAAAACCTAGAGAAAGCTTAAAAGGTCAGGTCTCAAATCAAGAGTGGGAAAGTTTTTTGGGGACCTTATTTAAAGATCAGGATGTAGGAAGGGAGGATTTAGCCGGCCAGAAGGAGATGGAAATGCATAAGAGCTGACAAGATGAGGACTTCTCGGCAGCTAAAATCCTCAAATATATTAGGGGGCTGAAACCAAATAGGGCCCCTGGGCTGGACCAGATAACAGCTGAAATATTGCAAGCTGATCCTCAATGGTGGACTCAAAAATACTATCTCCTTTATTTCAGGCATTAAGGGATGGAGGACCCGTTCCGAAATCACGGTCACAGAGCCTAATCATCCCCATCTTTAAAAAAAGGGAACCCTTATAATCCTGCCTGTTATAGGCCAATTACTTTACTGTCGATACCAGGTAAAGTTTACGCTAAAGTGCTGGCCACAGGCCTCCAGAGGTGGGTAGATAATGCTGCCATTATACTAAATGAGCAATTTGGATTTCGGAAAGCCCGGTCCACTGTAGATTGCTGTTATATTCTTGCACACGTCATCTACAAATATTTAAGGATTAAGTCCAGCAAGTTGTATTTGGCGTTCGCTGATATGTCGTCTAAGGCCTTTGATGCTGTTCCAAGAGAGAGACTATGAGCCAAGTTGAGGGTGCTTGGCTTTGATGAAAAGCTTTTAGGAGATATTATACAACTACATACCAACAATGAGGCTCGAGTTAAGGGAGTCCAGGGCCAATGTTCCTCGGATTCAATTCCAATTAGGAGAGGGGTCAGGCCCCTGCCTGTGTACTCGCTCCCCTGTTATTTAGTCTCTTTCTTTCAGATCTACCATCAGCTATCCAATCAAAGATAACTCATGCACCTAGGATTGGAGATAATACATTGGGCCTATTGCAGTTTGCGGACGATATAGTTTTATTGTCGCAAACAGAGATTGGAATCAAGAGGCTGTGTATCAATTACAAGACTATTGCCAGTTAAATGGTTTGAAATTAAATGCACTTAAGATTAGGATTTTGGTTGGGGGCAAGAAAAAAATTCCTCTTAGTTGGAAGTTGAGAGTTGGTACCATTGCCCTAGTAACATCTCTGACCTACTTGGGAGTTTCCTTCAGTTGAAGAGGAGTATGGTCAACTCATTTGAAGATGAGAGCAGGGAAAGCTTTGCAATCAACAAGGGCATTGATAAGGGCTTTGAACATTTCTAAGGGGATCTCTGTTTCAGATATCTTGACAGTCTACAAGGCCAAGACCTCCCCTATGCTACTCTTTGGAATAGAGCTGATTCCTTTTCCAGACATAATAGTGCTCGAAAGAGTGCAGAATTATTTCTTGAGGAGATTGCTCAAAGTGGATCCAAGTGTTCCGGGGGCAATTTTGAGGGCTGAAACAGGAATTACATCTATCTCTATGCTTGCCAGAGGGCTTATATAAGATATTGGCTGAAATTGCTTAGCCAGGACAAGGAATCAGCTATACAACACTGCTTAAGAGATGAACTGTTATACAAGGCGATTCGGTCTTACCCGTGGCTCCAATATCTAGCCAGGCTAATTAAAGAAATGGGATTTTCCTTTGAATATTTCTCTTGGAAATCCCTTATTGGGATCAGGGAGGAAATCTTCCAGAGATTAAAAGACATGGCTGACCAAGGTGAGTTGGCTAGTGTACGAGCCTGGAAGGTGGCTCCTTACTTGGGCGATTTCAAGATTTCTACTAACCAAGAAAGATACTTGGACATGCTGCCTAATCCAAAATTACGTAGGGCATATACCCTCTTACGTTTGTAACTTGTTTGCAACTTGTTTACGTTTGCAACTTGCACTACCCTCGGCAGTGGTTGAGGGTAGATGCAAATGGATTCCATTCCCCCAAAGATTATGTAGCTGCTATGAGAATGCAGTGGAAACCACCCACCATTTCCTTTTAGAATGCCCTTGATATTCTTCTTTAAGGACAGTATGGCTAGCTCCATATCTATCCCTGGGAAAAACCTTTGACTCTGAAGGCTGTTATGTTGACTTTCGTAAACTTTCAGAGAAGGAAGCTATTACAGCCTTGGCAACCTATGTGCTGTTGGCCTCCAATAAAAGAGCTTCTATCAAAGATAAGTTGAATAGAAATATAAAATAGGAGTATATATTACTGGCTATCACCTTGGCATAAGGATAAACACTATGGTATTAAAGACAAAGTGAATGTTTATGTTGTAAGTGAATGCTTATGTTGCAAGATCCTGCTTGTCAATGTTATCTTTGTATAGATATATTATTATTATTGTTTATCTGTTTGCATAGGATGTATAAAGTTGATGTATACATCCTATACGATCTGAAAACAGGGCTAGGATGGGATGCTCATGGATTATAATCAAAGGTGGAGTTAGGTTCTTTCAGGGGACAAGCTTTGTCGAGGTACCCCCCGTAAAAGAGCAAGGCAGTGTTAGCCACACACTCCTATTCGGGCTCTAAAAGAGTCGGGGTTAAACAAAAGGGGTTAAGTAAGAGTAGTTATAGCATTTTATATTTATTCTTAAATTATTGGGCCTCTTGACAATGGGATTTAAGGATTTAAACCAGGTTAGAGGAAATTTGTTAAAATTATACATGACATAATATAAATTTATAAATAATGAGCAATGTTGTTGCATATTTTTGCATATTTATTTTATCCTTGTATGTTGTATGTTTGTATGGGCTATGGCGAGAGCTAGTGCCGTGAATAAATTACAATTACAATTACAGTGCACAATTAAATTGTGGAATTTACTACCAGAGGAAGTGGTCAAGACCAGTAGTGCAGCTAGTTTTAAAAATGGATTGGATAAGTTCTTAGAGGATAGGATCATTAATGGCTATTAGGCAAGTAGGTTTAGGGGATGTAACCTCTTACTGTTGGAGGCTGGAACAACAGGAAATGGATTGTCAGGTACTTCTCCCAAGAGAAAGAGATTTGCTACTGTCGGAGACAGGATGCTGGGCTTGAAGGACCATTGGTCTGACCCAGTGTCAGCCACTCACTGAGGGGACCGCCCCGTGTGGCTTCCTCCCCTGCCAGTTCCACCCGTATAGAGGCCGAGGCACCTGCGCCAGCGGTGTTGTCTCTGGTTGCCGAGGCAACCGGCCCCCAGGAGGACAGAGGTGCGGCGTCCCACGTGACTCCCCCCCAAGCACAGGACTGATGTCATGGCCATTGCACCACTCGGCGCTCCTGCAGGTGCATCAGGAGGCGGGGCCTGCACCATAAAAGCTGGCGCTGGGAGAAACACAGTGCCAGTAAACAGAACAGACTGCCCACCCCCGTGATTGTTGTGACTTGTGCTTGATATTGTGTGGTTTGCGCTTCGACTTAGGAGAATTCTGTGTGCGTGGACCTATGTGTTCCTTCCCCCTCTTGCTTGGTACACGAGTGAGAAAGAAAGGTGAGTGACTGGGTATTTGTCTCCTTTGGGCTACCTTCTCCCTCTTGTATGGTGTTTTTGTCCTCACCTTCCCCTCGGTCCCTGGGCCCTTCTCCACCTCCCCCCACTGTGGGGCACTCCTTCCCCTGCGGCATGTTAGAGAGTGACTGGGTGCATTCTAAGGAGCAGGGAGGCGCAATTCTGCTTCAGTGCCCGGCGCCCTATGATGATAGGGGCCTAGTCTCGGTGAGACATCATTGGTCCATACACTATCCTGATGGGCATTTGCCCCTCGCAGAGTTGCCAGCACTACAGGGCGTTGTGTGGGTGGGCGATCGGATCCCTTCCCCTTCCCCCACTAACACCCAGTATGACACTTCTTATGTTCTCAGTATAGCTGGGTTTAAAGAAGAATTGGATAAATTCTTGGTAGGTCTGTTAACGGCAATTAGACAAGCAGGCTGTGGGACGTAACTCTGACTGTCAGAAGCTGGGAGTGAACAACATGGAATGGATCACTCCGTTATGACCTACTGGGTACTTAGAGAGAGAGAGAGAGAGAGAGAGAGAGCAAAATTGACCACTGTCGGAGACAGGATGCTGGATTCAATGGACCATTGGTCTAAGAACATAAGAAGTGCCATACTGGGTCAGACCAATGGTCCATCGAGCCCAGCATCCTGTCTCTGACAGTGGCCAATCACGGTGGCTTGGGAGAAGCACCCAACAGGTCACAATGGGGGATCCATTCCCTGTTGTTTTTCCCCCAGCTCCTATCATGTTCCCCAGTCCTGTCTGGCTAATAGCTGCTGATGGACCTATCTTCTTCCAGAAACTTGTCCAAACCTCTTTTAAACTCAACTATAGTACTGGCCCTTACCACAGCCTCTGGCAGTAGATTCCACAACTCAATTATACGCTGAGTGAAATTTTTTTTCTTTTATTTGTTTTAAACTTGCCACCCATGAGTTTCATGGTTCTAGTACTAGTTGAGAGGGTAAATAAATTCTTCTTGCTTATTAGTTCCACACCACTCATGATTTTATAGACCTCTATCATATCTCCTCTCAGTCTTCTCGTCTCCANCTCTCCTCATACGGGAGCCCTTCCATGCCCTTGATCATTTTTGTTGCCCTTCTCTGTACTTTTTCTAGTTCATCTATGTCTTTTTTGAGATGGGGCGACCAGAACTGCACACAATATTCGAGGTGCGGTCACACCATTGATTTGTATAGAGGCATTATGACCTCCTCAGTTTTATTCTAAATCCCCTTCCGAATAATTCCTAACATTCTGTTTGCTTTTTCGAGTGCTCCTGCATTTCATTGTATTGTCCACAACCACCCCCAGATCCTTTTCCTGAGTGGTAACACCTAGCTTAGTACCCAGCATTGTGTATTAATTGTTTGGATTATTTTTCCCTATGTGCCTCACTTTGCACTTGTCCACATTAAATCTCATCTGCCATGTAGATGCCCAGGCACCCAGTCTTGTAAGATCCTGTTGCAGTTCCTCACAGTCTGCTCGTGTTCTAACTACCTTGATAACTTGGTGTCATCTGCAAATTTGATCACCTCACTCTTAACGCCCTTTTCCAAATCATTAATGAATACATTAAACAGCACCGGTCCCAATACAGATCCCTGAGACACACCACTTTTTACATCTCTCCATTGTGGAAAACTGACCATTTAGTCCTACCCTTTGCTTTCTATCTTACCACCAATTTCTGATCCATAGTCAGACGCTACCTCCTATCCCATGACTTCTTAATTTTCCCAAGAGTCTCTCATGATTGAGGGACCTTATCAAATGCTTTCTGGAAAACCAGTATGGCACTTCTTATTTTCTTATGTACTTGCTGTGCCTATGGAAACCTTAACTCTATTTCTATTCATGTTAGGATTTAGATTAAAGGGTTGTGTAATAACCTAAACTCACATTCTTTGTGTAGGAATTAAATTTTACATTCTCAATCCAGGGTAGATAGACTACCAGGCTTCTTGAATTTCCTTCTATTTCTTATTATATATATTTACTGCTGTGTAATGGAAAAGAACACAAAAATACTTGCCATGAAATAGTTTTCAAAGAACAAATACTGTGAGGCTGTGGATACATGTTCCGAACATTTATTTATTTATTTATTATTATATTTTTATCCTGCTCCTCCTGCCTCTGGCAGCCCAGGGCAGCAAACACCATATATAAAATACAATTCATAAAATCAATAAAACATCTATATAACAAATAATATTGACAAAATATTAATATACAACCCACAACTGGGAAAAATACACACACACACACCCTCACCAAATTCCTGACGGAACAGCCAGGTCTTACAACCACACCGGAAGGAGGCAAGGCTCTGGGTTAATCGGACCCCCTCAGGGAGGGAGTTACACAGCCTGGGGGAAACCACTGAAAAAGTTCTATAATTGGTGACTACCACCGCGTCCAAGGGTCCTCCAAAAATCCCCCCCCCAGACGACCACTAGGGTCAATCAAGGGCACAGGGAGTGAGGCGGTCCTGTAGGTATACAGGGCCCAGACCATGAAGGGCTTTATAGGTCAACATCAGCACCCTGAATTTGGCCTTGGAGACTATTGGCAGCCTGTGCAATGCCCAGAGCACCAGTGTCATGTGCTCCCTGTGACACGTTCCCGTTAGCAAACAGGTTGCTGCATTCTACACCAGCTACAGCCTCCGGACCAGCATCTAGGGCAGCCCCACGTAGCGTGCATTGCAATAATCTAGTCTTGAGATGATAAAGAACATGTGGGTAGAGTTCTGTCCTTCTTTAGATGAAAAGCCAAGTTACAATTTTTATCACATAATTATTTTAATAAAAGAGGTCACAGCATTACATCACATCTACTGTGGGTTTCCAAAATCTGTTTCAGAAATCACTATCTGCCTGACATTATGTTTCTAATAATACTAAGCAAGTTAATCTGCATTTTAATTTGTTCATAAGTATGCTTTGCCCACCCTAAACAATGTGTGTGTTAAAATGTTATTAACATCTGGTTTGATATTTACAATGTTTCAGCCTTTTAATTATCTTCCTTTTGGGAGCCTGATCATTGCTAGGGCAGGAGAATATTAAGTAATTCAGATAGGTTATTCCCCACAATCTGCAGTTTTTTTAAAAAGTAGGGATTTATACTTTCTTGTATCAACACATCTGATTGTCACTATAACAGAATGAAGTGAGGCTTCCTCTGTACAAAAGGAAATAATTAGCTGGGCCCCTTTATAAATAGTTAGCCTGGCCAATGGCTACAAAAGGGCTGAGGCTCAGGTGTGTGGGGTCAGGTGAATGAAGATCATGAGCAGGCTAGGAGATCAGAGCCTGTGGGAAGGTGATGGGTGCAAGAAGTGTCAGAGAGCAGAGGCACTCAGCTGCAAAAGGAAGCCCAGTCTGGTATAGGCTGGTGGATGGCAAGAGACCACTCTAAGCAGAACTAACATTCCCTGAACTGCTGAGGAGCCTGGAGGAAACCGGAGGGTCCACGGAGAACTTTGGAGCTGCTAGCAGCTGAGGTCTGCACACAGTTGGTGTAATTAACAGGGAGTGGCTGGTCAGTTCAACAAAGTATCCCCGTCTCTACAGCTGAGCATTGGGACTTGGCAGATAGCCAGAACAGCGAGTTTCAGGATGCCAGAAAAGGGGGGTTCACAAAAAAGTATCTGCTTCAGAATTTGGCTGAAAGCCAGGACAGTGGAGAGCCCTGATAGAGCTAGTGGTGATGGCTGGAGCGCATTTCTTGAGGACTCTGAGAGGCAACTGAACTGTGGGAAGATGGGACAAGTGAGGGCCTGGGGTAAAGATTGCTACAATTCTGGTGGAGAATATGGGCACCCTGGGGGGTTCCTCTATGAATCCTAAAGTAGGAGGCCTCCCTATCTCGAGTGCTACCACAGTGAGAACCAAGGTCTTGTGGGGTTTGAAACCAGTGCACCCTGGTAAGCACTCCACATCTGTTCCTAACTATAGAGCGGCAAGTACTCAAACAGAACAATTTACCTGACATGCCCAAATTCAAGCTGGGGTAACAGGGCTGATGATGGAAGACCTGGAAAGGGAAGACATGATGTTCTGTTGTTACTAAGAGTATGGAATGCATTATAATGCGAGCAGAGATGGAGTCATGAGATGTGGGTAGCCCTGGAACGCCAATTACAACTAATGGACCAGGTGGTGGTGAATATGTTGCAGCTGAATAATCCACCCTAAGGACAAGATAGAGTACGAAGATAGTAAAGGAACATTGGAGAATTAAGAATAGGGTAGCCAAATGGCTAGAGTTTTGAGTTGGTTTAATTGGTTAATTGTTTTAAGGTAAGGACATTGGATAATGTATGTTATGTTATAGTATGAATTGCCTGGGAATTGAACATTAACGGGTCATCTCTCCCTCTCCCTCTTCTAGTGCTGAAGCGGCAACACCTTTTTCCACCCCGCTATTTCATTCCACCATTTTGGAAATGCCCGTGACTTTCCACAGCTTTTCCGCCAGCATTCCGCTAATTTGGAAACTGTCGGAACAATTTTGGAAACTGTCGTGAGAAACACTGTTCCTTTACTTTGCAGTGTGGGTGGAAATTGCAGAAGATCGAAACTGTCAGAACAAACATTGTTCTGCTATTTTCAGAGCCGGTGGAAGTAGCGGAATGAAAGTAGCAGAACAGTGAAAGTAGCTGAATGAAACTAGCTGAATGAATGTCTCTATCACACCATGCCACAAATCTCATTGTGGAAGAGATTTTTTCTGGTGGAAAAAGCTACCACAATGGCTTGACGTTTCAGCCCTACTCTCTTCCTCTACCTTCCGATGAAGGTACCCTCAAACAAGTATTATTCAGAAACTAATTAATGGCTGAGTACTCAACCCCATTACTTGTGAGTAAGCAATTGGCTATTTGTTTCATTTCCTAAATGTTTAAGTGTGGCAAGATATAGAGTTTTAATTCTACTTTATTAATTGTGGGATTATTTTTGGCTAAATAAACATCCAGAGGTTGTGTGCCTTTTGATGATTCTTTTAATGTTATACACATGGTATGTTTAGCAGTTCAAACATACATGCCTCTCTTTGGACCATAGAAATTATTTATTTTATTTATTTTAAAAACTTGCTATCCCTCCCATCCTGTCACAGGCAGCTCTGGGTGACTTACAGTAAAACAAAATTAAACAACAGTATCAAAGCTAAAACAACACATAAAAGGGAGAATAAAAATATCCCTCATCACCCATCACCCTAACCCACTCCCTCCACACTCACCCTACCCATCTTCCCCACCAAAGGCCAGGCGGAACAGTCAAGTTTTTCAACTGCATCAAAATTAACCCTCAAGAGGCTTGTTAGGGAAGGTCCAACAAGTGCTATGGTGCATTTTGTTCCTCTCTTGGAGAGTGACTGAATTTTGCTATTTTCCCAGAAAAACTATGACCCTGGGGTCATGTCCCAGAAGGAACCCTCTTTGGATGTCACGACAGAAAACTGTGACCCCGGGGTCATGGCCCAGAAGGAACCCTCTTTGGATGTCGTGACAGAAAATCTTCCCGATAGTGTCATGTTGTTAAGGAAGGTCCAACAAGTGAAATGGTGCATTTCATTCCTCCTCTCTTGGAGAGTGACTGAATTTTGCCATATTCCCAGAAAATCTTCCCGGTAGTGTCATATTGTTAGGCAAGGTCCAACAAGTGAAACGGTGCATTTCATTCCTCTCTTGGAGAGTGATCGAATTTTGCCATATTCTTAGGAAAACTGTGACCCCGGGGTCATGGCCCAGAAGGAACCCCTTTCAGATGTCATGACAGAAAATCTTCCTGGTAGTGTCATGTTGTTAGGCAAGGCCCAACAAGTGAAACGGTGCATTTCATTCCTCTCTTGGAGAGTGATTGAATTTTGCCAGATTCCAAGAAAAACTGTGAACCCGGGGTCATGGCCTAGAAGGATCCCTCTTCGGATGTCGCGATAGAAAATCTTCCCGGTAGTGTCATGTTGTTAGGTAAGGTCCAACAAGTGAAATGGTGCATTTCGTTCCTCTCTTTGAGAGTGATCAAATTTTGCCATATTCCCAGGAAAACTGTGATTCCGGGGTCATGACCCGGAAGGAACCCCCTTCGGATGTCACGACAGAAAATCTTCCCGGTAGTGTCATGTTGTTAGGCAAGGTCCAACAATTGAAACAGTGCATTTCATTCCTCTCTTGGAGAGTGACCGAATTTTGCCATATTCCCATGAAAACTGTGAACCCGGGGTCATGGCCCCGAATCCCCTTTGGATGTCGAGACAGAACATTTTCCTGGTAGTGTCATGTTGTTAGGGAATGTCCAACAAGTGCTACGGTGCATTTGGTTCCTCTCTTGGAGAGCGACCGAATTTTGCCATATTCTCTGGAAAACTATGACCCCGGAGTCATGGCCCAGAAGGAACCCCGTTTGAATGTCGTGACAGAAAATATTCCCGGTAGTGTCATGTTTTTACGCAGTCTTACAAGTGAAACGGTGAATTTTGTTCCTCTCTTGGAGAGTGACCGAATTTTGCCATATTCCCAAGAAAACCATGACCATGGTCATGGTCCAGAAAGAACCCCCTTCAGATGTCGCGACAGAAAATCTTCCCGGTAGTGTCATGTTGTTAGGCAAAGTCCAAGAAGTGAAACAGTGCATTTTGTTCCTCTGGAGAGTGACCGAATTTTGCCATATTCCCTGGAAAACTGTGACTGGGATAACTGTGTCTGGGAAAACCGGTCACGGCCCAGAAGGAACCCTCTTCAGTTGTTGCGACAGAAAATCTTCCCAGTAGTTTCATGTTGTTAGGCAAGGTCTAACAAGTTAAATGGTGCATTTTGTTCCTCTCCTGGAGAGTGACCGAATTTTGCCATATTCCCCCACTTGCCCCTTCCCTGTACCTCATTTGCCCTGTTACATGACCCCAGTGCCCATCTGACCCCTCTTTTTGCTCCCTGCTTCCAAGTCCCAGAGCACGCCCGAGCATTCACCAAGTTCCCGAGGAGGAGCCTGAATGCTCAGGCCCGATCCTCAGATTTTTGGAAATTCTTGCAAATGTTGAATAAACTATTCAAAACACCCCATATCATATGCTAATGTGGGGTAAGGTGGCCCAATGGGACAATATCATGTGTTCTTACCCTATGTTGTTTACAATTGTGATACAGAACCTGTAGGAACACCAGCAAACAGTTGAGGGTATGCTGGAGAGCTACCTAGAAACCAAGTTGCCAAAACAATTGCATCATCAGCAAGTGCCGAGAGGAGCACAAGGCACTATCTGATGAGGCAGCATAGAAGACAAACTTGTGCCAGCTGGAGCTATAAAGAGGCTCACGCACAGGCGAGGGGGTGGCTGAAGAGGAGATTAGAACTGACCAAGGAAAGGCTCACCTCCTTGGACAAGGACTCCACTGCAGACAGAGATCATCATCACACCTTTAGAACCTCAGAAACAGGCAAGCTATACAGAAACCAGAGCTGGGCCTCCAGTGTAGATTAATTTTTGAGATGGAGGCAAGACAATCTGCTCTGCAGGAACTGCACGCCACAGAGACATGGGCACCATCCCTGATTCCTAGTAACCCAGTTCGCAGAATAAACACCCCACTTGGTAGACTCCAGCTGGGACACACCTACTCTTAAAAGTCAGGACGATGGGTGGGGAGTGGTAGCTCCCATCAAAATAATCTGAAATACAGTTGCATAGGGGCACATTGTAGAATCCCATAAGGTCCACAGCAGCCTTATTAGTGGGATCAGCATTAGGCCTGAAACAATAAATTATGATGAATGCTGTTTCCATTGGAGACAGATGATTCATGTGACATGGAAACTTACTGGTTTTTCTGCTGTTTTTGGTATTTGTTGTTATTTTTTACAAGTTGAACAGAGATGCTATGGGGCCAATCCCAAGCCCCATGTGCACCCCCAGGGACTGTGGAGATGCAAAGGTTCCATAAATTACCTTAAAACTATTGTAAAATGTCATAAAAGTCCCCCAAAGTGACAAAAATGACAATATTTACAGGAAATGACAGAAAATTAAAGGCATCGATATCAACAATGGCAGATGCATGGGATCACTGGGGACTGATGAAGTACTGGTGAACACTCACAAGAATTCCTGAAAGTTCAGTATTTCCCTGCAGAATGGGAACACTTGCTCTCGTCTCTACTCAACATCAGACCAGACCAATGGTCAGGGACTTGTGCTTGCTGCAGTTAACACAGGTCCCTGACAGTGATTATCTCTAAACCACTACACCATTCAAGAATGTTTCAGGATTATGACCCCGCCCCCCAGGTGTTTTAGAACATTTAGATTTCAAGAATTCCAGAGTGAATTTCTAATACCTTGCAGTAGACTGTACTGTAATTGGAAAATAGTTATTTATAGAGCACACAGTACAACACGGCCATAAAAAATACACTTCTCTAACTGAATGTGAAAAGATTGGCAATTGTTTATTTTATGGATAAAGATTGATTGTTCCACCCAGAATCATATACGGATTAGAAGGATCCCCCCAAAGGACATCTAGGGTGTCTTCTCATGAGCTGCGGGAGCCCGATCCCCGTGTGGTCCTGTGGTAGACATGTGCAACTGCCACACTGTGGGGACAACACAGGGAGCTGGGAAATACCCTCCCCTTTCCCCCACAGAGCAGCTAGCTGGGGTGGGCCAAGGCACCAGCCACATAAGCGGGCACTCGGACCTGCCCCACAAATATTCCACCCCTGGCTGTGATGCAGCAGCACACAATGGACAACAGCACCTGCCACTCAAAGGTCTGCCATGGAGCTCACCACACGATGGGGTAGAAGGGGCCCCAGCACATGGGTATCAAGTAAGGCTACTACATGACACGTCCTTGGAATTTTCCTGAATGCAGTGCATAGCAATCTGCTGCTCGGTGTGCCCTGGGGCATGGGAACATCTGGCAGCAGCTGGTGACATGATGCACTACATCACGTGGCTTGCCTGCCACAACTGGGTTAAGGCTACCGAAGGTGTTGTACCCTTCCCAGAGTGTCTCGTGTGACTGCACCCCTAGTCTAACCTACTGCTCCAAGGCACGTGCTCCTATAGCACTGCAGGCAATTGCTTGTCTAGCTGTTTTGAAAACACTGAATGACAGTGATTCCACAACCTTCCTAGGCAACGTACCCTTTGCCTAAATGTTAAGAAATTTTGCTTAATATGTAACTGAAATCTACCTTGCTGCCCCTTTTCCTATTTTCTCTGTCAGTGGAGAATGAATGTTCTCCATCCTTTTTGTAGCAACATTTTAAATATTTGAAAACTGATACTACCTCCCCCTTTAGTCTTCTTTTTAGGCATGTGCGAACAGAATGTGGTTCGGATGTTCGGTTCGAAACCCGAGTTCATGTTTGGTTGTTTGGTTCGACGGAACTTGGCCGAACATTCAAAAATAGCACTATTGATGCCGAATTCGAACATTTTTTTCGATATCAATATTATTTGGCCCTGAAACAACCCCTGGTCTCCAACCCTGGTGCCAGGAAGTCTGCTTCTCAGCTGCCTCCCCCTTCCAGTCAAGTTTTTCCAGCCACCGAACTCATCCAAACTCACCCAAACATGACTGAACTGTTCGGCCGTTTTCGAGTTTGGTTTGGACGTTTGGTTTAGATGTTCAAACACACCGAGTTCAGTCCAAACTCCGAACTGCATTCGCACATCCCTACTTCTTTTCTCTAGGCTAATTCGATTGAATTCCTTCATCCTTTCATTGTATAACTTCATTCCCGCTTGTTTATCATCTTGGTTTCTCTCCTCTGAATCAAAAGAACATAAGTAGTGCCATACTGGGGGTGCTTTTAAATCAGCACGGCTTTTTGGGGGGGTGCATGGCAGCTGAGTGACACAGCTGCAGAGCAGCCACTCAGGTGGAGGGAATGAGGAGGGATTCTAACGGGCGGCCCACAGTGTGGCTACCGTGGCAGTTGCCACACACTCCCCCCTGCTACAGACCATGGGGAAGCATGCCAGGCTGGTCTTTGAAATTGACATATCCTAGCCGTGAGCGCTGGAGAACCAGGCTCTCCAGTATTTGCT
Organism: Sphenodon punctatus; assembly: GCA_003113815.1. NCBI lineage: Eukaryota > Metazoa > Chordata > Lepidosauria > Sphenodontia > Sphenodontidae > Sphenodon > Sphenodon punctatus. The sequence goes on along the minus strand of QEPC01009197.1, from coordinate 86,263 downwards.
GTCAGTTTCCGTGACTTGCAAAGGCTATGTTCCCACACACAATGCCTCTGATTTGGTGGCTACCCCAGTTCATAAAGGCAGAGGATGCATGAGCGCCCATTGCCACGCACGTTTTTGGCTTGCTCAGCATAGGGCACTGGATTTTTCAGCAGTGCTGCACAAGCGGCCATGAGTTAGTGGCTCATGGGTGCACACATCCCCGCGCTCCACCTTAAGATGGGCAGTTTCATGAGTGGCTCCTGGGTGGCCACACATTGCGTGGTGGCATCTCATTTAAAACACACTGGGTCAAATCAGTGATCCAGCCTAGTATCTTGTCTCTGACAGTGGCCAGCTTTGGTCACCTCAGAAATACACAACAGGTCATAATGGAGTGGGTGAAAACAGACATAATGCTAACTCCACTTTAACACCACTTTAACATTTCTTACACATGTTGCAGGGCTGTATTGGAGCCCTATGCAGCCCTGCAACATCCATAAGAAATGTTAAAGTGGTGTTAAAGAGGAGCTAGCGTTATATGCAACTGCAACTCACTCCCAGATCCCAACAGTCATACGTTACGTCCCCTGACCAACTTGACTTAAAGCCATGTATGGGTCTATCATCTAAGAACTTGTCCAATACTTTTTAAAATCCAACTACTAGGAAAGTGCAATCCATTTAATTTTTATTAGTTGCTAAAAAGAATGGAGCCCCACTTGTTTTAGTAACTAATGTTCCAAAAACAAATGAATAAGCAAACGACATACATTTCATTATAATGCACATTTCAATGTGCATGGGCAATATGGCTGCCAGAACCGTTCTGCACATCCGTACCCTTTTACACAGTGGTGCTGACACTACCAGTGCCATTTTGGAAAAGGCCGCACATGTGCAGAATGGCCTGGCAGCCATTAGTGCTTGCGCAGTCATATTTAAATTTCTACTTTATTTTATTTTTATTAAAATGAAGTGAAAAATAAAATGAAAACAAAGCGATTATGAAACCCCTGAAAATTGATGGGTTTTTAACCCATAAGACAAAGACTAAAATGAAAATGAAAAAGGTAAGTGCTGTACACACCTACCAACTACACTCACTACACTTCACAGCATCCGCTGGCAACAAGTCCCAGAAGTTTGTTTATTTATTTATTTATTTATTTATTTTAACAATTTAATACCCCGCCCACCACAGGCGACTCGGGGTAGCTTACAATAAAATCATATAAATAAAACAACATCATCACAATAAAATCATACAAATATAAAACAACATTCCCACCCAACTTAAAAATATAACAAAACACAAACCCTCCCATAACTCCCTCCCCCCACATAACCACCCTCACCCGTCCCCTCCACTGAAGGCCACACAGGCGATGAAAAGTCAATAGGTCTGGGGTCAGGCGAGCCTCCGCCAGGAGGAAGTTCCACAGCCAGGGTGCGGACACTGAAAACGCCCTCTCCATAGTGGCCCCCCGATTAACCCGGGGGACCTCCAGAAAGGTTCCCCCAGCAGACTGCAGGGGTTGATCCAGGGCCTGGGGAGTGAGGTGATCCCGCAGATAGGTCGGGCCCAGGCAAGGCTTTAATGGCAAGAACCAACACCTTGAATCGAGCCCGGGGGAAAAATTGTACATGGAATGAAAAAGTACTTCCTTTTATTTGTTTTCAATATTTTAAATATTTTTTGGTGTGCTCTCCAACTTGTCAGCATCCTTCTTGAAGAGTGCAGTGCCCCAAACTGAAGACAACACTCTAACAGAGTTTTCACCAGTGCTGACTAAAATAGTGCCATTGTTTTCATGTCTTGGGCAAAGTCCTGCAAATGCAACTCAAAATGGTATTTGTCTTTTTCGAAGCAGGAACTTTTGTCTAACTAAATTTTAGAGTAAGAAATTTAACTTTTTGTAGAGCATGTTCATCTTACCTTTTGTCACGTAGGGTGCTGAAATTTGGATTCAGATGTAGGAAATGGAATACTGCTCACTAGTGGTGGGACCCCGGGCCCATTACCGGATTTACCGGTTACCGGTTCTACGAAAACCGGATTCCCGGATTAAATCCGGTATACCGGTACCGGTTTTATTTCATTGGTTTCAATGGGGCGCTGTGTCCCCATTAAAACCAATGAAATAAATTAATTCCCTCCCCCTCCCAGGCTGCGCGGGTGGAAGGGGGGACACCCCCCACCCACCCTGCCCAGCCTGGCTTTTTGTTTTAAAAAAGAGTAAGAGTGACCCAGAGGCGAGGCGAGGCCAGCCCACCTCTGGGTCACTCTTACTCTTTTTTAAAACAAAAAGCCAGGCTGGGCAGGGTGGGTGGGGGGTGTCCCCCCTTCCACCCGCGCAGCCTGGACTCGGGGAGGGTTTTTTTGAAAAAAACATTTTTGCTGGGGCAGTTTTTTTTACATTGCAGCCATTTTTAAATGGCTGCAATGCAAGAAAAATCTGGTACCCCGGAATCCGGTACCGGGTCCGGATTACCGGGTCGAATCCGATAATGCCGGTACGCCCGATACCGGCATTATCGGATATCGGATTCTACCGGTTTCCCACCCCTACTGCTCACAGACAAATAAAAGAAAGGTGGAATTGATGATGGTGAATATCTCACTGAAGGAAAGCAAAACTAATGTGTGGAACTGGTCGCAAACAAAAAAATAACTCATGTCATAATTTCTGCACAGAAAAAGTGGGAGTTATCCAGTCACACTGAAAGGAGGGACAGCTGCAAGCAAGAAGAAGAAACAAGTGATCACCAGGCAGATGATAACAGGGTAAATCCCAAGAAACCGGCACACAGTTGGGAGGCCTTTGTCCACTAGCAGACTGAAAATGGCTGAGAGACAGAGGCACAGGATATTTTTATCAAATTATTTTAAAGTGATATAGGAACTCTTTCCATTTCTTACTACTTAAAAATAGCAACATAAAGAGCTGCTAAAGTTCCACCCAGTAAGCAAACTCTTAAGAAGAATTCTCTAAACTTGTGAGCCTATTAATTACAGTCAATAGTGTAATTTCCAAGAAAAGACACTTTTAATGTTATTTTTCATTCCCCAATTTACACTAGCTTTTCTTCCACCATTCTCTTCCCTCTCTCCCTCTTGCACACACACACACACACACACACACACACTTCCTTTCCTAATTTGAAAAGAAAGAAAGAAAGATTCTTTTGACTCTGGAGATTCAATATAATAGTGCCATGTTTTAAACTTTTCAGTATTACTGAGCCAAATGGCAAAATTAATTAAATCACTGTGCTCCACGTGCCCAGCCCCCAGTCTTACCTGTGGGAAGGGGGGGGCAGCCTTAGGCAGAGCAGGGTTTGCCCCACCCCCATTAGAGGAGGAAGGCAGGTGGGATCAGGCCAGCAGCGGCTTTGGGCACGGAGCAAAGTCTCACGAGGCAGGACTTGGCAGGCGTCATTTGGGGAAGTGGCTGGATCAACCCAGTCGTGCTGAAGAGGAGCAGCAGAGCAGGTGCATGGAGCGGCCAATCCAGGCTTCCTACAGGTCTTTCAGGCATGGTTGTAGGTCTCACCTCCCCGCTCCTCACTACAGCATCCCCCAACAACAGGGGAAAGTAACGGTGAGCTTCTTGCTGTTTCAGCTTTAGCTGGTGTTGGGGCAGCCTGCACAGCAGGTGAGGGAGGGGCGGCCACATGGCGGCCTCACAAGAGCGGCCCCCTACAACAAGGGGAACCCCCTTCAAGGTGAGACCATGGGAAGGAGAGGTAAGGGACAGGCGAAAGGCCCAGTTAAGCACCCCCAGGCAGAGGGCAGAGCAAATAGGCAGCTGCTGGCAGAGGCAATCCTCGCCTTCCTGCAGTAGAGGATGGGGGTTGTGAAGATGTCCTGAGGGATTTGGCCAACCCTCCCAGGAGCCCCCCACAGTTGAACCTTCCCAGGGGGGAAAGGGAGGCCACGCCTCTGGCCACCGCCACCATGCCCAATAGAGAGGGGTCACCAGACCCCGCAGCCACAGGCGCATTTCCCCAGCCACCCCCAGGCAGGCAAACACGATTGAGGCCCGTCAGGTATAGGGACAACCCGTCACCACCTCCACCTCCCAGGCAGGATATGAGGCTCCCCACGGCCCCCAGGGACCAGACACCACCCAGGTGGGCGACCCCACCAGACACCCCCTTCCTGTCATGGTGGGGAGGGCAGCACAATTTGTCTCCCAACAGCCAGGAACAAGAGACACCACCCAGGCACCTTCTGAGAAGTGAACCATCACATGCAATCCTGGAACAGCTGCAGGACTTTGCAGGGAGAATGGAGGCGATCGGGGTGCACTTGTGTTAGGAGGGGTGTAGAAAGGAAATTCCAGGAAGGGTGCAGCCTTTGGCCGTCTCTCCGTTGACACACTGGGTTGTCAGTAATCCCCTCAGGTTGTTGGGTGGGCTTTCCTACTTATCAGAAGGCAACCCGCTTCATCATAGGGGAGGAGAGAATGTGCCACTAGAGAGGAGGAGGGGGGGCAGCAAATGAGGATGGGGGGAAACAGTTGCTCACCACAACTTACACCCGGGCCCCAAGGTGAGACACAGTGTGAGGATCAACTTGAAGGGGGGAAAGGGGGGTGTGTGGGAGGGGTATGGGATAAGGAGAGGGGGGTAGGATTGAAGGGGCAAGGAGGCGGGGTATGGGAATCACACACAACTGGGGGGAAGGAACAACGGCCGGGAAAAACACGGGCAAAGGAACACCAAACCAGTGACCAAATTAGGGAGATAGGGAGGGGAGTGCAGGAGGCTCAGTCTCATAATTTTCACACAACGGAGTAGAGGGCAGTAAGGTACAGCAAGGCAAGGTACAGGAACACAGATACAATCACCAGCAAGATACACAATCCAATCACTTAGCTTTCACCAACACAGAAACAAGGGGCCAGTCTCTCTCACGATTACCAGCAGGTAACTGATGCCCTGCTGGCATTTTTATGCCCCTCAAGAGCATCCCAGGTGTCAGCCCTTGTGTACAGATTAAGGCCCCACCTCTCGCCGAGCGCGCTCTGCTGCTAGGCATGCACTGCGTCAGGGCAGGGCTGGAGTCCCAGCCCTGGAGGTGCCTGATTGTGGAAGAGGAGGGGCCTGTGACGTTGCCTGGGATGCGTCCTGATGACGCAGGGGTGGGGTCTTCCCTGTGGCTGGGGAGGACGTCTTCTCTTTCTCCTGGGCCTTCCAGGGAACCCCCTGCAACCCCCGCCGCCGAGGCACGCCGCGGGACTGCGGCATGACAACTTGTTGCAGGCTACATGGGACAAAATCTGGAAGGACAAATACGTGGACGTTTTCTCCCTGTTCTTTAGCGACCCCATACCAGATCCCAACTCCAAGGATGAGAGTAGAGACAAGGAGAAGTTTAAAAGGTCCAAAGCAGACCGTAATTGGTCCAATTGGTCAGCGGCCTTTTCAGTCCTGATGGGTGTCATGCCCCAAATATCCCCTGAGTGAACCACCAAACCCATTAAATAACAAGACATAGTTTGGAGGGCTTTCGACACTGGCAATCCCGGGGCCGGTGCAGCCATAATACAAACTAGGCAGCCGCCTAGGGTGGCAACTTGGTAGGGGTGCTGCACTGAGCCCGGGCAGGCTGAGGCCCCACGCCGCACACAAGTGACAAACACCCGCGGCCGTCCTGACTCAGTCAGTCCCATCCCCATCCCATAGCAATAAAAAGTTTCCGTGCCCCGCCCCCTCCCCCCCACCTCCCAGTCCCTCCTACCACCTATCTTCTACTGTTCTGTCCAGCTGGCTGGCTCAGCTGGACCTCCGTGCGTCCCTCGACTCTTCTCTGGGGTGGGGCCTCAGAGTCAGGGAGGGTCCATCTTCTCTCTCCCTCTCCCGGACGTTGCATAAAAGCAACTTCCAGGAGAGAGGGAGAGCCCGCACAGCATGCTGCGCAGGCTAGGAGTGAGGTGTTGTGAAGATGCATCGTTTCTGCTGCTGCTGACTGCTGGGGGTGCCTGGTGCAGAGCGGAGCTGCGGAGGAGCCGGAGGTGGAGTGACCGGGTCAGCGCAGCACTGCAGGTGGCTGCTGGGCAGCAGCATCAAGTGAAGCAAGTGGCAGCGCCAGACCGGATGAGGAGGAGCAGCGCGCTGAGCAGACTCAACGGCAGGGGGCCCCTGCAGATGAGGAGAGCCAGCGGCAACGAGGAGGTGGAGCGGGTGGTGGAGCGGCAGCAGTGGCAGAGGTGGAACCAGTGGTGGCAGCGAGGCTAGTAGCAGCGTGGGTGGCGTGTGCACCGGTGGAAGAGAGGCGGAGGGGCTGAGGCTGCAGAGCAGAGGAGGGGGCTGGGGCCGGGTCCCATGTAAGTTGTTCAACTCCCAGGGCCCAGGGGTGGGGGAGGGACTGCCAGGAGGGAAGCTTTAGGCCTGGGCTGGGCTGGGTAAGGCCTGGTCACGACCGAACCTGGAGGCTGTGGCCTAGTGGCGGGGCCTGGCAAGGCCTAGCCTGGTTGGGCCTGGTGGTGACTGGTGGAGGGAGTCTATCACTACTGGCCCCACTGTGTCCTGCCATCTCCCATATCTCCCAGTGCCCACCCGCTCCTCTTTCCTCACTGTGGCCCCAGCTCCCACATACCTTCCAGTGCCCACCCGCCCCTCTTCACCCCTACTGGGCCCCCCAGCTTCCACATACCATACCTCCCAGTGCCCACCTGCTGCTCTTCCCCCACTGTGCCCCCAGCCAACTCCCACATACCTCCCAGTACCCACCCCCACTGTGCCCCCAGCTCCCACATGCCATACCTCCCAGTGCCCACCTGCTTCTCTTCCCCCACTGTGCCCCCAGCTCCCACATACCCAGCCGGGCCAGCCCAGTTCCCCTTTTGAGGGGCTCCCCTTTCTCCCCCTCACCTGGTGTGGGGGGAAAATGCTCCTTTTTGAAACAGTAGGAGCCATGAGGCCTGGCCCAGTTGTGTGTCCTGCTCCCCAGGCCTTTCTGTATAGATTAAACTATTTTATAGTTTGGAATGATGTCCTTGCTGGTTTTCAGTTGCTATGTTGTTTTAATAGTTTTTAAATATACAAGTGGTGGTTTGAATTGTTGTATTGCTGATACATTTTATACACTTTCTTTTATACTGTTTGATTTCTTGTTTGAGAAGGCCTAACAGCTATTCAATAAAACTGACTTGACTTGACTTGCCCAGACCTTTCCTAGAGCTCTTGCTCTAGGAAAGGGGGGGGGGGGCACTAGTGTGGCTTGCAAGGATTTTTTTCTCGGGTGTTTAAAACTGACCCTTTGTTGATTGTCACCCTGGTTGTGCATCTATGGCTGAAGGGTTGGATTGTGGCAGTAGATTTCACAACCTTATTACATGCTGAGTGGGGGGAAAAATAGTTTATTTTTCGGTTCTGGGTTTGTTTGGTTCTTAATCTCCTTGCAAAAATCTTGCAATCTCTACATTGTACAGGGCTGGTGTTGTGCACTGTGGAGAGGATGGGATCTGAAGGGTTCTTCTGCTGTTGTGCTGTTTGGTTCTGTTGGCAGAAGGGCTGTAAACTGTGTAATAATGCCAGTGGTTATGTCAGTGTTACTTATTGATTTCAGCTTAGAATGTAGGTTCATTTAACTTTAAGTTTTTTATTTTGGTTAAAAAAAATCTGTTGCATATAATTTTGATTTTACAGATAACTTGGCATCATGACAGATTAAAAAAAAATCTGAGGCTCAGTTTTGCAAACGGAGGGCTGAAAAGGAAAAAGAACAAGCAAAGCAAGAAGGCTCTTTTCTAAAATATCTTTGTCTACAACCTCAAAATGATGAAGGTAGTACACAAGTAGAGACCGAAGCTGAGTGTACAGTCGTCATGCCTACAGTCTCACAAGATGAAGTAGAATTTGAGGAGGAGCATATTCAGAATGTAGAAGATAAACCAAATAAAGTCAGCAAGGATCAAGATATGAAAGGCTGTGGAAGTGGAAATGCCACTGCACTGAACTATGGTGACCCTGCTACCTGGGACAGTTTGCCAGCCAAATGTAGTGATCGTGTGCGACAACTCTTGGTGGAACATGGGCCAGAACAAGTACTGCAGTTCAACTTCCCTAGAGATGGTAATTGAAGAAAATTCTCAAGAAATCATTACAAAAGGAGACTTGCCAATGGAGAAGAAATGCACCATCAGTGGCTGCAGTATTCCATGTCAAATAACTCCATGTATTGCTTCTGTTGCAAGTTGTTTACCAGTACTGTGATGTCTGCATCATCCCTTTCTGAGAAAGGATTGAAAGATTGGAAAAACTTGTCTGCACTTCTAACAGTGCATGAAAGAAGCAGTGAGCATTTGGAGAGTTTTTGAAAGTGGAAGGAACTTGAACTGCGGTTGAAAAACGAGACAACGATTGATGATGAACATCTGCGAATCATTAAACAAGAAGAAAAGTACTGGCGACAAATCTTGGAACGACTGATTGCTTTAGTGAGAGTACTTGGTATGCAAAATATGGCCTTTCATGGAACAGAAGAAAAACTGCACACTTCAGGTAATGGAAACTTCCTGAAATTTGTAGAATACCTAGCATTGTTTGACCCACTTATGGATGAGCATCTTCATAAGATAAAAGACACTGACTCACATGTTCACTATCTTGGGAAAGATATACAGAACAAACTGATCAAGCTTTTAGCTGATGCCATCAAAGAAAAAAAATCTGAAATCTGCTCACACTGCCAAGTACTTCTCAATCATTCTGGATTGTACACCTGATGTAAGCCATGTTGAGCAAATGACCATCATTGTTCGCTTTGTGGACATAGCTTCAGACACTGATGATTGTGAGCAAGAGCCTGTATGCATAAAGGAACATTTCTTGGGATTTGTGGCACTAAAAGAGACAACTGGTGCTGGTCTCACAGGCACTATTCTTCACCTATTAGAAGAGATGTCATTACCTATTGAAAACACGTGTACAAGGCTATGACAATGGAAGCAATATGAAGGGGAAAGATAATGGTGTGCAATGAAGAATTTTGGATATTAATCCACGAGCCTTCTTTGTTTCTTGCAGTGCACATACTTTGAATTTGGTTGTTAATGATGCTGCCAAGTGTTGCTTGGAGGCAACAGTGCTCTTTGACCTCGTACAACGTATTTATGTGTATTTCTCAGCCTCAACACATCGTTGGGACGTTCTAATGTGTCATGTGCCTAATCTTACAGTGAAGCCATTGAGTGACACAAGATGGGAAAGTCAAATTAATGCCTTGAAACCTCTTCGCTATCAGCTTGGTAATATCTATGATGCACTAATCGAAATCTCTGTGGACAGTACCCTAACAGGGGTGTCTGGCAATACCTCACGAGTAGATGCAAAAGCTCATGCAAAAGGCATTTCCAGCTTCAAGTTTATTGTTTCTCTGGTTGCCTGGTTTGATATCCTCTTTGAGATCAATATGACTAGCAATCAACTTCAGGCAAAGGAATTTGACATACATGGTGCTGTTAAGAAACCGGAAGAAACCAAGAAGTTTCTTGTAGAGTACAGGAGTGATACAGGGTTTGAGAAAATTCTGGTGAAAGCACGTGAGCTTGCTGAAGAGTTGGAGATACCAGCACACTTTGAACCAGATCCAGTGCGTATCAGGAGAAAGGCAAGGCAGTTCACATATGAAGCAGCCGATGAACCCATTCAGAGCCCAAAGGAAAAATTCAAAGTGAACTTTTTCTTTGCAGTCCTTGACA
>QEPC01009197.1:56576-72415 GCA_003113815.1 Sphenodon punctatus | reverse complement strand
GGCTGTGGAACTCCCTTCCGGAGGAAGCTCGCCTGGCCCCAAGCCTTTTGACATTTCGGCGGAACTGTAAGACCTGGCTGTTTGCCCAGGCCTTTGGGAGGGAGGGTGGGGGGGGTGATTTTAATCCCCCGCCCATTTATCTATTTATTTATTGTTTTCTAGCCCTGTTTTATTGATGTATTTTATATTTATATTTTAAGTGAATTTTAATTGTTTTTATTGTTGTTGTTAGCCGCCCCGAGCTGCATTGCAGGAGGGGGCGGGATATAAATCTGAAAAATAAAATAAATAAAATAAATAAAATACAAAAAGTTTTTTAAAAAAGCTTCTCACATCCCTTTCTGCAAGCCGCAGAACCCCAACAATGGCTGCGAGATGATCCCTGAGTGGGCCCCAGGTTCTGCCGCATCCCTCAGCATATCTGCGTAGTGGCTAGCAGTGAAATTCCAAAGCTGGTCACTGGTTTCTCTGTCTTTATGTTATTCTTACTGTGCAAATCCACTATACAAACACTGCACATGTGCTAAGCAGTTCTAACTACTGCAAATGTGCCTCCCCCTGGCCTGAGTCATTTTCAACTTCCAATTAAGCAAATTTAGTACCAAGGTTACAGGCTGATAAGATAGCTCAAAACACTACATTCCTAGCCTGCCTTAGTACCTGCAAAACAACTATTATGGGCTATACAAAGCAAGCTCATGCACACAGCTCATAACAGACAAGATGGATTCCAAAGCAAGAGCAGGCCGAATAAGACATATAAGTGTCCCCAACTGGCTCCACCAATTTACAATGGGTTTTCCGCAATCTTTCACTCCACTCCACCCCTGGACACTTATATTGCTCCAATTGAGGCTTGTAGTCCTTGCTCACACTTATCCAGATGATACCTATCTTGCGCATTTGATGCCACATGTTAAACATTAAACAAAAGGTTAATAACATAACAATTAAATTTATATATGTGTCCAATACATATAAATGTTACTACAAATAAGCCTATTTGTATGCTGGATGTGTTACCTCTATGACATATAGGGATGGACAAACGCGGTTCGGACGTTCGGAGTTCGGACCCAACTTGGTCTGTTCGGTCGACCGAATTGAACTTCTGAACCAAACTCGAATTTCAAACCAAACTGAACCGAACCGAATTTCTGAACTCCATTCTGTTTGCCTATCCCTAGTGGCAAAACACACCAAAAAAACTGGTTTTGAATGGCTGAACTTGGTTCCGAAGTTCTGAATCCAACCGAACTCGGTCTGTTCAGTCAATTGAACAGAACTTCCAAACAGAACTCGAATTTCAAACCGAACTGAACTGACCTGAATTTCTGAACTCTGTTCTGTTCACCCATCTCTAATGACAGATCAGTATTTTTGCCAAGTCACGCATCCTTCCTTGTGCGATCTCCAATACAACATCTTTTAAAAATAAATTTGTATATCCTAGGGGGCTAGGCCATTTACACTCCAGATGTTGTCGGGCATAACGATGACCAGTGATACCCCAGCTCAAGACACCTTTATTAGTCCAATTAACAAGGGTTGTGTGGGAGTTAAAGCAATCCGGGGTATTAGGCTTGCCCCACTACAACCTTGTTTATTTCAATGTGGGATGAGTCTGTCAAGGTGATCTGTAACATAACATGAGGCACAGCACAGCAGCAATGCAATAAAAACACCACCACCATTAGGCCCAGTTCAGGTATCCTGAAAAAGTAGCCACTAGGATCAGTGCATCTACTTGCCAAACTCTTTGGGGTTTTAAACCCCCTTTTAAATGGCCTAATGGCCTTTGTTGTAGCAGATACTGCTTAACTGTCTGGCATATAAAGCATTATTTTACCACAGTTTTTACAGTATTTACAGGACAGGGAATGCCTCTGGATGTAGCCCATACCCTAGTGCCCACCTCCCCCAAGTGACCAGATTTTTCATGTGCCCATTGGCATAGGAGATGGAGGTCATCCTCCATCTCTCTGGAGGTGTCATTAGGGGCTTCCAGTTCCACCCCTTGGAGCTGGAATATGTGATCCACAACATTGTTGTACTGGGTAGTTGGGGAGATGTCCCTGGCATGGGCATTGACATAATAAACTGTCACAGGTTTTTACTGGAAATCTCAATCACGTGTTTCTACAAATCATCCCCCCACAATGGCCTACTATGGATTAACCAATTATCTTGTTCCCATTTGGGGGCCCAAAGAGTCAGTCCTTTTGCAATGGCCCATGAGTCTGTTTACAAATGTATTTTGAGTTGGGACATCTCTAGCACATTCTGAAAAGCCATAGCCATGGCCATCAACTCTGCATATTGACTAGAGTGTCCCTGGCCATGCTGAATCAAGACAGTGCCTTTAGCTGGTTGTAAAGCAGTCACTTTCCACCTTAGCTCCTCCTCGACATATTTTGCTGAGTCATCCGTGAACTGAGCATAACATTTGTCCCCCTCTGACAACTGATCAAAGGGAACTCCCCACTCAGTTATTGGGGGAAGGGGCTCCACAGGCTGCATCGCAAGAGCAGTAGGGTCTTGTGGTAACTAAAGCACCCATTCATGGATGCGGCTCACCCCCTACTTCCCTCAAAATTACTTTTTAATCATGCCATTCCACACTGGCAGTTAATTTAGGCACCCTTTCTACCTCCAATTTGTGTTTGTACATATCACTACTTCCTCTTTTCAAGGCTGCTTGTACTTCTGCTATCTATCTCTACTGCCTGGGCAGAGTAGGAAAAAACAACTGCCTTCTACAGTGTTCTGTAGGCACAGCTGCAAATCCTGTCTTGGTCCCTCTCGCCAGTAGTAATGAGACCGGTTCACAAACAAACAGTTTATTCTTAAATCCTACTATTACTTAAGCCACTTGCTTCTATCTAGCTCCTTGTTCCTGACACTTATCATGATTTTTGATTGCCCCTCTCTTATATAGTCCATAGTCACAGGCAAGGGCAGTCTGCGCCTTCCCAGTGTTTTAGAAAGACGGTGATTATCCATGCCGAACACTGTGCCACTGCTAGCGAATTCCATTCTTTCCACTGTTTCCTGTCCTTTCCCTACTTACTTTAACCATTTACTTACAAGTTCTGACAAATTTTGATAACACTGCAACAGTTTCTGCAAAGCAGCAATCTCCTTATCCCCTTTTACAATGAGTTTAAATGCTTTTATTACAACCTAACACAAATCATTGAAATGCTGTTTTTCAAAAATGCCTAATTAACCCTGCTATGCAAAAGCAGGGTGCGTTCTTGTTAAGAACATGTATGGGTTTTTGTGTTTTAACTGACTTTTCTCTGCGCAGCAGGGTAAATTCTTATAGCAACATATATTTTATTTTTTCCATACAAACAATAAACAAACACAAACAATTTTGGTTAACATGATTAATGGCAAAAACACCACATGCTTGTGGAAGCAAATGATTTTTAGCCTGCTAAAAGGTCAGCTACTATTTTAACCGTGCAAACCCACATACTGCACATGTGCTAAGCAGTTCTAACTACTGCAAATTTGCCTCCCCCTGGCCTGAGTCATTTCCACTTCTCAGTTAGTACCAAGGTTACAGGCTGATAAGGAAGCTCAAAACACTACATTCCAAGCCTGCCTTGGTACCCTGCAAAAGAACTATTATGGGCTATACAAAGCAAGCTCATGCAGACCGCTCATAACAGACAAGATTGATTCCAAAGCAAGAGTAGGCTGAATAAGACATATAAGTGTCCCTAACTGGCTCCACCGATTTACAATGGGTCTTCCGCAATCTTTCACTACACACACACACACACCCACAAGGGGTTCCGGCACGCCTGTTCCCACTGAGCGGGAAACCACGCAGCCTGCCACTGCAATAAAGTCAGGTTCCAGCCTAGAAGTAAGCCAACAACCATGTACCCACCAGGGGGCCAGGGTGTAAGTGGCAGCAAGGGCCCCAACCCAAGTACAGCATAGGGCCTTGGAGTTGGCCTTGCGTGACTGTCCTATGCAGAGGGAGGTGCAGTACATAATAGAAGGCTTCAGAGAGGGCTTTAGGATCCCCACAGGCCAAATTAAGGTAAGACAATGGGCTGAAAATCTTAAATCTGTTAAGGGCAAGGAGAACTTGGTGCACGCCAAGCTCCAAAAGGAGATAGTTGAGGGCAGGGTCGCTGGCCCATTTGACTGTCCACCCATGGCCTCACTGCATGTGAGGTACACTTGTGGCCAGGGGAATTCACCAATAGAACCATTCTGTTTTGGTGTGACAACTTAGCAGTGGTCCACATGCTCAACAACCTGTCTTCCAAATCCACCAGGGTAATGGGGCTGGTCAGGGCTTTCCGTGCTGCATTGCCTAAATAATAACATTTTGTTTACATCTAAGCATGTCCCGGGAGTAAACGACGGCATATCCGATGCACTCTTCTGTCAGCAGATAAATCACTTCTGCCAACTGGCATCAGAAGCCAATAAGGAGCCCAAGGCCATGCCACCCCACATGTTGAGCATTGGACTGTAGAGCTTTACAAGGCAGTGCAAGGTTCCTTAGCACCCAGCACAAGAGAGGCTTACCTCAGGGCATTCTCCCAGTTCCAGGAATTCAGAGTGGATAAGGGTTGGGACTTGGGTTTCCCTATACCAGAACCACAGGTGTTGCAATTCGCCATGGCGCTGCGTTCTAGGAGCCTTGCACCAGGTACAAGAGCGGGGAAATTGGCGGCAGTGTCTTTCATCAGTAAACTAGTGGGCCATTCAACTCCAGGCCAACGTTTTTTCACCAGTAAATTAATCAAATCCTGGGCCCACCAACAAGGCCCCAGGGCAGACAGCAGGTTACCCATCACCCCTCAGATCCTGTCAGCCTTAACGGTTTCCCTCCCCCTTGTTTGTTCCAGTAAGTTTGAAGCCGCCCTATTTAACGTGGCCTTCAAATTTGTCTTCTTCGGGACTTCCCAAGTCGGTGAACTGACGGCAGCATCTAAGTGAGACCCTTCCGACAGAGCAGTTAGCAGTAGAGACATCTCCGTACAGGGCCAGACCCTCCACATCCTCCTATGCAGCTCAAAGACTGACCAAATGTCCAGGGGACAATTGATAACACTCCACAGGGTGGGTTCACCCGAGCTGTGCCCGGTTGAGGCAACACGACACTACATGTCCATACGTCCCGACATCCCTGACCCTTTCCTCATACATAGCGACAGTTCCCCCTTGACCAGCCACCAATTCTCCATGGTTCTTTACCGAGCCCTGCACATGATACACCAGCCGGCCCATTGTTTTGGGTCACAGTCCTTCCGTATAGGCATGGTAAGTTATGCTTCAGTGCTTGGGCTGTCAAACAACACAATCCGGGACATAGGGAGATGGAGATCTAGCACGTTCAAATCATACGTCCATGGCCTAGCTCAATGACGGCCTACCTGTATTAACTAAAATTTGTTTTGCCAACAGGATCACAAACCAGCAAAGGTTGATATGGATAGCTGGCAACAGCATTGTCTATTGGGCAGGCAAGGCAGCCGGCCGCTCCCACTGGGGCTCACAGCTGGGCCTCAGCGATAAAGCTGAAATTGTCTGAAAGGCCAGAAGCGGTGTGAGATGCGAACAGCTGATGCCACTGATCCACAGGTTCATGAACCTGTGAGTGGTTAGTCACCACTCACACCACTAGAGGGGGCCTCTGCATCAACCCTCTCTGGGGATACACTAGTGAAGATGGGCAGGCCAGGTGCTATCTCACATTGCACTATGAAGCCATTAGCTGGATCTGGCTGCAGGTATGACACCCAGCATTTTGTAATCAGAGGATCCCAGGTGAACTCAATCACCAATCATACTCATAGCAGGGAGTCTGTCCCAGTGGGCATTTTTACACACACCTTAAAGTGCTGGTCTTTCAATCTTTTGGGTTTACAAGTCCACAAGTAAGTTCCAGATGCATTCTTCTCTCACACACACTGCCCTGAGGCAGCCCTAAAGTAGCCACAGCTGTAGACGTGAGGGGCTGTCATGGAAACCAAGTGATCACAGCTGCCTGGAGCAAAGCAGTTTACCAGGAGAACTTTTTAAACACAAAAGTTCTGGGAGGAGTTCTCTGCAGAAGTTCAAAGAGCCGGATGTTTAAGATCTGGGTGAGTGATTTACACACACAGAAAGTTCAGGATGTAACAGCAGACATGCAGGAGAAATGTGTGTGTAAAAACACCCAGTGACTATGACTCTGTGACTCAAACTGTGAAGCCCTCCTTGTGATCCCTTTGGTAACCCTTACTATTCCATGACCAGGGGAGTGGCAGGGCTGTGGGGCTCCGATACCACTTATGAGCCCCCTAAGGGAAAGGGGGATGGATGCCCAAGGATGGGGGAGGCTGTGAGTAGGGTTCCTGGGGAAAGGTGAAGCCTGCCATGGTGGGGTGATCTCAAGCTGCTGCTGAGATCCATTATCACCAGTGTCAACAGATAAGAATATAAGTAGCAGTACAGAACCCTGGGGCACTCCACTATTTACCTCGCTCCATTGTGAAACTGACCATTAAGGCCGCTTTTAGACGTGCACTTGGATCAGGCGCGGGAGCGGCGAAACAGCCGCGGCGCTGTTTTAGACGAACCGGAAGCGGAAGTTGTGCGCGTGATCCGGCACCGCGCATTCTTTGCCGGCTGTGTATGTCACCCTAGAGGAATCAGGCCGGTTCGCTCGCGGTCGGCAAAGAATGCGCGGCGCCGGATCACGCGCACAACTTCCGCTTCCGGTTCGTCTAAAACAGCGCCGCGGCTGTTTCGCCGCTCCCGCGCCTGATCCCAGCTGCTCGTCTAAAAGCGGCCTTAGTCCTGCTCTTTGTTTCCTATCTTTCAACCAGTTAACAGTCCACAATAGGACACTGCCTCCTATCCATGTCTTTTTTAATTTCCTCAAGAGGTCTCATGAGGGACCTTATCAAATGCTTTCTGAAAATTCAAATCCACCAGCTCACCCCATCCACATGCTTATTTACATCCCTCAAAAAAAATCCAATATATTAGAGAGGCACGACTTCCCTTTCGAAATCTATGATGCACTGCTTATTTCTGTCACTGGCCACATGTGAATGCATAGTTCCCTACGTCCCTTGCTACACACAAGATGGACAGGCCAGTTCACAGACACAGGGATGTGGGAATGTGAGTGGAGGCATTTGAGCCAAGCTACCATGTTGTATCTATGAGATCTGAGTGCAGCGTGTGTTCCCCTTGTCTTGGCAAACTGACTGTTTGTCAATGCTGTTATTCTTCCTAATCCTGTGGGTGGTATACTTAGTTGGAGTCTGTTGATTATGGCCTTCACCATTGCTGGACCATTGGTACCCTGGTGGGGGATTGGAGCATGCATTCCTCTCTTTCTACTATCATAATCTCATGGGTGTTTTTCCTCCTGTGCAAGAACACCACACCCATGATCTTGACCCGTTGTCCCAGTACACAGGGATGCTCATGATGCAGCTGGCACAGGTGGAGCAGCAACAGTAGTGGCTGCTGAGGGCTGCAGAATATCAAAACCTATAGGCCACGAATTAGGGTTGTTGTTGGTTTGCAGGGGTTGCTGTGGTCAAGTGGGAGTGGGGACTTGGGATGGGCAGCTGCATTTTGGCTGAGGGGGTTGCTTATGTTGAAAGGGTTTGGGAACTGAAGGGAGAGGGTTGATGCCTGGTTGGGGGGGCAGGTTACTCTTTATTAAGGGTTCTTTGATGTTTTTTTTGTTTTGTTTTTAAGTAAATCTTTATTCCTCCTGGTACTTTAATAAAGGTTTCTGCTATCTGAACTTGACTATGGGTGTTTTTACATGGACGCAAGGGTGCTCAACCCTGGAACAAGTCTGGGGGTACTCCCCCATGTCTGCCTGCTTGCAGCTGTGCCCTAGGTCTGTTTTAAATGGACCCAGGGGCTGCCGCAGCCCACAATCCACCAGCTCAGTGCCCCCTCCCCCTCACCATAGAGCTCCAGGTGGATCAACTGCTGATCTAGGCTGCTGCCTGAAGCTCTATGGTGTTGTCCAGGGCAAGCCCTGCCTGGGAGCAGAGCTGCAGTGGCCATCCACTGAGTAGACAGACCGCAGTTTTGCCCCTGGCCAGTGACCCAGGTTTGGGTGGTTTGCTCTACCGGCAGTGCTCCAGGATGTTCCAGAACACCGCTAGCAGGGCCTGCTCCACCTGCACATCTGGAGACCCGCCTTTACACAGATGGGCCCCCCGGGTGTGAGGCGGAGCAGAGCCATGGGTGCNGCCAGTGACCCAGGTTTGGGTGGTTTGCTCTACCGGCAGTGCTCCAGGATGTTCCAGAACACCGCTAGCAGGGCCTGCTCCACCTGCACATCTGGAGACCGGCCTTTTCACAGATGGGCCCCCCGGGTGTGAGGCGGAGCAGAGCCATGGGTGCCATCTGTGTAAAGGCACCCAATGTATCATGCATATTGGGGAAGTGGGTGGTTTCCATTCCAAAGTAATGGGGGGGGGGGCAGCACTGTCGTGATTGGCAATGATGTGCCACATACTCGCATGGGCCCACTGAAGCTAAGAATACTCTCTGAGGTCATGTAATCCTTAGCATGGCAGGTCTCCCATTTCAGTGCTGACGCGCGAGGCAGGCACAGTGGCCTGGGGGTGCGGGGTACTATTTTTGGTTCCATGTCCATGTAGGGGGCATAGTCCTGGTCAGTGGTCATGCAGTAATGTAGGTTGTGCAGCTAAGAGCATTTACACATATGTCCTGAGGATGTACAAGCTGTGCATTGCGTGCACAGCAAACATAGCCTGCACACCTGGCCAGTAAGACCTGGATCAGCCCCAATGAGTTTACCCATTTCAGCCCTAATCAGAATCACCGCTTGGCAGCCATAAGGGTCTCAACATTAAAGCTGGAGGACTCAGATTGCTGGGAAGAGATGGGGTTATAGGACTGAGATGGGGTTATAGGGCTCACGTTTTTAGTCTACACAAATTGATAATTTTATTTTATTTTCTACCGTATCCGATGCTGATTTCTTTTCCTTTATCGACTGCTCTTGCATTCAGTTCAATAGAAAGGCTTCAAAACTCCACAGCATTTTGTAATTGTCAGAGGGGAAAATGCAAGAAACCTTCATTCAGAGACACGATTATTTCAAACAGTGATCCAATAACAATAGCAATTTTTTAGCTGATACAATATTTCTCTCCTACAGAATGATGGGCTTTTTAAAATTATCCCCATGAAGCAAATGTATGGACCGCTAATTCTTAATGCAATAGCATTACAAATTTAGTTTTGCCTTTTGTCTCATTTGCTATTTATCTAAATTTCAGAGTTAAATTCAAGTATTTGCAGCTGGATGGTAGTAAGTGATAAAGGGAAAAAAGCTTCCACTAATCCTCTGTCAAGAGAGAGAAACAAAGAAAAACAAAAAATGTCAGGAAAACGATGTGAGTAGGAAAAATAATGCATTTTGAAGCCAATTTTATGCAAAGAATTATCCAGGAAAATGTATTATATGCAGAACAAAAACTCACCAATTGGCTTCTGAATTGTTACAAATCTTTTGGAGTTAACATAGAGCTAACAACAAAGAGAACACAATTGGTATTCTGCATTTTAAAAAAAAGCTCTCTTTCTCCAGTCTTATTCCATTGCTTTTACTTTGTAACCCATTCTCGTGCTAACAGTGGCATTTCTGTGGTAAGAGAGAGTGAAAGACTTTCTGTTTTGGGATTCTTGTTTCCTCCCCTCATTGTTTCATAGTTCATAGCAATCCATTAAGAGCCTCCTCGTGAAACTGGGAGAAAATGAAGAAGACTGCACATCGTCTTTCTGTGGGGAGAATCTCAAGAGTAGAGAGAGAGAAATGGAAAAATAAGAGCATGGAAGAGGAAAAGTGGAAAAAGAAATACAGGAAAGAAAGTGGGGAGGGAGGGAAGGCAGATAGGTAATCAGAGGTGAATGGTTATTTAACATATCATTCCAACCCTCTTCGGATGTCAAAATCTATGGAAGACATAGCAGGCAAGTATCCAAATATCAAACTGACCAAAGTTCCAGCAACTGGTGAAGAATGAATCAGAATGCAGAGAACTAGCTCCTTACTGTGAACTGAGCTGACAACGTAAAATGGGAATGTTGAAATGCTTTTACAAACTATGGCATGAAGGGAGGGCATTCATGGGGATGAAGGGGAACACAATGCCTCAGTTCAATGAGAAGAAATGTGTCAGGATCTATGAGTCTTGAACTGGTATCAGTGAGGATTTCCACACAGTAAACAGCCTTTCATTGCCCTGACCTCTGGCCTGATGTGCCCATCTGGATATAGACTGGAAGGTTTTTCCCCAGCATTTCATGCCACACCTTCCACTCATTTGATTGGATGCTCTTGGCTATTTAGATCCACCCAACAGGAAGTTAGAAATAACTATGTGGGAGGATAAGGTACTCCTGATGGGCCGGATTGGATTTAGCCTGTAAGGAATAGGCAAGTAGTATACTTTGTTTGAGTTTGTAGGGGATTTTAAGTGTTTTTTTCTATTTTGCTGTGGTATCTTATTATGATTTTAAGCCATGGGATTATTCTTTTGGATTTTTATTATTTGGTGTATTTCTTTTTAATCCTTATTAGTTCTGTGGGTCCACTCAAAGGTGGTGTTTAGTTATTGGATTATGTTTGTGATGTTTTGTGGTACTTGTTTTCTGGGTTTAGGTTTTTTCTTTTGTATGGGGTTATGTTACTTCTGTTTTTCATTGAGCTGAGAAAGACAAAGGATTTTTAGTGGTTTATCAGGTTAATTAATTATATTCATGTCTATTATTATTATTATTATTATTATTATTATTATTATTATTATTATTATTATTTAAATTTTTATGCCAACCTTCCTGCCAATGGCAGCTCAGAATGTATAAAATACAAGTAAAACACAACAAAAAATATAAAAACATAAAATACCCCACAACCCTCCACCATCCTCCACCTCCTCATTCACTCCCATCTCCGCACAACACCCGGTCCCCATACCCCCTAATTTTGCATTTTCCCTCTTTTCATTTTCTTCCCTTTACCCCCTTTCTTGTCCCTTCTTCCCTCTAACCCCTCTTCTTCCTTTTTTCATGTGTTGGGCATTTGAATATGATGTATTTATTTCTTTTGTATAATGGTTTTTGATTTATAGTATTGGATGTATTTTTCTGATTTACGTTTTTTATTAAGGTTCCAGTGCAAGGCTCGGAAGAAGATTTTTCTGATGTTGAAACATGTTAGCATGTCTGGAGCCTTGAAGAATACATGTGACTTCTACCAGTCAAGAACATGGACCATTTGGACTTTGTATTTATTTTGTAGTTTGTGATTTGCTTTCCATTAGAATGTGTGTTGTTGGATTTATATCTGTATTTTGAATATACTGATTTGCTATTTGAAGTTTTTTACAGATATATAATGTTTTTTCGTCTTTAGGTTTATTGAAATTTCACTTATAGTTCCCTATGGGACAGTTAGATTTGGTGTAGGCATACCCTAACCTTTTGGTGATTTTGTCCGCTTTGGGGTTTTGCCTATTTATTATCCTGTGTTGTATTTTGATTCTGATTCAAATACATTAAGAGCTTTGAGTTTTGCCTCAGTTTGTGTTGTGGTAATTTCCATTACCATACACTCATCATCAAATATTCTTTTTCATTACCTTGGTCACTTATCATCATCCTTATTCAAAACTGATGCAAAGTATTCATTAGGAATTTGGGCCATGCCTTACATTATCTTTGATCTCTACCCCATCCTCATGATAGCGGGCCACTTGTTCTTTTCTTGTTTTCTTTTTATTTATATAACTATAGAAGCTCTTGCTATTTAGTTTAATTTTCTAGGCAAGATCTAGCTCAACTTGACTTTTGGCAAGTCTTACTTATTTGCCTCATTTTCTGACCTCTTGGAGATAGTGTTCTTTACTAATCAACCAATTTTTTCACTTCCTGTAAGCTCTCTGCTTATTCTTCATATCCTGTTTGATAGGATTAGTCAACCAATTAGATCTAGAATGCCTTCCTACAAGGCATTTCCCCTTTCTAGGCATGCAAGTTTCAGAAATCATCTCCACCTTGGACTTGAAGAAATTCCAGCCATCCTCCACATTATAGTTCATAATTTCTTCAGTCCAATTAACCTCACTAATTAGTTTCCTTAATTTCCCCAAATCACCTTTTAAAAATAAAAAAACCCTCAGTTATTGTTTTGTTATTAAGTATCCTTCCAACTACATTAAACCAAATTAATTCATGATCACTAGAGCCGACATTATTCCCAATAACTAAATCTTCAATGATATCTTCACTTTTTACTAAAGTCAGATCTAAAATAGCATCCCCTCTAGTTGTCTGAGAAACAATTTGGTGAAGAAATTTGTCAGTTATCACATCCAGGAATAATTTGCCCCTACTATTATTAGTAGTATTAAATTCTGAAATGAATTGATCAAATAATTTGATTCAACTACAGTGGGTGTATATAATGTTATGGAAGAGGGGAGGGGATGGGAAAGACAGGGAAGGATTTTGGTACAACAGGGGGGCAGAGTGATAGGCCAAACATAGTAACAGAAGGAAGATGCTCACCTTCTCTATCTTCCTTCTGTTACTTTGGTTCTTTTATCATCACCCACTTTGCTTTGCCTCTCACTCTCTCCCTGTTGTACCACGCCCCTTCCCTTTATCTCCTCTCCCCTCCGCTCTTCCATTCCTTTATGTATACTCACTGTGCTTTGCTCAGATCTTCAGTTCTGATTCCTACTTGCCTGAGGAAGGATCATGTGAGGTTCAAAAGCTTGCACATTTCCACCAGCAACAGCTGGTGCAATAAAAGATTTCATTTGAACTACCTTATTTCCATCTCACATACATACACACACCCTCTTATATTGATTTATACAGACCCATGCCAGAAGAATACTCGCTTCTACTTATTTTCTCACCAACAGTTTAGGTTTTTTCTTCTCACCCGCTTGCACTGACTACGCCAGCCAAAAGCTGGTAAGTTAGACTATCACTAAACTGAAGCTTTCTCTAAAGTATAATGAGTATTTAGGCCATTTATTTCAGTTGTCAAGTTTTCTTTCATTTTGCACCTGGAAACAGTCAAAAGCTCAGGATGATAAAGATGAAGATGCTGGATTGGAGTCTCTTCAATCCCAGTTGGCCCCAGTAGCCTTGAAGGATTTTTAGGGTGGTGTTAGTCCAGAAGACGTCGTGCAACGTTACTCCATCCTTTCTCCCCCTGGAGGTTTGGCTGAGTCAAAGTCTGCTTATCTTGGAAGTAATGTAAAAAAAAAGTTAATTTGGCCAGGCAAGGCTATCCTTGGGAAGGTTGAGACACAGGGATTTTAGATGCATTTATGTCTTTTTATGATTTTATGTGTTGTAACCTACCCTGAGCTCCCTGGATAGGGCAGGATAATAAATTTAGACAAATAAATGATACTCCTGTTTCTTTACACCTCTTCCCAATCCCATTACATCATGCCTAGAATTAGGTAGCAAGCTCACTATGGCTGGGATCTCACCTTGCCTCTGTATTTGGAAGTACCCAGTATGCTGTGTATCCTCTTAGCATAATAATAATATAATATCCATGTTGAAAATATGTTGGCTTGAGACCAGTGTTTCATTTGTATGGCAAATCACTCCTACAGAAGTTCGTTGCTGTGTTTGCCTCAGGTAATCTACATTATTTTAACACTGTTTTTGGAACTCTATGCATTAAAAGAGTTAGAAAGCAGCGAGAGTGAACTTTTGTGGGTTTCAGCTCCTCCAGAGGAATCAATAATTATAGTTATAAACTTGACCCAACCAAAACTATAGAATACAAATAGAATCATACATCCCTTGGTGCACTCATAACCATACATCAAATAAACACAGAGGCATCCAATGGAAGAAAAAAATCAAGCTGAAACTAGAAATGCTTTTGCCTTTGACAGGTGCAGATTGTGTGTCAAGCAGAAAGACCTTGAAAATTATAATAAAGCTATAATATAACTAAGAATGAGGGTGACTCTAGATTTCTATCCAAGATCATAGATGCATTTTAAAAATAGTACTTCTAGGATGAGGGGTTTGACCGTCCATAGCCACTGAAAGTCAGATCAGCCACTGACCCTTATATTTAATACCCAGAAGAGAAAGAGTAAACATAATGAATGGCACCAGGAATCACTCCTCAGATCTGATGAAAATCAAATAATTGTAGAAAAGGTGAAGTTCAAATCACTTGTCATTGTTGCACAATACGGCTTCTTGTTACTTTCCATCAGTTATTTTCATGCTGAGATATGAGATTGCTTCTTCTGCTGTGTTTTCAAAGCAATGAAAGGCATCTAATTTTGTAAAAAAAATAATAAAATAAAATAAAATAAGCCACAAAATATTGCAGTCATTTCCATATTCAGCACAGAAAACAATGAAACAGAAAATACAATAAAAGATTTCATTCTATCCTGTACTGTTTCCCCNTGTTAAAATGTGAGGAACAAGATCCTGCTTTAGGAGACACCAGGAGAAAGTGGTGGGTAGGTGACTGGAGGGGTTAATGAGTGCAGCGGCAGTCGGGCCATATTGTGCCAAACACATGGTGAGAAGTAAAGGATTTAAAATGGCAAAACCCATGGCAAAACTAAACACACGCTAACAGCAGACGCACCTCAACACAGAAGGTAAAAACTGTAGAAACATCCAATAGCCTTTAAAAAAGTAAAAAGTGCAGTAAACTGTTGGACTGTGAAACAGTTACAAGTAAAAGCCCATTGCAAGCCCTGCAAGCTTAATATGGGGCTTGTCCAGTGGGGGGAGGGTCAGGGGATGAAACAGTTTTCCTCCTCCTTGTCTCCTCTCATCTCCTCTCTCTGTCCTCCATCTTGTCCCATGCAGTCTGTACAGTATGGAAGCACGTCTTCTCAGTTCTTAGTAAAGTTCTGTTTTGAAGAAACTTCTGCTGTGTGTTATTCAACAGAAAGCTAACTCTACAATATAAACTCAGTCTCATCACCTAAAAATGGGGAAAGGTGGACAGGATCAGCAGGGGTGGTTGGCTTTGTAAAAACACACAGTGTGCTGCAGCAAAATGGGGGCAAACAGAACATGTTGGACCATTGAAGGCATATCGCAGGGGCCCTTTATCCAATCTTTCTGATATCCGGAAGGGATGATTCCTTGGGTGGGGAGTACAGTCTTTACAAATTTCATCCAAAGTGGCTGGAAAACGAAGAAGTTACATCCAGAAATGTGTGTGCAACTTCTGTTGAAATAATGAAACCTAAATTGCTTATAAAATTGGGACCCTTTATCAAATCTTTCTGAAATTTGGCAGGGATGATCCCTTGGATGATGGGTACAATCTGCCGAATGTTATCCAAACTGGATGAAATACAGAGAAGTTGCAGTCGAAAATGTGTTTCCAATGAAAACCGATTGAAAACTAAAACAAGAGTGAATCCAAAAATGAAATTTAATTCTGAAGATAGATCTGAATCCAAACTTTGGCAGAGATGATCCCTTGGTGAATTGTACAATCTGTCTAAATGTCATCCAAATTGGTAAGAAAACAAAGATGTTACAGCTGGAAATGCATGCACAACTTCTTTAACCTCTGTTAAACCTCTTTTTAACTTCTGTTAAAATCATGAAACAACGATTGCTTATAAAATGGGGACCCTTTATCCAAACTTTCTGAAATATTGCATGGGTGATCCCTTCAAGTAAGGGGTACAATCTATCCAAAGTCCATGTACATTGGATGAAGAGCAAAAAAATTACAGCATGAAAGTTATGCCCCAAAATTTTCATTTTTTTCCTCCCCCCCCCCCAAT
>QEPC01009197.1:19700-44288 GCA_003113815.1 Sphenodon punctatus | reverse complement strand
ATCTATCTATCTATCTATCTATCTATCTATCTATCTATGGGATGGGGGGGACACAAAGAACACAGAGAGGGGTACAAAACTGAAATGAAACCTAAATCAATCTAATGCTACTCAAAATGAATTAAAACACAGGGGAAGTGAATCAGGGATGGAATATATAGAGAGGGAGAGGGAAAGGATTCAATTGTTGGGGGAGGGAGGAAGGAAGATTGAACACAGGGAGGGGTAAAAAAGAAAAAACAACTCCTAAATCTATCTAATATAACCAAAAGAAATGATAATATGGAGGTAAATGGGTTGGATGGGTGAAATAGGAGGAGAATGGCAATGGATTAGGAATAGGAAGGAACAAAAGCTGCTGGGAGAGGGAGCCTTCTGAAACGCTTGCTGTCAGGAACAGTGACTAACTCAGAAGGTGTTGGGAAGGGGGGAGGCCAATGAGTTTTGTTTCTTGCTGCACCCGCCTCACCGCAAGCCCCATTGGCTCCATGCAGCCTAGCCCGTGGCCAATCGCAGACTGCGAAGTCCGTGGTCTGAGAGGAAAAGGGATGGTGATTGGGCAAGCTGGCTGCTACTCTAAAATTTGTCCCCCATGAGTGCTTACTCAGTGTGGGTATCACAGAGCATTGCACAGTAGTGCAAGGACGTTAAAGCTGTTTTTATTTGATGTTGTAAGCCACCCTCAGTCTTTTTTGCAAGGCGGCAAGGGCTTGGGTGGTGTGACTGATCATGCTGCGTTACTAGATGTGTTTCCCCCTACCCCAACAGTAAGGAACGTCCTCCCACTGGAAAGTTCAAGATGATTTTTTTTTTGTTGCTGACCAGACGTTTTGCTAAATTGGCAGTCACAGGGATAGGCAGCTTGGGTGAACTAAGTCACAGGGATAGGCTTCAGTGAGGTTAGGATGATTTTTTGTTTGACCAGATGTTTGGCAGTCACAGGGATAGGCTTGGATGGTGGAAGAGAGTTGTTGGGCCATTGGATTTTCTTTGTTTGTTTGTTTTGTTTGACCAGATGTTTGGCAGTCACAGGGATAGGCTTGGGTAGTGAGAAGGAGTTGATGGGGCATTGGATTTTTATTTTAGTTTATGAAAGGAGTTGATGAAAACAGGAGTTCTGAACAAGATTTTTTTTAAAACTTTTTTTGTTACTTTTTTACTATTCATAAATTACTGAGATTATCTATTAATATGGTTTTTAAAATTTAAAAAAACCAATCACAGGCCAGGAAAACAAAACTTGGAGGCTACAAGATGTCGGCAAAGAGACATAAATTTGAACAGCAGCCCTGGGGGGAGCACATAAAAGGAAAGGGGTATGGTGGCTGTGGCAGACGCTGGAAAAGGCATTCCGAAGTCTGGAAATTCTTCATTCATCGGCAAGAAATGCCCTCCAACACTGAAAAGTGTACACGTTGCCAGGCAACCATCCCAAGGAACGATGGCGGTACAAGTGCACTGCGCTATCACCTCGCAAAATATCACAACATTACTACTGCCAGCCTAAGGGGTTTCAAAAAAAGGAGTATCAACTTTCGATCATATTTTTGTTTTAGATCAACTGATAGTGAAGTATGTTCAGTTGAAGGTGAAATCTAGACTCTATATTTGTTTTGTTGTCCTTAAGACAGCTTTTAATTCGGTGAGCAGAGAGAGACTATGGCATAAACTAAAACAATATCAGGTAGATCTCAGGCTGCTGTTTCTAATTAAGGCCATACATGCGCTGACAATGCTGCAAGTCAGAATGAATAAACAGGGTAATCTTATTGAGGTTACAAGAGGGGTTAGGCAGGGTTGCATCCTAGCGTCCTTACTTTTCAATTTATATCTAAATAATATGAAAGACTCTCTTACAAATTCATCTTTCCACCCAGTGGAGCTAGGAGATCAGTCATTCTCTGCCTTATTGTACGCAGATGATACGGCACTTATATCCCGCACTCAGATCGGGCTGGGCTGAGGAGGCTGATGGCAGCGTTTTGCATTTATTGTAAAGAGGAATCACTGCAAATCAATTATTCTAAGGCCAAAGTTTTGGTGGTGGGCAAAACCCATACACAGCATGGATGGTTTATGGAGTCTCACTGCATTGAACAAGTTCGATCTTATAGATATTTGGGAATTATTGTATCTGCATCTGCCTCTTGGCATCTGCATTTCAGATCTGCACAGGCTGCAGCTAGGGCTACGTGCCAAGGAATTACTAGCTTTTATTGGGTCACAGGTGGGAACTATTCAAGCCGGCTCTGAAGCTATTTAAAGCAAAAATGATGCCCCAACTATTATATGGAGCCTCGATCTGGAACCCAGCAATGATTAACGATTTAGAGGTGGAACTAAATAGAATGTTGTGCTCCGTTCTACTCATACCTAAATGTACGCCGACGATTCTCCTTAGAGCAGAGATAGGAGTTAGCCTTGTAGCTTCTTTGGCCAAATTGGTCATTTTGAAATTCTGGCTGTGCCTGAATTTAATACAATCAATCAAAGTTTATTGACGGCTCTGACTTTCGTCATAGCCCACATATACAAAAACTTACAAGACACACAACATACATAGATTTTTAAAAAGAAATATATACATAATTATACTCTAAAATTCAATTACCTTAAAGTAGGCCACTTATTGGTTATTATAGCAACGTATCCTTATGACAGGGCCCTAGAATCTTTCGGCTACACTCATTTTGTAGATCAATTAAGTAAACTGTTCCTCCTTGCTTGTTCCTCTCTTAAGATGAGGATCTGGTTCCTTTTTTCCATCGCTAAAGATACAAAGGAAGCAATTGCTATAAGGTCCTCTGTCTTAGTTAATGATAATATGAATACATAACACTCTTTAGATAGGAATGTCAAACCTTTGTTTAGAAGGGGGGACAGCCATAATTCCCTTATAGTTGTATAATGGGGGCACCTCAATAACAAACGATCTGTTGACTCCACCTCATACATCCAGCATGTACATATCCATTTATCATAGGGAATAGCTTTTCTCCTTCCTTCTGTTACTTCAGATTGAATCAACTGCAGCCTCAGCAAGGTATACCAGCGACGAAGCCGGGGATTAACGAGACTGTCTAAATACTTCTCATAATTAGCAGAGTTCTTAATCTGCCCTAGCAGTGGTGCTACCTTCCACTGGCCCATTGCCTCCAAATCCTCCTGCTGGTCTATGTCTCTATTTCTAACTTGGATTTCCATTTCCATAGACTTCAAAACACAAACTCTAAAGTACGTAAAGAAAAATCTCCAATTCCTTAATAGCTGGTTCAAATAAAGCAGTCAAGGATAATTCCTCGTGCCTACATATGCGAGTTCCTCTCCCAGACATTGTAATGGTAGATCATATTCCTTCTGTGATAGCATACGAAGCCAATATCTCACAAAATGGATTCGAGATAAAGAGGCAATTGAAGGCACTCCTGTCTCCACCCTTATGACAGCTCCTGGAACACGCGGCCCTACTTTCAGTAGGCACCTCAAGAAAGTGTTTTGCACTCTCTCTAGATAAATCAGGGTAGGGCTGGGTATTATCTCAACCCCCAAAAATGCCATTGGAGGAATTTTGGCACTATAGTATAGGCCCTTAGAAAGGTCGAGATGGCCACTCCTTTGGAAATATTAACAGCTCTTCCCAAGGCATAAGCTGCCTTAGAGGCCTTAGCTGCCCTCTCCTGAATATGGGTATCCCAGGTCCCCCTGCTGGTAAAGGTAACTCCCAAGTAGGTGAATGAATTCACCGACTTGAGTTCTCCTGCTCTAGTCTTCCATTGCAACGGGAGCTTCCTTTTTCCCAATGCCATAACCTTAGATTTAGAGGCGTTGATTTCTAACCCATTAGCTAGACAGTAACGATGACATTGGTTTATGGCACACTTTAACCCCATCTCAATTTGGGATAGAAGTACTAGGTCATCGGCAAATTGGAGAATACAAATGTGTGCATCCCCAATCTTAGATGGATAAATGGCTGCTAACTTAATATGCTCGACAGATCTACAACATATAGACTAAACAGTAGGGGCACCAGGACACAGCCCTGGCGCACTCCCCGCTCAATAGCTATAGGCTTGCTCAAGGTGTGTCCTACCTTTATACGAGCCTCATTCATAGAGTACAGGTGAATCATTGGGTTCAGGAGATGTTCCCCTAGGCTCAGGGCCCTCAGCTTTCCCCATAATCTAGCTCTTGGCACTGTATCAAACGCCTTTGTGAAATCCACAAAGGTGAGATACAACTTGGCCCTCCTGACCCTGTAGTATTTGTAGATAAGGTGCTGCAGTATAAAGCAGCAGTCTATTGTCGATGCTCCCTTCCTAAAGCCAAATTGTTCAGGTGGAATAACCTTTGCTTCTTCCGCCCAATGGTTGACCTGATTAAACAAAAGTTTCGCATAAAGTTTGCCCACTGTAGACAATAAGCTTATCGGACGATAGCAAGCTGAATCTTGAAGTCTCCCTTTTTTAAAGATGGGGACTATATAGCTTTGTCTCCATGATTTAGGAATTTGGGATCCCTGCTGGCCTTATAGAATATATCTGACAAGATACCCGCCCACCAACCTGGGAGAGCTTTCATCATTTCCACAGTTACTTAGTCTGGACCTGCTGCCTTGTTTAATTAAGAGCTCCAATAATTGAAATTATTTTCTCTGATGAAAAGTCATCCCTTTGCCAACAAATGGGGGCCCCCTGACATCCCTGAAGCTGGACAGTACATGGTACCAAACGGTCCCTGTAAAGTTCTGAAAAAAAGTCCTCCCAGGTGGTGTTAGAAATTACTGGCCTGCTCACTGTTCTCTGTGGTCTTATTATTAAGTTCAGGGCTGACCAAAATCCCCTAGAGTTACCAATGGTCCAATCTACCGCCATTCTAGCCCACTTTCCCATGTAATATTTACTTTGTTTTTCCTTCAGAAGTCCCAAATAAGCAGCTCTACAGCACTTATACTTCTGATAAAGAGGTTCGTTTCGTTCTCTAACCCAAACCCTCTTTAAGGCGGCTAAGTTAGATTTAGTACATCTACACTCCCAGTCATACCATGGGTTTTGGAAAATATTAGCAATCTTTTTTTTCTTAGTTGTCATATGTGCCTGAAGAGCCGCTAAAAACCCATAATAGATTAAGGCAGCCTGCATAGCTGTTACTATCTGTTTAGTGTCATTTGAGTCGGCAAAGCTCTGAAACTGTCCTGTCCAACCAGCTAAGGTCCGTTTAGGTATTATAAGGCAGGCAACCAATAGTTCAGTATTACTATCAGTGTGTTGTTGGACAATGGAGAACCTTGTATAGAGATCCTGATGATCGCTCTTTGTTCTCAAAAGTAGCTCAATAGGTCACCATGTTCGTGACCATTCATCAACTAGTATCATATCAACTATACTTTTACCCAAATCACCAAGAAAAGTAAACCAAGAAAAGTAAACCCTTCACCTTGACCATTAGCAGAGTTGACATTTAAGACTACTAGATTGTGTTTTCCATAAGTTTTCTAAATAGTACTACTGCATGTTTAGATCTTATTCCTACCCCCTGGAGCCTGTCCTGTTCATCCCCCAGGTCCCATGCATAATTCTCCTGTGCTCTTTCTAGATGTACATTCCAGTCTCCTGCTAAAATTATTGTAGCTCGAGGAAAGAGATCCAACTGTTTCGTGATCTCTTCCTCCAATGCCAACCATATCTCGGTCTTATAATACGGGAAGTCACTGGAGGAATATAGACATTAAAAATCAAAAACTGATTGGTACACAGAGGATCACCTCGAATGAGCCCAACTTGAAATTCTGGACTTGATGGAAGAGAGGAGTAAAATATTTGGCCTTTGTCTCCAGAACACACATGGCAAGTCCACCTGAAATACGACCCTTGGTTCCTAACTTCTGACCTCCATGTAGAAATACTACAAAAGTGTTGTAATTGGACCTCATCAGATGACTTAACCCATGTCTCCTGGAAACATATAATATCAAAGCCCAACAAAAAATCTACCCAATCCTGGTCTGCCAGCTTATCTTTATGGTCAGTTATATTCCATGAGACTAATTTGAAATCCACATTCTCCTTAGACCTGGGTTTACACAGCTCAAAATTTTCCTCCCCCCCCCACCCCACCCCGATGTTTCAAGATTCATTTTTTGATTTAATTTTTGGGAACAGCTGCGGCCTTTAGTCAGGTTAGTTTTGCAGCCCCCTTGATTTGAAACAATCCAGGGTCTGAGACACTAACATTGGTTACTACCAAATGGCTAGTAGGTTGTAATTGTCCAGGTCCAACAATCCCATCCTGCTGGGATAAGCCAGGCTGCACTACTTCGCACTGCATAGTTTCTCTTGTTGTAGTCTCCCCCAACTCAGCATTGTCCAGGTAACGTAGAGCTGTTAAAGTCCCTGGACTACTCACTTTATAGGGTTTAAAATTGCCATTGCTCACCTCTGTATTGCAATTGATATCTGGACCTTGTGTAAAGCTGCGTACTGCATTTAATCTAGTTAAAAAGTTATCTTGATCAATAATGAATAAACCCTTAAACATATCCTGAAGCTATTTTGAGTCCTCCACAGAAACTTTCCCCAACAAGTACAACCCCATCTTATTGGCAATGTAACCAGGCGAGGATATCTCTCCCTGGGACACACCAACACTTACTTGGGGTAAGGCATTGTAATCCAGTTCATCCACCTGCTGTATAGCCTGGTCCTGCTGGGTAGAGAACCCCAAATCAAGTGGAGCTGGCATTGCCTGAAAAGTTGACTGACTGAGAGTCCCCAGATTACTTACAGTAGCTACGCCCTGTGCAGTGGATAATTTCAGGAGCTCAGTAGAAAGTGGTTCTATAATACATAAATCCATTAAATTACTTGAACCATTCAGCTGTTCATGTTCAAAAGTGGATTGCACTTGGGGAGTTTCTACTAAGCCGGCCGGCAAAGATATGCCCTTGAGTGGAGGACCCAAAGGAGTTAGATTTGGAGAAGAAAATTCCTTTTATTATCTCCTTACATGCTAACTTGCGGTAGGAGCATCCTCCTATATTCGTAAACCCTATCTATTGAGATGCCCCTTGATTTAAGATACTTCCTAGCAGAAAATAAATTCTTTACCCACTTAACAGACGGAAAAAAAATACGTAATCTATAAAGCCAACCCTGCCTAGCAAGCCGATCAATCCTGACTATTTCATGGGGTTGGACCGTTTAAGGATGCGATGGAGACTCTGAGCACTGCCACAGCCACTCTGAACCAGGTCATCCCTATGTTGCAGTTTCTCAGCAATAAGGTGGCAGGCTTCATGAAGGTGCAACCACAGTTGCCAGTGGAGCAGGACCTGGTAAAGAGACTGTAGACAGTGATTAGAAAGCAGCTGGCACCCCTGATGAAAAAGGAGTGTGTCCTGGTGTCATTCTGCGACCCAGGGGTGATGAGAGTATGGTGGCCCGCTCTGGCACCTTCACCCTCTATAAACAGGAGCTGCTAGAGAGGGTGAACAGGGCAGAGAGGGGTTTATGCCAGGACCATGGGAGTGATGCAGGGGGAGACGGCAGAGCAGAGGAGACAGAGAGCATTCCTAGCACTAGGACCGTCACCACCACCACGAGTGCAGTCACCTCCCACCGGACCACCCCGGGGCAGGGTCTCTGGACACAGGCTGTTGAGGTGGTGGTTGGAGGCATCTGCAACAGCGCCTGCACCAACAAGTCTGACAGTCCTGAATCAGCGGTGGCCCGATACTTGGAGGAGTCAGTATTATTATTATTATTATTATTAAACATTTATAAAGCGCCAGTAACAACCTGGCGCTGTACAGAACATACAATCAGATGCGGTCCCTGCCTGTGGCTTACAATCTAAAAGACAAGGAGGGGGAGACAAGGAGAGGGGACAGCGGGAGAGACATGGGAGAAGACAAACAAACATTCAGGCAGATGCGAAGTCTCAGGTGCGTGTACTTGGCTTGGTTACAAGGTGGTCGGTAGCAGCAGTCAGCAGAGGAGGGCTGACAGTAAGAGCAAGGGGAAGGACTAGAGGGCATTGGGAAAGGCAGCATGGAAAAGGTGGGTCTTGAGGAGGGATTTGAAGGAGCGGAGGGAGGAGGCGAGGCGGATGTCGGCAGGGAGGGAGTTCCAGGCATGCGGGGCAGCGAGGGAGAAGGGACGAAGGCGGTTGGGCGAGCAGGAGAAGCGAGGGAGAGCGAGGGAGGGGACAGCAGTAGACAATCCCAGCAACAATCCGTTGACCTACTGGGTCCACAAAGGCTGGGTGTGTCAGGCTCTGGCCAAGGAGTTACTATGCTTCCCACCAACCAGTGTGCTGAGCGAGCAGGTCTTTTTGATGGCAGGGGATATTGTGAGCCTGCATCACTCACATCTGTCACCTGAGTTGGTGGAGCAGCTGGTATTTCTAAAGGCCAACTTGCGGCTGCTGAGATTCCCCGAGCTGGCCTGTTAGATGGAGTAAAAGGGCACATTGCCATCTCCAGGGTCACCTCATTGTGTGTGTGAGAGAGAGACAATCTGTGCCCCCAAACAAGCCAGCTGCCACAACAGAGGAGAGGGAGAAAGAGCTGCCACAATGAGAGAGAGATCATGTATGCCCACAAATGCCAGCTTTCAAACTGAGAGAGAATCTATGCCAACCCATGCCCCCTTGGGGTGTTTGCAGCAAGCTGACAAAGGTTTGCCCCTTTCCTCGGGCACTCACTGAAAGTTGATTCCAGATCTCTGCCACCCACCACCATGAGAGAAAGAAGTTTAAGTGCCCACCTGCTCCTACCCACTGCCATGAGAAAGGAACCATCTGTGCCAACTGCTGCCACACACTGCCATGAGAGAGACAGTAGTATAAGTGCCCAGAACAGCTGGCACCTGCCAGAATGAGTGAATGAAGCCCCTCTTCCCCCTGGGGTGACCTTTGCAAACTAACACACCCACGCACTTCAGGGTTCCTAACAAATATGTGCCCCCCCCCGGCATTCGCTGTAGGTTGAAGCGACATCCCCATGTACTTCAGGTGCTGCCCGATGTTCTCCTGCCCCCCTGTGGCATTTGCTGCAAACTGAAGTGACACCCACACACAGCCGGGGTGCTTCCCAATGTCTTCCTGTCCCCCAGGGGCATTCCTGCAAATTGACGACAACCCCATGCACATGGGTTGCCTGCCAAGACTGAAGCCTGTGTCAAACTGCCTGCCAAACTGCTGCCCAAAGTACCCATGCCTGCCTGCTGCTCCTTTGTCACCAATGCCCAGCACCTCCTCCTCCTGCTGCTACCCACCAGTGGTCACCTGCCAGTTTCTCTTTCACTCTTTCCAATATCCTCCTGCCCCACTGGAGCATTTCCTGAAAGTTGAAGCGACACCCCCACACATGTGGGGTGTTGCCCAATGTTCCTCTGCCCCCTGGGGTATTTGCTGCAAGTTGATGTAACACTCCATCTGTAACAGGGGAGGGGGCAAGAGCTGATCACAACACACACACTACCAAGGTTTCCCGGGCTCAGGGCAGGGAGCACACGTGGGAGAATGCCCATCAGGATAATATGGTGGCCTTTACCTCCAATTAAGGAGAACAGGCCTCTATCATCATAGGGTGCCACTGACATGGGAGGAACCAGGGTTTGCCCCAGGGCACACTCACCCAGGCAGACTGGGGACAATGGGGAACGGGGAACACAGAGAGGAGGAACACCAGGACTGGTTGTGCACGGGGCCCCACTGAAGAGGGGATAAGGGGCACTCATCTCCGTTAGCGTGGGTCCAAAAGGGCAGGAAAGGAAAGGGAGGGGGAAAGGGACCACACACACTGCACTATCTCTCACAGACCCAATCTCTCAGACACGCTAGGAATAAGGAACAATACAGACTCACGGGGCAGCTCAGGACACTTCCAAAGCTTACAGCTGCACTTGCTTGAATTCACACTCTAATCAGACAGGGGGCCGGTTTCCCAAACGCTCTGAGTGGCGCGGCGGGGGAAGCCCTACGTTTGACGTGATGACCAGGGGCGTGTCCCCAGGCCATAACCCTGCCACGGGCGTCAGAGGTGCCGGTGGGGGAGGAGCAAGTGCCGCTGACCCCCGCAGCCGCTCATCCGAGGCCCAAGCCCCCCCAAGGCGTTGGCGAGGTGCCCCTTGGGGGGGACCCCCCCCGCCGCCTCCTCCTCCTGACACCATCCCATGCACCTGGCGTGCCTGCCAAGACCAAAGCCTGTGCCAGACTACCAAACTGAATGAAAGAGGAAGAAGTTAGAGCCAAAAATGTGTTTCCCATTGAAACCAATGCAAAACAAAAATGAAAGAACAAAAACGAAAGGTAGATATGAAAATGAATAACATATTTATAATGAAAAAGAAAGAAATAACAAAAACAAAAATTCTGTGCACACCCCTGTATGGAGCCAAAGTTATAAACAAGCACAGTATAGAGAGTGTATAACATCTTTACTGCATATATTATTATTATAAGCATGTATATAGTGCCAGCAATGTACCTGGCACATTACAGAGAATAAGATAGACACGGTCCCTGCCCGAGAGCTTACAATATAAAGATGGGGGAGGGGAGACAGGGAAGGGGCAACAGAGGGAGAGACAAGGGATGCAACAATCATGAGAATGCGAGAACTCAGGTACATGTTCTTGGCTTGGTTACAGTACATTGGGAGTTTTCAGATAACAGGTGGGGGATAATCCTGTGTGGGGATGATTAGCAGGAGTTAGGAAGGGCAGAGCGGAAGAGGTGGGTTTTGAGGAGGGATTTGAAGGTACAAAGGGAGAGGGCAAGGCGGATGTGGGCAGGGAAGGAGTTCCAGGCGTGTGGGGCAGCGAGGGAGAAGGGACAAAGGAGGTTGGGGGAGCTGGGGAATCATGGGGGGGTGAGGGAGGAGATGGAAGAGGAGCGGAGTGCTCGAACAGGGGTTCGGAGGGAGATCAGGGCAGAGAGGTAGGAGGGAGTGAGGTTGTGAAGGGCTTTGTAGGTGAAGATGAGGAACTTGTGCAGAATACGTTCAGGAAGGGGGAGTCAGTGGAGAGAGGAGAGGAGAGGCTGCACATGTCCAAAGCGACGGGCAAGGTGGATGAGCCTGGCAGCAGAGTTTTGAACAGAGATGAGGGAAGAAAGATGGGAGCGGGGAAGGCCAGTGAGGAGGAGGTTACAATAGTCAAGGCGTGAGATGACTAGGGCATGGATGAGAGTTTTGGCAGAGGAGACGGACAGAAAAGGGTGGATCTTAGCAATGTTGTGGAGGGAGAAGTGGCAGGATTTGACCATAAATCACAATTTCGATGCTTTTTGTAACACAATTGAATTTGTAAGCGCTTTAACTCCTCTCTTAAACTGAAGGATTTTTGATCCTATAATTTAGAGAAAATAAAAATGGAAAAGTTTTGACACTCAAAACATCCAATCAAGAATTTTTAGGTTATTTTAGAAATTAAAATGTTGCCAATCTATATTGTTTCTAATTCCATAATTTGACCCTTGTACCATTGAGTGCCCCATGGTGTCAGTGAAAAGTCTGTGTCCTCTGTGGAAAATGCCTCCTAGGGCTACACCACTTCTTTTCTATATTGCCGTTTCTGCTTCTCACCACTTACTTGGACATAGACACAGCAGGCTATCAACCCCATAATCCCGTGAAGAGAACCCTTTCATTGCTGTCATCAGTGATATACATATACAGTCTCTTTGATACAACAGAGCACCCCCTTTTTCCTTTTGGGCTAAGGCTTATACCCTCTCCGAGTCTGAGACGGTACCTTTCTCAGCTTCTTGGCTAGAACGTCTTCCTAGCCTACAAGCCTGGCTGCTTGTTTCTCTATAGCAGATTCCCTAGTTTCAGGACCTTGGACAGTGTAGAGGGGGGTGTCCTCAGCCCAGACAACTTGTCTCTCCATTTGCAGGACTCAGACTGTCTGTCACCCGGCTGGCTCCTGTCATATACCCCTGGAAATGAGTGGAGCCAAAGTGACGGGCAAAAAGGTCAGCATCTGTGCATCAGTCCCACGTCCCCTACTATCAAAACGTTGGATGATAATTATGTTTTTGTATCCTTATGCAATACACATTAAGTTCACTTAGCACCTTGTTTGTTACCAAAGTTGTGCTGAGTAGTGGAAGATATTTAGGTAAAGTGGGAAGTATATAGTACAGTGGCAACAAGGGTCACATTACACTAAGCACCAGGTTAAAATCAAGAGGCAAAAAGATATGTTATGATAAGGTCAAAATCATGGTAACAAATAAATAGCTCAGTAAGGAGCTTTAAAAAAGCAGAACCAGACAACATCCTTTAACCAAAAAAAATAAAAAAAATAAGGCACCCAGGTTGGTCTTCTTGCCAAAAAATGTAACTAAACTAACCACCACAGCGGGCTCAGTCCAGCTTTTTTAAAAAGAGCCACAAGCATTGCTAAAACAAGGGAAGACCAGTAAAACATGTTTGAACATTTAAAATGTTGCACTGAGACTAAACTCTTGGTGTGGGTATATGTATGTGTGTGGTCGTTTCTCATTCAGGGCGCCATATCTATCACCGTTACCAAGAAGACTCACAGAGGCTTAAAGAAATGCGTAAATGATTTCTCTATTGAAGAAGGTAAGCTGAGCAGCAAGCAGCGGCAAACAGTAAACAGCAGTGTATGGTCTGGTACAGCTTATCCCATGGAGGAAAGTGATTTCACAGCTCAGGAGTTTGTCTTAGCAGAACAAACCAATACAAATAGGTAGTGATTACACATCTCCCTTCAGCTTCTCTCCCAGTGGGGAAAGGAGCTGTTTCCCCACAGACTCCCCCACAGCTCAGTGACCACCAAGTGCAGGCCTATCGGGAAAGTGAGCAAAGACAGCCGCGCCACCTTATATAACAGCAATGGCTGCACACGGCACTTCAACTTTGCACCCAGCCTTCTACTGATTTGCACATGCCATCCAAGCCTAGTGGGGCAGACATATCTGTGATTGGTTAGTTTTCAATCCTCCAAGGGATTGGATTCCCTAACCAAGATGCAAGTGGTGAGTGATAATCCAACTCCCCACTACACTGCTCAGTGGAGACATAACACCTAAGTCACTGAGCCCTCATTGGCACATTTACCTAAGCCACTGAGCCCTCATTGGCACATTTACCTAAGCCACTGAGCCCTCATTGGCACATTTACCTAAGCCACTGAGCACTCATTGGCACACTTACAAAACCACACTTTTCCTTAACTCCCATTGGTTGCGTCACAATCCTTACAGCAACTCAACTGTTCAACAATTTACAGTGACATTTGCAAATATAACTCAAACCAAACAAGGAAATAGGTAGCAGCCCTATACTAAGACTTCATTTCCCCCACCCAAACTATCCCAAGCCATCCCACCAATTATTGCTGACTTAACCCAATAATACCTTCTCAGATTAACAGTTTCACACAAAATATCAACAGTTAATAAATTGATTAATTAACAAGAACATACACATGTAATTTTGACAATCATTTCCCAAACATGTTTATAGCAGACAACACCCGGTTTACTGAAAGGGATCCCAGGCAACAAAAAGAACATGTGGCATTGACTACACATTGGCGAAGCTTTCCCCTGGAGCAGGTAATGTAAAGTGTGGGGAGTGGGGTTTAATGGAGCAGTGGCAACAAAGGCACAGTATGTACTCCTAGGAGCAAGTGTCAATGGGTGGGAAACTCATAGCACTGGAGTAGTGGGGAAAAATAGTGAAACAGAAGTAAATAGACTGGAACAATGCAGCGGGGTAGCAGTGATGGTAAGTTTTGTGGCACAAACATAGCTAGGCCATATTACACCAGTTGCAGCACTGGAGTTGCAACTCTCTCTTAGTTTTTTTACAGTTTCCTGTACTGTTTGCCACCCAGAAATGGAAAGTAAGAAATAGAATTTATTTTTTCTTCAACTGGCAACCAATCTGATTCAGATATTTGGTGGGAAATACATTCAGTGCTAGTAGTTACCACTTTTGTAGACCAGCTGTTTCAAAACCGTTTAAAGCCTCAGTGCACATATTGAATTTTAGCTGCCTCTCAAAACCAAAATGTGAGAAGACTGTCTGTTTTATTGTGATAAGATGCTGCCAGTGATTTGGTACACAACATTACTTTGGAATGAAAAAAGAAATACATTGAACATGTTATACTTTGTCTTGTTATCTCACATGTCTTAAGTAATGCTGCCATCAGTTCCTAAATTGCTCTGCTATGTCCAGTTTGTCCACCAAAAATCCTAACAAATTAAATGATCCTTAATCTTTTAGAGGAAACCAGTTACAAGTTCAGAAACTTTACCTTTCAATTTGTTACTGGTTATCTTCTTTTCTTTCTTAAAGGGGTGGAATTTTATGAGGGTCTTTGTCCTAAAGTACCTTGAGCTTAAGTTTTACAAAGTTTGCAAGAAAAACACAACTGTCTTGTAAGGTGCAGAAAGAAAGAAAGAAAGAAAGAAAGAAAGAAAGAAAGAAATCTAATCAAAATATTTAAAGTGGCAGACCCTTTAGGATCAAATGCAGAAATTGTTCATTGATTAGAAAAGTGTGTAGCCAAAATAAAGTGGGAGAATTGTCTACAGAACCTTTTTCACACATGAGAATAAAGTTATTTTTTCATGCGTTAGTGCTGTCTCTTCCCTTATTTCGACAAGGGCAATTATAATGTTAATTTTGTTAGATCTTTCAGTAGTTAAATATGGGGTGTTGTTGGCATGACTTCATGACGTGACAGGGGCTTGCAGAACTGCTCTTTTTCCTCGCTGAGAGAAACCATAGGATGGTGATGAGCAGTGGCTACCTTGTGAGGTCCCACAGGGTTCTCTCTTATCCCCACTCCTGTTCAATGTTAATCAAATCAAATCAAGTTTATTATGTGACCTAGGTCCTTGCAAACAAATACAAAACAAACAGAAAAAGGGTAAAACCCAAATACAAATACTTTAAAACCACATCACAGCTAAATAACATAACAGAGACAAAGAACTGGCTCTTTAGCCCCCCTCATCCTCAGGAGGAGCAGTGGCATTGGAAACCAGGGGCAAACAATGAAGAAAACAGTCTCTATAGGCACTAAAAAGGCTGACACGGTCCTCAAACGGGGCGTATCACTGTCAGAAAGAAAAATACAAAGCAGCTCCGAGTGGGTCCTACCTGGGAAGTGTTTAATGTGTACGGCCAACAAATGGTTACGGGGAACATCATAGAGATGGCAAACAAATAAAATATGTGCGACTGACTCTACCTCAACAAAATCAAAAGGACACAATCTCATACTAAAAGGAATTCCGGCATATTGCCCCTCCAACACACAGGAGGGAAGTACATTTAAGTGGACCCCAAAAAGGAGAGTTAAATGCCTCCTTGAAAGTAAGGAGGACAAATAAGCTGCCCTCATACCAGCCCGTGGCATAATATACCTATAATGGTCCAGGAAGGCAAAAGAACCCACCTCGGCCCAGTCCTCCTGATGAGCAATGTCAGAGATCCTACTATCAATCTCCCTGCGCGCTTCACTAAACTAAATGGTTTTCAGGTGTTCGACTGACAGCCTCCAGGCTGCCAATTGTGCAGTCAGTTGCTTCGTCCATGTAGAAACAAAGGGGTCCTGCGGTATGTGAGCCAAAAGCCCTAAATGGACATCGTGATGGAGACGCAGCCATAAGAAGGTCGCCTGTTTCCAGTTGACCCAGCCCCAGGCTAGCTGTCCAAACTCAACTCTCAGGGCAGCCAAAGGAGTCCCATTAGGGACCTGGAATAGCATTTTAAGGGCTCTAAGCTGCACGGAGTTCAGGGCCGAAGGAGCTGCCACAGCCCATAAAGCTCCTCCATACAAAAGTTGAGCACGGTCTTTAGCCTCCATAATTTTGAGAGCTACCCCCAAACTACCGTAGCCTTTGTGTTTAAAGAGTCGGGATATGGCAACCATCGGGCTCTTAGCTCTATTAATAGCCATCTCTCTATGGGAGGTCCAACTAAGGGAAGAGTGGAAAAGAATCCCAAGATATTTGTAAGAGGATACCTGGGTTATTATTATTATTATTATTATTGACAAACATTTATATAGCGCCAGCAGTGTACCTGGCACTTTACAAAGTAATAAAATAGACACGGTCCCTGCCCCTAGGGCTTACAATCTGAGAGACAGGAGCTGGGGGAGAGACTTAGGAAGGGGAACAGAGGGAGAGACAAGGGGTCTAACATTCATGAAGATGCGAGGTCTCAAGTGCACGTACTTGGCTTGGTTACGATGAGAATGACAGCAGGCAGGTCCATGTTGCAAGGATAAGGGTAAACCGATCGTAGGTATAGGAATAGTGGCTCAGCAGGATAAAGAGTCAGACAGAGCAGAGCGAAAGAGGTGAGTTTTAAGGAGAGATTTGAAGGTATGAAGGGAGGGGGCAAGGCGGATGTGGACAGGGAGGGAGTTCCAGGCATGGGGGGCAGCAAGTGAGAAGGGACGAAGGCACTTAGGGGAGCAGGGAAGGCGTGGAAGGGTGAGAGAAGGGACAGAGGAGGAGCGAAGTGCACGGGCTGGAGTATGGAGGGCGATAAATGCAGAGAGGTAGGGGGGAGCAAGGTTGTGAAGAGCTTTATAGGTGAAGAATGCGCGTTATTGGATGCGCGTTAATAGCCCAGTGATAGATCTTTTTCTCCCTCCCAAACACCAAGACTTTAGTCTTATTATAATTTATGACTAACTTGTTGGTGGAACAGTAGTCAGAAAGAGCACGTAGCTGCCGAGACAAGCCCACCTTGGTCTGGGAGAGGATCACCGCATCATCAGCATAAAGTAGGCAGCCCAGATGACACAAGGCCAACTTGGGAGGGAAAAATTCAGGCCGTGTCATAGCTGGGACCAGGTCATTCAAAAAGATGTTGAAAAGAGCAGGGGCTAATATACAACCCTGCCTGACTCCTGAATAAATATGTAGCCAGGTAGAAAGCTGCCCCCGCTGGGAAAGCCTGACAGCCAGCGATGAATCCCTGTGCAATAGGCGAATCAGAATAAGCAGCCTCCGATTAATCGACAGGCTAGCCAATTTATCCCATAGAAGGGGCCTGTCGACTGAATCAAAGGCGGCCCTCAGGTCCACAAATGCACAGAATAATCTTGAATTTGCCTGGATATATTGAAAGAGAACAAGGCAATGGTCGAGAGACACCCTATTTGCCTGAAACGCCGCCTGCTCCTTATGCAGAACTTGAAAATCCACCAACCAATTGTTCAAAATGGCTAGCAGGTGCTTGGCATAAACCTTAGCTAGAGTACTCAGCAGGCTTATAGGTCTATGGTTCCCTGGATTTAGCCTATTACTGCCCTTAAACACTGGGATAACCACTGCTCTGCCCCAATTGGCTGGGAAGGCCCTGGTCTTATCAAGATAGGTAAAAAAGGCTGCC
The DNA here is from genome assembly GCA_003113815.1 of Sphenodon punctatus. NCBI lineage: Eukaryota > Metazoa > Chordata > Lepidosauria > Sphenodontia > Sphenodontidae > Sphenodon > Sphenodon punctatus. Next base: position 26,887 of record QEPC01009197.1, on the reverse strand, counting down.
AGAAAAGGGACCCACCAGTCCGCATGGGACAATGGCTCATGAGCTCAACGGGCAAACAGTCATACCCAGGGGCCTTCCCAGGCTTAAGCGACTGAATAAGCTCCTCCATCTCGGATTCCGTTACGGGTGGCCAGACAGGAAGTTCTGCCAAAAGCACTGAAAGATCCTCCTCAGGGTCCCGGACCGGAAAAAGGGTCTGGAAGTGGAACAACCAAGTTCCAATAGAAATAGTTAAAGGGGATAAATTACAAGGTTTGCCCAAAAAGGAGTTAATGGCCCGTCAGAACTTACTAGTACCCCTACCCCTGGCCACAGAAAGCAAGGTGTCCCAAGACTGAGCAACATAGGCCGCCTTTTTCTTGCTAAGCAAAACCCAATAGGCTTTCTTGTTTTCCAAAAAAACAGCCAAAAAGCTCTCCTCCCTCTGCCTCCTGTAAGAACTAAATAGGGCATTCAGGAGCACCTTCCTATCCTTGCACTCGCGATCGTACCAAGGGGCTCCCTGCCGGACAGCTCCTCGGTCACCCTGGAGCTGGTTGGTAGAGCAAACCAGAAGTGGCCGTAACAAGGAAATGAGCCCAAGATATTGCACCGTCAAATCATGGTGTAAAGAGATTCCCACCACCGCCTCCCTAAATGTCCAACCTAAAGGAGAAAACAACAGTTCCCGGAGCCGCCAACTAAGATCCTCTGACCACCTATGCATACAGGGTCCTATACTGGTTTCAACCTCATCGTCGTCGTCAGCCCCACCACCCTCGCCTGCCCACTCAAAATGCAACCAAAAATGTAAAAGGAGCAGGAAATGATCACTATGGATTTCCTGACCCACCGAGAAACTAACAAAATGCGGGAGAAAGCTAGGGGAGACCGCGATGTAATCGACTACACTACAGCCCTGATGGGAAATAAATGTAAAGTTTCCCTCTAAATCCCCCTGAAAAGCTCCATTCAAAATCTGTAGATTAGAATTAGCCAGCAGAGCAGCCCATCTTAGTCCAGAGGCATTAAGTATGCTGTCCCTAGAGGAGCGATGTAATACCACAGAGCCCGGGCTAAGAAAAGGGCAGTGGATCAAGAGCTCCTCGAGATCATTGCCCAGACGGGTATTAAAGTCCCCTACCACTACCAAAAGAGCCGAGGGATATTTATCCTGTAAAGATTGGATAAAATCCTTCAATTTAACCCAAAAATCAAACTGAAAACTTAAAGCATTGGCTGGGGGGATGTAAACCGTAACCAAAATACAGAAGCTGCTTCCCAATCTACCCACCACTGCCAGAGCAATAGAGGAAAGTTTGACCAGCTCCACCAACAAAAAACCCAATCTGACAGAAATAAAACACACAAGGCCTCCGGATGGGCGACCCCGCTTGGCCAGGGAAACTGCCAGAATCCCGAAGGCCTTAAACCCTGAAAGCTCAGGGACATCCTGAGTCCAGGTTTCCAATAGACAAAGTATATCCTTGTCCCCCACAAACTTCAGAAAGGATTGAGCTAAAGACCTTGAACACCAACCCGCTATATTCCAAGCACAGAGACTAACATACTCTGGCTGACCACTACTCTGGGGCTGGTGGGGAGCGGTTCAACTAGGCACTACCCCCACTGCCGGGGCTGTGCCCCAAGAATGATGACAGGCACCACCGGGGCTAACAGGGGGCACAAAAAGTTCCCTCTGAGCTCCAGGAGGCCCCAGAGTTGCTACTAGACCAGTCTCAGGGGTAGATGGTATAACCAGGGGAGCTCCTATACAGGATCTTAGTGGAGAAAGCTCAATAGAGTCTGCAGAAGCTAATGGGGCCCTCCCAGACTCAAGTTCATCCTTAGCAAAAATCTCAGCTAAAAGGATCCTGCCTCGATCAATACATTGGGCAAGGTTCAAAAACCTCTCCTGAATGGGGGAAACCCGCTCCCTGTGGACCACTGGGGCCCCATCAGTAGCTGGTGGATCCGACACTAATTTGGGGCTCACCCAAGCCACCTCCTCAGGGGAGACGGTGGCCGGGATGTGAACCCTGGGGCGTGGAACAAAATCCCTGAAGGCCTCACCCACGTGTACTCCCCACCCATGAAGAAAGTAACGTAGCATGGGATAGAATAACAGAAGCAAAATGGGAAGACTGAAAAAAGACTATATACCTGTAAGAGGGAAGAGACTGAAAAGAAACAATGGCCCCTAAAGGGACCCACCCTAAAATCTGCTCCAAATGGTGCGAGATAGAAAAAATCGAGTTCCAAGGGGGGAAAAACCCATCAGGGAGCGGCTGAATCCTAAAGGATACTGCACCGGGAATGGGAATCACCTTAGGCGAACAAGTGATCACTGGGTTAAGATCCACCTCAGAGGTAGGACCGGCCAGCTGAGCCGGGCCTCCCGACATGCCCTTCCTATGGTCATCCCGCACAGAGGCTAAGGAACCAGACTGAAGGGTAAAGGCTGCCCTATCCTGATCTAGCTGCCCACAGGCAGTAAAATCTGCCAGGGACTCAGCCATAGATTGCAGTTGCTCATGCTGGAATTTAAGAGCAGCCACTACCTCCCCCAAGGACTGGACAAATTGTCTAGATAAGGATTCCAACAGGGAACATTGTCTGGTTAGAAGCGCACGACAGTCAAAAACCTCCGAAGACTCCCTAGAGCCTTCATTATTAGGTGAACCCAAACTATGGGCCAGCTGGGGAGAAGCCGAAACTTCCTGATTCGGGGAACGCTCAAGCACAGGGACCATTCCAGACAAAGACTCTAGAGCCTCCTGGGAAACTATATGGTCAACCCCCTCCCCTACTACCGTCGATGTTGCCTGGCGTTGAGAGCATAGAAGGGAGAAAGAGTCCAGCGACCTTTGAGACAATGGGAGCTGCACCGGAGCCGGAAAACCTGGTTGGCCTTTCTTTTTCTTACCTCTAGTCTTCCCTGCCATACTTGCCAGCCAGGGAGTTGTCTCACACACAGGAGATGGAGCACCTACACACCGGCAGCGCCTAAGGCCACGCGCATGGGCACGCTCTTAGGCATGCTGCCCTGGCGCACGCCTCCGGCACCACCTCCAGCTGCCACAGTCTTATGAAGGCCCACTCAGCTGTTGCATCCCAGGCTCCACCCCTCCACTCACTTCAGCAACACAGTGACGGGGAGAACCTCGGGTGCCAGACAAACGCTGGGGGATCAGCTGTGTTGCTGAAGTGAGCGGAGGAACGGAGCCTGGGATGCAACAGCTGAGTGGGCCTTCATAAGACTGCGTCAGTGAGAGGAGGCTTGTGACGGGGAGAAGTTCGGGCGCCGGACAAACGCTAAGGGATCAGATGTGTTGCTGAAGAAATGTTAATCTGAAGCCTCTGAGTGAGACTGTACAGAAATTTGGAGAAAGTGTCATTAGTGTGCTGATTACACTCAGCTCTATCTCTTTTTCATCCAACCCAGGACCTGCAGTTTTGGGTGAGCTGATTGAAGCTGAATCCAGACAAGAAGAGTGGTGATGGTTGGCTGGTAATGTGAACTGGGGGACATAGAGACCCCTATTATTGATGGGGTCCAGACACCTTTGCTCATTCAGATTTGCAGCATTGGGGTGCTCTTGGATCCATTGCTGCGCCTGTATGCCACATTACGGCAGCGGCCAGGAGCGCTTTTCACCAATGACGGCTGAGACTTTTCTTATCAGATTCAGCCACCATCATTTATTTATTTTATTTATTTATAGTGACATTTTATCTCACTCCCTCCTGCCTCATCAATGCCTTTGTAGACTCGAGACTAGACTACTGCAATGAACTCTATGTGGGGCTGGCCTTGGTGACTGCTCGGATGTTGCAGCTCATGTAGAAGCGGAAGACCACCTTGTGGGTCACCAGGAACACATTACACCTGTGCTCCAGCATCTCCACTGGCTACCAATAGCTGTCTGGACACAATGAAAGTTCCTGTTTTTGACCACCAAATCCCTAAACAGCTTAGGCCCCAGATATCTGAAAGACCACCTCCTTCCTCATGTCCCATCGTGGACTCTGAGGTCAGCCAAGAGCACCCTCTTGCAGGTACCATCTGCTAGGGATGTGCTGAACGCAGTTCAGGGGTTCGGGCTCAACTTGGGGTGTTCAGTCCGTCCGCGAACCTCCCGAACCTGAACTTCCCCCCACCCGAACCAAGTTCAGGTTCCAAATCCATTTGGGCGGGAGGAACCCGATTTCCACTCCCTCCAGGCTGCGTGGGTGGAAGGGGCACCGGAGATCACCTCCCCACCCCCGCGCAGCCTACTCATTTTTTAAAAAAATCCCACCCCAGGGACCCCCCTACCTAGTGGCGCTGGGACTCCGGCCCCGGGTCCCGCAGCGGCGGCGGGTCTGACTCCGGCAGCACTGCGGAGTGCTTCAGACCTCTACTAGGCCTTCTGGGTTAGGTGACCCGGAAGGCCTAGTAGAGGCCTGTAGCACTCTGCTGCCGCTGCCAGAGCCAGCCCCATCACCAGACCTAGACCCGGAGTCTGTCCTACCTGGTGGTGCCAGGGCTCTGGCCCTGGATCCGGCGGTGGTGGGGCTGGCTCCAGTGGTGGCAGCGGAGCGCTGTAGGCTTCTACTAGGCCTTCCAGGTCACCTGACCTGGTCACTTGACCCAGAAGGCCTAGTAGAGGTGCTGGAGTTGAACCTGCCACTGCGGGACCCAGGGCCTGAACCCCGGCACCACTAGGTAGGGGGGTCCCTGGGGTGGGGTTTTAAAAAAAAAATGTAGTAGGCTGCGTAGGTTGGTGGTGGGGAGGTAATCTCCGGCGCCCTTTCCACCCGCGCAGCCTGGAGGGAGGGGAAACCAGGTCCCCCCTGCCCCCACCCAAATGGGTTCGGCACCCCCAAACAGGGGGCCCGAACCCCGAACGGGCCAAACCCTGAACCACCGGGTGTTCGCACACCCCTACCATCTGCCCATGAAGTTTTCACAGTTAGAGCATGCAGAAAGGCGTTCTCGGTGGCTGACCCATGATTAGGGAACTCCCACCCCTTGGAGATTCATTTAAGCTTGAGCCTGTTTGTTTTGCGGAAATGTAAGACCTTTTTATTTGGCCAGGCGTTTGGCAGGCAGGGATAAGGTTGGATGGGTTGGGGGTCAAGGGAACTGTTTGATGTTTTTATTGATTGTAAGCTACCCTCAGCCTAGATGGGAAGGGTGGCATATAAATTTATATAAATAAATATAACATAATGATCCCAAAATAACTGAAAAACTTACTTATAACGAGCAGAATAAGAGTAAAAGAATACGTTGAAGTGTCTATATACAAATGCTAGAAGTCTAAAAAGTAAAACAGGAGAATTAGAGTGTATGGTACTAAATGAAGATATAGACATAATACAAATCTCAAAGACCTGGTGGAATGAGGATACCTAATGGGACACTGTAATACAAGGGTACAAAATATATCAAAATGTTAGAGTAGATCGAGCTGGTGGCAGGAAGGCACTATTTATTTATGTATTTATTTAATAAATTTAATACTCCACCCCTCCTACCACAGCAGCATGGGGTGGCTTACAATATATAAAAATAAAAGATAACAATAAAACTATATATAAACTCTATAAAACATGGAGGTTGTCAAACCCACCGCAAACACCCACCCTAACCCCCCCCACACACACACACCAAATGCCTGACAGAACAGCTAGGCCTTACATTTTCATCAGAAAGAGGGGAGGTCTGGGGCCAATTGGACCTCTGCTGGGAGGAAGTTCCACAGCTTCGGTGCATCCACCCAGAACGCCCTCTCCATTGTTGCCCAGGGGACCTCGAGAAAGGTGCCCCCAGTCGACCACAGGGGTTGAGCCAGAGCTTAGGGAGTGAGGCGGTCCCGTAGATAGGTAGGGCCCAGGCCGTTTAAGGCTTTATAGGTAAGTACCAACATCCTGAATCGGGCCCAGAAGACCATAGGCAGCCAGTTCAGCGAATGGAGCATAGGTGTAATATGCTATATATTAAAGACAGCACTGAGTCAAGCAGGACTTATTAGGAAAGTTGAATTTTGCTTGCAGGGTTGTAGTGCCTGGTAGAGCATTTTTATCTCACCTTTATGGTAGGACTGCCAGGGTTTCCTTGCCGCATCATCGCATCAGAGTAACTAGAGATATGAAGGAAGATTTGGGAGTCTGGTTGGATTTTCTTCAGAGCCACAATGGTGTCAGCATGTGGAGGGAGGTATTTCTTTTGGAGGTCGAGTTGCAGGTGCATTCCGATGTGGCTGGTGCAGCACGGCTTGGAATTTATTTTCAGGGGAGGTGGTGTTCCGAGCGGTGGTCAGTCCATTGGCGTGACTTGGATATTTTACAGGATTTAATGTTTTTGGAGTTTTTTCCAATAGTTGCGGTGGTTCATTTATGGGTTGATAGATTTAAAAATAAGAGGGTGCTATTCTGGTGTGACAACCTAGCTGTGGTGCATGTGGTGAATTAACTGTCTTCAAAGTTGGAGAGGGTAATGCGCCTGGTTAGTGTTTTTGTTTTATGGTGCCTGAGGCATAATATAGTTTTTTCTGCAAAAGATGTGCCGGGAGTGAGTAATGAGATTGCTGATGCTCTCACTCATTTCCAGATCCAACGTTTTTGGGATCTCGCTCCAATGGCCAGGGAGAAGCAAGACTTCATCCCCCAGGACCTTTGCAACCTTGGACTTTAGAACTTTTAGAAATGGTGAAGGAAACAGATCCCTGACCACATGGTGGCTTTATTAAAGAGCATTAAAGGAGTTTTGTGTTTTTTCCGCAGGAAAGAGATGGGCTGTCTCTTTCCAGTCCCTTTGCCGCAGGTGGTCCAATTTGGGTTGGACCTTAGAAAGAAAGGTTTGGTGCCAGGCACAATTGCGACAAAGTGGTCAGCTCTATCTTTTCTGTCAAAGATGGTTGGTCCTTCGGAGTTGGCCGGATCTCCTATCCTGAGGGCCATGCTGGAGTCCTGTAGAAAGCAGGGGCAGGATAGGGCCGATAACAGGGTGCCAATGTCACCTAAGTTGTTGGCAGACATGGTAAAGAAGCTGTTTGTTATTTGTAGTGATGTAGGTGAAGTTAAGTTGTTTCAGGCGGCTTTTGTGATTGCCTTTTTTGCAGCCTTGAGAATTAGTGAGTTGGTCGTGATTTCTCAGTCAGATCGGTCTGACTGTTCTCATTCAAGAACAGTCCCGTCCAGACCCCTCAGGTCACGTAGCC
>QEPC01009197.1:0-10562 GCA_003113815.1 Sphenodon punctatus | reverse complement strand
CCTGTGTGAGGCTAGAGGCTTAAGGGCTGAGCTACTGGCTGCTCAACTGGCTTGTGAGCTAGCTAGCAAGCCCTCTGGCGATAGAGGCAGTCCTGCTTGGATGGGGAAAGCATCCAAACCCCAGTGCAGAGGAGGCAGGTAGCTGGCCCAGCTGGAAGGATGGGCATTGTGGAATCTAAAAGTGGGGGTGCTCCAGCACTAAGGCTCACAGAGAGAGCCAAAGACATAAAGGACTGTGTTAAGCCAGGAGGAACCTCCCTGGGCCAGGACAAAGACTGTGCATACTGTTTAGAGGCCTACCAGGACAGATGCACCTTACTCCCAGGAGGGATTACATTTATGTCAAACTGTTTATGTTTTGGAAACCCACTTTATTAGAGAGAAGCCCTATCTGAAGGTTTTTCAGTGATGGAGTATAAGGGGAATAGGAGGAGGCCCAATCTAAATTATACTCCTGCAGGGGGTTAATGCTGGCCCTACAAAGGGCACTGTGAAGTATTTGGATGTGGCACAGGAGAGCTAATTCCCTACCAGACCACTCCTACAGAGGAGGGTCAGACCTGTCCATAATATGTTAACAAAGGTTCACTGAGGATGGGTTATACAAAGGGTGTCTTTAGACATAACACCAATGTGTGTCTGAATGTGTGTCTTTGATATAACCTTGATATAAACACCGGTTTGGTCCTGTGTTCACTTTGTGGTGCTACTTAGACACATAGCCCATCTTGGGGCAAATCAGTGTTTTGCTCACCACCTGATCTCACCGCACAAGCTCTGCTGCGGCATTCCCTGTGTTATACCTGCTACCACGCCACACGATATCATTAGACGCAACGCTGGCCAGGTGTTCAGCCAGAACACGCAAATTGTCCTTGTGATGCAATGGTGTTCCCATTGCATGTTCAATGGGGTGGCCAAATTGGTGTTGGGATTGTTATGGTGATTACACACAACGGCCAAACATGTGCTTATGTGCTTTGACACCAAATCTTTGTCATGTCTAAAGACTCCCAAAGATGGCATCCTTCCATATTCCAAGTGGAGAGTGGGTGGAAGGCTGAGGAAACACATATCAGTGATTGACTTAGGTAATTATGTGCCTTTCTTTCTTCTTCAGCTATTTATTCTTTCCTTCCTTCCTTCCTTTGTGCAGGATAATAAAACCACTGCTACAGCCAGATTGTATCCCACTCACTGTACTCTTGCAAAAATGTGGGACTATAGTCTCTGGGATCTTGCAAATCAGGCACCGTGATGAAAGAGGACACGTTCATCTACATGATCTCTTTCCCCCCCACCCTTTACAAATGAGCAACAGAAACAAATCTTTCCTCCACCTTTTTCCCTTCATAAGCAGAGTAATCAGAACAAAATAGACTGTATTTTCTAGGTGCTTTTGTCAGATTCAGTAAGTATCCCTTATAATTTAGTCTGTCAACATTATGATTCCTCCTTGATGTGTTCTCCCACTGGATGATTGTACCTGAAGATAAAACGCACACTCTGAAATGCTTTTACTTGCGGTAGAGGGAAATCACTTTTTTCAAGAAATAGCTTGCTTCTCTGCCTAATGCTACCAAACACTGCCCAACAACCAATGGTGTCATAGATGGCACTCATGAAAATGAAATCAAACTTTCAATGAAGAACGCTGTGTGCTTTAACTTTCATATAATTTCTGTTCAATTTATTTAACAGCAAAACTATTAGATTTCATTTGAAATAATAGAGTCAGGCAGGTATGGGGATTAACTTTCTGGGGATGAAAGCATTTCACACTTTCATCTGATTCCTAACAACCTGAAGCACAGAAAGATGTTAGCTGACAGCCTTTCAAGTGAACCTGAGAAAGGAAGACACAATGTTGCCTGAAGAAAAAACAGGAAACTTCTTTATGAGAAAGCTGAGCTTTTGGTGCATCTAATGGGATGTGTAGTTCAATTAGTAACAGAACAAAAAGATAAGCAGCTGTAATATGCTTTTGCAATAATGCTGTCGAGCTTAATCCTGTACAGACTGAGATCAGTCAAAATTCCCTTTGACTTTACTGAGAAGGTTGATCAGCCCTTTGTTCAGATAGTTCTGAGGGGGAACGTGTCGTGCATACTAACCCCTGATATTCACCTTGTAGTATTGTAGCACCATCCTAACCTGAACACTGAGGCCCCATTTGCTCTGATGCACTATACAAATAAATAGAAACAAGGTCCCTCCTTTGAATTGTCAATTCAAACGCCTATACAATTAGCTGAGATCTATAGCATGGGAAGGACTATACTCCTCCTCACAATACTCCTTACTCCTCTAGCACTATTCCCTCCTAACATGTCACCAATAAGGAAGTGCTTTGCAAAGCTTCTTGTTTCCTCTCGTGCTGCTTGTCCACCCCATGTCTAACCAGCAAGACCTGCAACATCCATCTATGGGCGACCTTTCATCTATTTTGGCTGTCGCCCTCCACAGCGTACAGGCATTGCAGGCAGAGCAGGCGCCTGCCGACGGTGTTCTGCTCCCAGACCCTAAGTGCTCTAGAGTTGCAGGGCCTGTTATGCACTCCACTGAGGGTACCGTGGTCCTGCACTGGTGGCACAAGAAACATCGGCAACCAGTACTCCAGGGTTACCGCAGATGAATGCAAAGCCGAGTGGTGCAGTGGAGCTGCCAACAGCGCTGCTTGAATCGGGAGTTGGTTGTGAGGGATTGGCTGCAACAGGACAAGGTCATTATCTTGGGGACATGATAGCCGCACAGGCCAGAAAGCGGGGTATCTACACCCGCGGGGGTGGGGGATAATGGTTCTCTTTGGTATTGGGAAAAGACAGCAACGTTGTCTATTGGTCCTGATGCAGCTCTGCCAGTATGAAACGTGGGAGTAGTACAGGTGGAGGTTCAGATGGCTGGGGGCATCCAGGATATTAACCCATTTGCGTTCAGCTTTGCCACTCCTTTTTCTGTACCAGGTGCGCACTTAGCGCAGGCAACAAGGGAAAGGATTTGGAGGGGTGAGTTTATTGACATTTTTATGTTGATACATGGGGAAGTGCCGAATAATGAGGACATAATTGGGGGAAAAGGGGAGAAGCAGAAGCAGAGGAGGCCCCATGTTCCAAAGACCTGGGATAATTGGTTGGGGGCTTATATAGATGGGAGTAGTGTCATACAGGTTCCCGGCACGAGCCTGTCAGCTGTCTCAGTATATGGCCATAATTCAGAAAGCCTATCTGGATTTGGGGGGTACGGCATGGCTTGAGTATGACAAGCGGTTTAGGCGCATGGTGGCATCTAATCCTCATGCACGCTGGGATCTGGTGGAATAAAACTAACATTCCCAAATTATGGCCCCGCATAGGCCAGTGGTGGGGGTCCGCACAGCCAGTGGGATTCTTCTGCCAGGACCTCAGAAACAGACCCAGGGGAAGCCTGTCTATTTTGCATTGAAGAGGTGACTGTTTCCGGTTGCGCTGTAGATTTCTCTACGCCTGCAGTCACTGCAGGGGTGGGCATGCTTCATTTTTCTGCCCCAAAGGGAGAGATGACAGCGGTAAGTTTAGGGGACCACAGGGTCCCTTCAGGCAGGATAAACAGGGTCTTCCCAGGCAGGGAAGTGGGGATACGGGACCCTCACTTGGCCAACAGCTCAATTAAGCTCTCCCCTCTGGCTTCCCTCCTGAGGTGTTACCCTAACCGGGAGGATGCGGCTTACCTCTGGAAGGGGTTTTCTCAAGGTTTTCACATTCCTTGTGAAGGGGTTAGGGTGGACCAACGTGCCAGGAACCTTAAGTCTATCAAGGGTATGGAGGAGATAGTCTGGCAAAAAATACAAAGGAAATTTCAGCGGGTAGAGTCATGGGTCCCTTTGACTCCCCTCCTTTCCCGGTGATGCTCTGCTCGCCGTTGGGCATAGTACCCAAGACCACCCCTGGTGAGTATAGGTTGATCCACCGCCTCTCATATCCCAGGGGTGGGTCAGTGAATGATGCTATCACCCCTGAGCTTTGCTTGATGCAGTATACATCCTTCAACTCATCGGTATGCATTGTTAGGGCGTGCAGCCGGGGAGCCTTGTTGGGTAAATGTAACATCAAGTCGGCTTTCCGTTTGCTCCCAGTGTCCCCTAAAGACTTTGATTTGTTGGGTTTCACATTTCAGGGACAGTACTCTTACAGTAAAGCTTTGCCCATGGGTTGCTCTATCTCCTGTGCGGTGTTCAAAAGGTTCAGCTCCCTACTAGAATGGGCAATCAAGGTCAGAACCGGGCTCCCATCAGAAATATCCGGATGACTTTTTGTTTGCGGGGAGAGGAGACTCGGGTGAGTGTGCACATTTGATGGCGACCTTTGCGCACCTTGCCCGGGGAGCTTGGGCTGCCACTGGCAGAAGAAAAAACTGAGGGCCCAGCTACAAAATTGACATTCCTGGGCATTGAAATTGACACCATGGCATGCACCTCTGGCATCCCATTGGACAAACTGATGAGGCTTTTTCAGATGTTGGGGGAATTCACAATAAAAGAAAAAGTCACTCTCAGGGATCTTCAGAAGCTGCTAAGTCCTCTTAACTTCGCATGCAAGTTCATTGCACCGGTAAGGCTTTCTGTGCTCGGCTGGCCAGAGCCACAGCCAGTGCTCGTTCACTGCATCATCATATCAGAATCACTAAGGGAATGTGGGAGGATTTGAAAGTTTGGCAGGTTTTCCTGGGGAACTATAATGGAGTGTCACTTCAGTCGGACATGCACCTCCTTGAGGCTGACCTGCAGGTAGTATCGGATGCAACTGGGGGGATTGGTTTTGAGGTATTCTTCAGGGGTCGCTGGTGTGCCCAGCATTGGCCTACAACTTGGGAGGAGTTGGGTATTCTAGGAGATATCACTTTCCTGGAGCTCTTCCCCCTTTTAGTGACTGTTTCGCTTTGGGGCGATGAATTCAGGGATTCCCAAGTCCAGTTCTGGAATGATAACCAAGTGGTAGTGTCTGTAGTTAATGCCCAATCAGCTAGATCTCCCAGGGTCATGTCCCTTGTCAGGTGGCTGGTGTTACCGTGCATGGAGCTGAACATGTACTTCACAGTCCATTATGTACCAGGCGTGCTGAATGAAATTGCGGATGCTCTCTCTCGCTTTCAGATCAAGAGATTCCATTCTTTGGCTCCTGGGGCCCACCCAGAACCAGAGGCGATGCCCGAGGTCTTGTGGGCTCTGGGGACAGGCTCTTAGACAACGGCGTGCGGGCATCGGTCGCTGTGGGAACTTGGCGTACCTACCAGAGGAGCTTTGAAAGCTTCAGGGAATATCTAGCTGAGCATGGCATTGAGGGCCAATGGCCCATCCCTTCAGATTTTGTTAAGCTCTGTGCAACAGTGCTTCATCATAGGGGGTTGGCAGCTAGGACTATTAAGAAAAAACTGGCCACTATAACATTTTTCAGTAGAGCTAATGGGTTCGGTGATCCATGCATGGATTTCAGGTTAAAAGGGGCCCTGGAAGGTTGGCAAGGGGGGGGGGGTCGTAGACCTGACGAGCGTCTGCTAGTTTCATTAAACCTCCTAGCAGAGATCTCTGAGGTACTTCAGGTGGTGTGCTCTGGGAGCTACGAGGTCCTGTTATTCAGGGCGGCTATTGCCATGGTCTTTTTTGTGGCCCTGCGCATAAGCAAGCTGGTAGCCTCCTCTAAGCTTGACTCTTTAGGCCACGCCTTAGATGTAGGGGATGTAAGATTGGAATGGGGGGGGAGGGGTAGTTAGAAGTTTAGTTCGCCAGTCCAAAACTGATCAGGTTGGGAGGGGGCAATCTTTGTCGCTGGCAGCGGCACCAGTCACATCTATCTGTCCAGTGGCAACCCTCTGAGCATTTTTGACCCTGAGGCCAGGAAGACCTGGCCCTTTGTTTATGCATGCTGATGGGGCCTTCTGACTAAGTTCCAGTTTATGGCCATCTTCCGAAGATGCCTGTGCATATTGGGTCTCAAGCCCACGGCATTCAGCTCGCATTCTTTCCATATAGGGACTGCTTCCACTGCATCAATTGCGGGGATTCTGGCCTCCCAGATTCAGGAATTGGGGGGAGGTGGAGGTCCAATGCGTATTGGACAAACATGAGACCTCTGGAGGGGGGGTGTCAGGTCGGTCCCCTCATGTAGCACACTCTCTGTTTCATTCACTAACTTTATGTATCTTCAGCAGACTATGGGAGACCGATCGAGGTCTGGATATGCGGTCATAGTATTGTTCGGCGGGCAGGCACAGAGGCGGCCTCTTCCAGCCCGGACCAACATCTTGGGCTTTACCCAATGGCAGGTTTGACCTGGATCGGGATTCGGTGGCATGTGTTGGAGCAGTTTGCTGAGCATCCTAATGAGGAGGGCATCTGGTAGCCCCTCCCCTCAAGATGTTCTGATCATTCACCTTGGAGAGAATGACCTTGGCCTTGAGCCTGTTTTCCAGTTTACAGGCCGTATTCGTGCCACCTTGTCCCTACTTCATGCCACTTGGCCCAGCACATCCGTTGGATGGTCTGACATGCTTGAGTGCAGAATCTGGCGTTATGCCTCACACCTGGGAAAAGTTGAGAGGGCGAAGAGGAACGTCAATAGGGCTGTATGGAGGGGGGGGGGTGAGCAGCATTGGTGGGTTTATGATCCATCATGAATGGATTTCCTCCCAAGACACAAACCTCTTTTTTGAAGATGGGATCCACTTGTCAAAGGAGGGCACCCAGATCTGGTTGGCTGATGTGGCAGAAGGTCTGAAGCAGCGCCTGGGGTATACCTGTGTGGGGTAAAGGGGCCTAGAGGAACTCTGCACCCCCTTTTTGTGGTAGATAACAGCTCAGGGACCACGCTAGGGGCAGAGCTCCTTAAGAGTAGGGGCTGCATGGCTCCCCCCATTTGCCCAACCTGGGGGTGGTAAGGCCTGGGGGGGCAGTGGGGAACCCCCAACTTCAGGCTATGTACATCTGGGTTGGGGTGACATTGCTGCCCCTCCCTTCCGTGGGGAGGGTGACCTGGAGAGAGATCTCCATTGAGCCCACTGATAAATGAGTAAACCCTGCTCAGTAAGACACACTCCATGAATTTGTTAACTTCAGCTCGTGCTTTCTTCAGACTCCTCACAATGAATACAAGGCACCTGACAATTAAAGGATAAATAGCCTCACCAGTGAATGGGATTCTTCTTCACACAGTTACTAATGACTCAAATTGTACTTCATCAAGAGGATTTGTTCTAAAAGGAAAGAAATTATTCGGGGGAGTCTGAATATTTTTCAAACACCGAGGGGAAACTAAAACTAAGGCCCTTTTTACCCAGACGCACTAACACCCATAAAATGGGTGTTACATTTTATTATACATGTTGCAGGGCACCACCGCAGCCAATTGCCATGGGCTATGTGCACACATGATGCCTCCACCCAGTTCCTCTGGGTGGAGATGGGTGTCGGCCGGTGGGTGGGGAGCATTTCCCTGGGTGGAGGATGGGTGGGGGCATCTGTGTAAACGCCACTTTCGGTGGGTGTTGGTGAGTGTTTGCTCCCGGCCAACGCCCATCTCCACCCACACCCACCCACGGAGCAACTGGTAGTGGCGTCAAGATTCAAGAAACCTTGTCTCCATTTGTTTATGTTTTTTTTAAATAAACACAGCAAGGTATTCAGGTGGGAAAAAAACAACTGTAAAGCATCTCTCTTAAACCGCATCTTCTTCAGCACACTGGTTTGTAGCTTTCAAATTTTCACCAGAGATGTATTGTGACAGATTAAATCAGAAGGCATCAGATGAATCAGAGCATGTCGTGTTATGGACTGTGACATGACATGACATTCTTCTGATCAAGCCCAGTGTAGTCTGTCAATCTGTCACACTAAAACATTAAAAACAAAAGCATCTGGGTGTTTTTAAGGCACTGATAGGTTGCTGCTGAACGCCTTTCTACATTAAGAAAAGCTCAATAAATGTTTCAGGTGCTCCTGGCGTGGATGACACAGCAAATGGATGCAGAGAAGCAATTCATGGCCAGAGTGCGTGTGTGTCTGTGTGTGTGTGATTTTGCTGTTCAGACTCCAGATTCCCTTCCCTCCAGAAGTCTACATTGAACAGAGGCCTTCTACGTAGGCATTTTATTAGCAGAATTGTGATTATTCTTCTCTAGACTTAAGCTTACTGTTACCTGTTATAGTCTTCAGACTAACAAACTGAGGGGGAAAACCTGGAACACATTTCTGCAAGGGATAGCAATTTTTTTTACATCGCCGGCAGTGCTCCTCCATGTTGCCCTTTTGCTATGGACCTGTTGGTATCTTATTGTCTTTGCAAAAAGGATCACCTGATTCCCCAAACATCAAAAACTTCATCAGCTAAGCTAGGCTCATTCCAGATTCATGCCACCTTCCTCTGGTATTTCAACCTGCTATAGGTGAC
Source organism: Sphenodon punctatus (assembly GCA_003113815.1). Taxonomy (NCBI): domain Eukaryota; kingdom Metazoa; phylum Chordata; class Lepidosauria; order Sphenodontia; family Sphenodontidae; genus Sphenodon; species Sphenodon punctatus. The sequence continues at coordinate 2,145 of QEPC01009197.1, read as the reverse complement.
CTGTGCCAGGTTGGATCATCACTTTCCTTTTGAACATCAGACTGTGTTCTGTGTAGGGTCATGGGATGACTGATGAAAAAAAGGGTGTGTTATCTTCATACTTATACATGTTCTTTTTTAATTCTCAGCTCATCAAAAAGCTCCTTGCTCTGCACCCCGAAAGAAGACGTGCACACAGTTGGTTGGAATTTTAAAGGCCGCACTCTTTATTCAAATATGATTGAAAGAGGGGAAGGCTGATTCCTTCCGGGTCCAGTCCTATCTATCCTTAACTTAAACTCATGGAGGCGACCTGATGTCTCCTCAGTGCCACCTTACCTTACTTGCTTGTTTAACTGTTCTAGGTCACTCTCGCCCCAGCCATTTGGCTGGTTGCGAAGGCATCATAGCCTTATAGTTGTCTCTTATACACATCTAGATGTGTATAAGAGACAGGCTAGGCTCATTCCAGATTCATGCCACCTTCCTCTGGTATTTCAACCTGCTATAGGTGACCTGTGCCAGGTTGGATCATCACTTTCCTTTTGAACATCAGACTGTGTTCTGTGTAGGGTCATGGGATGACTGATGAAAAAAAGGGTGTGTTATCTTCATACTTATACATGTTCTTTTTTAATTCTCAGCTCATCAAAAAGCTCCTTGTGTAGCTACACTGGTTTCTTTAGATGTCTCCCATTTTTCTTTCTCATTGGAATTGTTTGTGATTGTGCCTTCAGTATCTCATTTTTCAGAAACTCCCACCCATCCTGGACTCCTTTCTCCTTTAGATAATCTAGCCATGGGATCCCACCTAGCTTTTTTCTGAGTTCAGCTTTAATAAAGTCCAGGATACACATACAACTATGCTCAACCTTTCCTTTCCTTAAGATCATGAATTCCAAGATTACATGGTTACTTCCACCCAAAGTTCCCACTACTTTAACCTCATCAACCAATTCTTACCTATTGGTAAGGATCAAGTTTAAGATAGCCGACCCCCTCATTCCTTCCTCCACCTTCTGACAGATTAAGTTCTCAGTAAGTCAAGTCAAGAATTTACTGGACATTACATTCTTAGCAGAGTTTCTCTTCCAACAGATATCAGGTTAGTTGGAGTCCCCCATTACTACTACATCCAATCATTTGTACCCACGTCCAGATTTTTTCAACTTCTCTTTCCCTCTGACAGTTTGTATATGGCTTCCGTTGGAGCTGGGAAGAGAATGCAGTGTCTTCTAAAAATCAAATGATTCATTTTTTCAATTCAACTTCAAAACCCTCAAAACGTCACAGCCTACAAAATCTAAGCATATATAATATCAGCATGCCCCCATCACAACAATATCAAAAGTTTAAGCAAGTATTAACCATTGCTGGTTTAAAAATCAATATTTTTAAACCAGCCAATATTTCCCTTCCAGCACATGCATTCTTGTTCCTTCATAGTGATGTGTTCATTTTTAATCGGATTTTCTTATGCAAAATTATCCTTCTGTGCATGTGTGTGTATTCTTCCGTCCCCTTCATAACTTTTGATTCCATAGGCCAATTCAGCTGAATTTGATGGAGAAGAAGAAAACCCAAAGGTAAGAAGATCCTCAAATTTTGTAGCAATGGATGCACCACTTAATGAAAGCTATAGTCTTTCTCTTTCACAAAACGCAAATCTCAATGACCTGACATTGAGTGTTGCCCTCTCCAATAACTCTTGATCCTGCAAGTTGACTTCAACTAAATGTGTTGGTTTGACAGAAAGGCCAAAGATGATAGGGCCCTTAGAGCTGAAAGAGGGTAACTGCAAAAACAGGTAACCCATCAAATTTCCAGTACTTAAATTGATCCAGTAACCTCTGACTGCCAGGAGCTGGAAATAAACAGCAGGGAACACTCCAATATGACCTGTTGGGTACTTCTCTGAAGCAACCAACAATGGCCCCTGTCAGAGACAGGATGCTGGGCTCGAAGGATCACTAGTTTGACCCAATATGGCACTTCTTAAGTTCTTAAACCAAATATGCTATTGTCACCAATATAAATAAGTAACCAGTTGTAATGGATTGAGTGTAAGTGCAGGCAGGATGAGGCCAAGAGAGCTAAGGATAAGTCCCAGTGGGGAACAACCTTTGGGAACCTAGCTAAAGAGCAGCATGGTGCTGTCCCTTTAAA
>QEPC01009191.1:341658-354692 GCA_003113815.1 Sphenodon punctatus | reverse complement strand
GGGAGTAGACAACACGTTCAAGCAGCTTGGAAGCAAAAGGAAGGAGTGAGACAGGACGATAGCTAGAAGGGTCAGAGGGGTCAAGAGTGGACTTTTTGAGAATAGGAATGTTGCCGTGTAATGGAACGGCATGCTGAGATTGGATCCCCGACCATCTTGGCTAATTGTTTATTCTCTCCTACTGATAGTAGGGCTGGCTCAAATTAGCCGTGGAAATTTTCCACGAAATCAGAAAACGGCAATCAAAATTTCAAATCAGAATTCCAATCAAGCGACTTATGCGTGCGCAAAATGGCCAGGGTCGCACGGTGCATGGGGCGGCCGCTGTACAAACACAATGGCGGTGGCTGCGCTACAGTTGTACACCGTTTTGTTCTACGTCCGTCACCGCTCGGCGCCCACGCAGGAGGGGCCATTTGGCGCCCGCGCAAATCAGGAAAAACGGGGGGGGGGGCGTGTTTCCGATCGATTCTAATGAAACAGAATCTGCGTGTCCGCGCTTGGTTCTGCATGTTGGCGGAATGGACTGAACAACTGGACTCCGTCGAAAACAGAATCCAGTCGAAAACGAAATCTCACCCCTAATATTTTACATTCTGCCCTCTCCCAAGGGCTCGGGGTGGGTGGCAATGCATAATATATATATTCAAAAAGAGAGACATAAATGAAGCCACTTTAGTATCCCAAGCCTCCCCAAGTCCTATCCCCATCTGCCCAATAAAAAAGCCTTACATCCCCTCTCGCCGATGAGCAAGCTCAGGCTTAGATGAACCTCCAAGGGGCGTGTTCTGTAACAGTGAGGCCTAGCCACTTGAGAGCGCCTCTCTGCGTGCCCTTGTTGTAGAAGCTTCACAGGCAGATGGTCCCCACAAGAGGACGCTCCCAGCTGACCTCTGGGGCCGTGATGGGACATGAGGGAGAGGCAGGCTTTCAGTTATGGGAAGCCTAGGCGGTTTCAGGCTTTATAGATCGAAAACAGGGACCTGCGTTTACTGTGTTTTCCCTACTGAGAGGGAAACGGCAGTGAAGGTGGGTCTGCGGTCAAGAAACCAGCATCTTGAATTGAATCCAGAAAGCTATCGGAAGCCAGTGCAGACTCTGGAGCACTGGTGTAAGTAACCACCAGGAAGAACCCACTGTCAGGGAAACGTGGTGGAAGCAGGAAAGCTGGTGTTAGGGTAGGTATAAGGATATGTAAGGAGCTGCCTAACTGAGTCAGATCCATCTTAGCCCAGTATTGTCACAACCTGACACGGCAGCAGGGTTTCAAATCTGGCTCTTCAGGATCCCCGGCAGAGGCCTGACCCAGGCGTGCTACCTGAGTCCCTCCAGGATCCCCGGCAGAGGCCTCACCCAGGCGTGCTACCCGAGACCCTCCGGGATCCCCGGCAGAGGCCTCACCCAGGCGTGCTACCCGAGACCCTCCGGGATCCCCGGCAGAGGCCTCACCCAGGCGCGCTACCCGAGACCCTCCGGGATCCCCGGCAGAGGCCTCACCCAGGCGCGCTACCCGAGACCCTCCGGGATCCCCGGCAGAGGCCTCACCCAGGCGCGCTACCCGAGACCCTCCAGGATCCCCGGCAGAGGCCTCACCCAGGCGCGCTACCCGAGACCCTCCAGGATCCCCGGCAGAGGCCTCACCCAGGCGCGCTACCCGAGACCCTCCAGGATCCCCGGCAGAGGCCTCACCCAGGCGCGCTACCCGAGACCCTCCAGGATCCCCGGCAGAGGCCTCACCCAGGCGCGCTACCCGAGACCCTCCAGGATCCCCGGCAGAGGCCTCACCCAGGCGCGCTACCCGAGACCCTCCAGGATCCCCGGCAGAGGCCTCACCCAGGCGCGCTACCCGAGACCCTCCAGGATCCCCGGCAGAGGCCTCACCCAGGCGCGCTACCCGAGACCCTCCAGGATCCCCGGCAGAGGCCTCACCCAGGCGCGCTACCCGAGACCCTCCAGGATCCCCGGCAGAGGCCTCACCCAGGCGCGCTACCCGAGACCCTCCAGGATCCCCGGCAGAGGCCTCACCCAGGCGCGCTACCCGAGACCCTCCAGGATCCCCGGCAGAGGCCTCACCCAGGCGCGCTACCCGAGACCCTCCAGGATCCCCGGCAGAGGCCTCACCCAGGCGTGCTACCCGAGACCCTCCAGGATCCCCGGCAGAGGCCTCACCCAGGCGTGCTACCCGAGGCCCTGAATCAGAGATACCGGGGATTGAACTTGGGGTCTTATATATGTAAAGCATGTGCTCTACCACCTGAGTCAGAGGTATAGGTGCGGTATTTTGCTGGGAAATTTACTTATTGAATTAATGCAACTGTACATAGCTTATTTTTATTGTCAGCTACCCTAAGACTTAAAGGGGTAAGGTAAAAATTTAAAACAAACTTAAAATGAAATTTAAACCAAGGTGCAGGCCAGGGCCAGGCCAGGATTGGGACGGAGATCAGTAAGAGGTTACATTCCCCCAAAGCTTCTCGGCTAGTGGACCGATCCTCCAGAAACTGGTCCAACCCTTTTTAAAACCCGGTTTTACTACTGGCCTTGACCACATCCTCTGGCAACAAATTCCACAAGTTATTTGTGCATTGAGTGGGGGAAAAATAACACTTTATTTTAAAAAAATCTGCTACCTGTTAGTTTTATGGGGCGTCCCCTAGCTCTAGTACTATTTGAGAGGGTAGAGAATTGTTTGTCCCCCATTTAGTCATTCCAAACCATTCATGATTTGATAAACTTCGATCATATCCCCCTCTCAGTCATCTCTTCGGTCGTCCCTTGTTTTTAGCCTTGCCAGGAGTTTTATCTTCAGCCCCTGGGGAACGTTTTACACGACCATCGCCTTTGCTTTTCCATGGGCAGATCCCCCCCTTGCCTAGCTGGAGAGCCCGAACCTAGCTAGCCTCTCTAGATTCGCTCTGCTGGTTTTCCCCATCTGTGTGGTACATCCCCGTCTCGCCCCATCTCCGACAAGTATCATTTCCCAAGACTCACCAGCTAGGAAGCAAAACGCAACGGACAATCCCGCCCCGAGCATTTTGTTCATCGCAAATCTCTTTCGGGCCAAGGAGAGCAGGTTGCCGAGCGAGCAGGGACACGGCGGGGCTGGCAAGTCCAGCAAACCTTTCTCCGCTCGGATCTCGAGAGATGAGAAATTAGTTCTTTATGTCCCCAAGTGCTGTGGGCACGAACCCCAGTTTTTTGTATGGGAAAGAAGAAAAACCTGGAGAACCGCTTGTTTAATGGTCGGTCAAGCACACAGCGACCAAGGGCAAGAACATTTCCTTCTAGAGATAGCTGCCTCTCGTACACGTTGAGAGAAGCAGGAGCTGGGTGGAGCTGTACGGCATTCCCGTTAAATACAGCTAACGGAGCATAGCTGAATTATCAGGGCCCAGAGTAAAATGCACTACTGTGAATCGCAATTTTTGCACAGAATAGGGGCCACAGGGAAATTTCCTGCGGAATTTCCCTTACCCTGTGACATCACGGCAGGTAAGCCTCTGATTTGCAGTGATGTCACCAATCACAATCAGCCATTGCATGCAAGCCTCAGATTGGCTTGCACACAGTGATTGACGGATGAGGTGACATCACCACGTGCAAGCCAATCAGAGGCTTACCTGCTGTGATGTCAGACGGGCCAGCATCCCTCTCCTCAGCCCAGCCTGCTCCGGAACTCTGAGCACGCTGGGCTGAGGGCGGGAGGATAGCAACAGTGCTGGCTCCGGGGGCAGAGGCAACCGCAGGAGCCACCACCCTACCCAGTCCTGGGGGGAGAGATGGGGCGGGACTCAGCCAGCTTGCCGTGCAACAGGGGAACCCCAATGCAGTTGCTGTACCAGGATTTCCATGCTGCTGGGCAGGCCAGGTGAGCTGGGGCTCTAGGTGGGTGGAGGGACCCAAGCAGGCTGGGCAGAGGAGGGGGAACGCCAGGCACCCCCACCCACCCAGACCAACCTGGGTGGGGTGGGGAAGAAGGGACTCACCCGGCTGGCGGCGCAGCTTCACTTCCTGGCCCTGCCCGACGGGGCCTCCCACGGCGGGCATACAGGCTGATTGCATCATCCGGCCACACCCACCCTGGGAGGCACCATTGGGCGGGACCAGGAAGCGCCCGGCAGGAGGGCCAGCCAAGGAAGCGGCTGGGTGAGCTACTGGGTTGGAAGGGGAGAGAAAGACACCCCCTGGCATCCACCCACTCGGCCGGAGGCCCAAGCACGGCCGCTGCCCTCCCTCTCCCCAGCCTGGCCTGATTTGAAATGCTGCCGGCCAGGCTGAGGAGGGGGAGCGGCAGTGCTCAGGGAGCCGGATGCTGCCGCCACCTAGGCCCAAGCAGGCTGCAGAGGGTGGGAGGCAAACCCCACCGAATCCGGCCAGGACGCCTGCCGACACCCACGGAAGAATTGCGGCCCTGTGTATAACCCAGAGGAGCGCTTGACGGCTGGGGCTCGCCCCCTCTTNGGCCAGGACGCCTGCCGACACCCACGGAAGAATTGCGGCCCTGTGTATAACCCAGAGGAGCGCTTGACGGCTGGGGCTCGCCCCCTCTTCGGTGCTGCTCGCCCACGGCGGGGGTGGGAGCTAGCGCGCAGGGATTTTTCTATCCGATCCCCCCCCCCCCGCTCCCGGTGTGAGGGGGAGAGGGGCAGGGCTCCACTCGCTGCCTGCACCTGCGCTGGCCTCAGTAGGGGCTTTACAGCGGCGTGCCTGTCGGCAGCACTGCAGGCGTGCAGCAAAGGGCCCTTGGGCCTCACCCTTGCTGGGACTTGGGGGGGGGTGGGGGTGGAGGGCTCTGTGTTTGTATTAGGTGGTTTGGGGAAGTAGGTGGGAGGGTGTGGGGGTCTATATTGTATATTGGGGGGTTATATTGTCTTGGTGGTGGGGAATGTATGGGGAAGGGGGTATTGGGGAGTGTGTTGGGGTGGGTAGGGATCTCCCTCACTGTCTAGGTGGGGCAGTCTGGGGAGGGTCGGGGCCGGGAGGGCACAGCTGTGGGGGTCGGGACGGGGGAGATATGGCCCCCAACGGGAGGGGTGGGAGATCGGTGAAGCGGGACAGGTGATTGGTGCCTGTCCCGCTTCCTACCTCCCGGGCAGGGGGTTCTTGGTCAGAGGGCCCCCCGGTCCTGTGTTGGTGTTGTTCAATGCGAGATCGGTGGCCAATAAAGCGACTATCCAGGAGATGATCTCGGACCATGCCGCCGATCTCGTACGCATCACGGAGACCCGGCTGGACGAGGAGTCGGGGCCTATTCTGGCTGGCCTTGTCCCAGCCGGGTACGCCGTGCAACATCAACTGCGAATGGAGGGACGGGAGGGCAGTGTAGTCATGATTTTTAAGGAGCGATGGTCAGTGCGGAGGTATCCAGTGCAGTCCATACCGGATATAGAGGTGCTCCGCCTTGTGTTTGATTTGGCAGGGGACAGTTTGGGAGCGCTGCTTGTCTATCGTGCACCTACCTCCCTGCACGCTCTAGCGGAGTTGGTGTTGGGGGCGGTGCTGAGGTCCCTTAAGACAATAGTCTTGGGGGACTTCAACATCCACGCCGACGCCAACCTTGGGGGAGCGGAGCGTGAGTTCATGGCCCCATGGCAACCACGGCCCTGTCTCAGAAAGTGATTGGCCCGATACATCCTGGGGGGGCATACATTGGATCTTGTGTTTTGCACCGGCCTTCAGGCAGGTGATCCATTAGTGGGGCAGATATCAACTATACCTTTGTCGTGGACGGACCACTACCTCCTGCAGGCCTCGCTCCTGGCACGTCTGCCCCCGGCTGAACAGACCTGAAGATGATCTATTCTGGACAAAGACCTGCACAATGAGAAGACCTGTTTTGCATCCATCCAGCTCCAGCCTGCATGGTCTTTGTCCTTTAAAGGGAGACGCATGCCAACATGGACGCTGCACCCAAGTAAACAGGTGATGAGCTGGACTCTCCATTGCATGAAGACTAGAAGGAGGGGAGACCTGCACAATGAGACGACCTGTTTTGGAGCCCTCCAGTTCCAGTCTGGCCTACACGGTCTCAGTTACGTTACAGGGAGACCGATGCCAACATGGAGGCTGGACCACTGCTTGCTTGGGCGAGTGCGACGAGAAGGACAGCCTGCTACCCCACCCTCCCTCTGCCCCACCAGCCTCAAAACCCACCAGCCGCCACCGTCCTTGAATGCCCAGAGGGTTTGCTAATGAATTTGCCCTTGCGAATTGCAGTAATATATTTCAGACCTGGGAGCAAGAATTTCTTCAGATGTCTCCCTAGCCTTTTAATTTTATTTTCATGAAGAAAGGAACCTCATCTCTCACTGGGGAATCCAGAAAACCATTGGGTAGCTCCACAGCTGTACCAGTCCTCAGCCTAGTTAGTTTTGCTGCTGCAGGCAAACCTACCGAAGCCGTTCAGAGAGCAGTTCCCCAACGTTCAAGGGTGGCATTTCCAAGCAGACAGCAACGGGCTTTTCATTCAACAAGCTTGTACATTACAGAACAGCTTTCGAGATACATACGCCTTTGGAAGCTTGCAGATAATATAAAACACAAATTTATTGTCATTTGCATTAATACAATACTATACAAAAATATACACAATATGGAAAAGCTGCCAAGAGCCATCTCACATTCTCCTGCATAAAGTAGAGCCAAACAGGTAAATAAGAGGGGAACATGATCAATCTAGACAGGAACCATCACTTACATAAGGCCGCTGACTCACGTTACCGGGGGGGGGGGGGGAAGACTTCCATGAGGGCAATCGTGGCTCTATTCTCATGGGAATTCATGCACATAGGAACGCGCTGGTCCGCTTTTCTCCCACGAGAACACTCACGCAGGATCGGGTTTCCCCGATGTAGCTCTAACAATCACAGGTGTTTTCGCGGGGGAAAAGTGCATTCCTACACGCGCTAATTCCCATGAGAACGGAGCCGAGATTGTCCTCACGGAAGTTCTCCCCCCGCCCCTTGTCCCAGGTAACATAAGAAAGCAGCCTAAGTTACAGCACATACGTGGCCATGAAAATCAAACTTGGTTAATATTCATAAACTGCAAAATAAATGCCATAGAAGGCCACAGAGTGTTTAAGGGCACACTCTCCCCAAGAAAAGCAAATCATACAGATCGACTGAAGACCATGATTGTCCATTCCCAAACTCTAATGCACCCACAAGAGTTGAACCTCTGATCATCTGACCCTGCTGTTACCCTTATGCATGAGCTTATAGGAATGCGTTCAGATGAAGGCCCTTTTTAAACAGGCAGTGGGGGGACGGGGGGGATGGGTGTGGGGTGGGCGCGTCACACGGACGCCCACACACCTCCATCCATCTCCACGCACTGACACGCCACCGTTTTCTCCAATGCCTCCGTGCGTGGGGGATTGGTGGAGGTGGGGGGAGCGTACCTGCATCCACTGGTTGCGGCAGTCAGACAGACGCCCGCCCGCCCCTTCCCCTGCCCACACAGTCGCACATATATAGGGGGGGCCTTCTGCCAAAGAGAATCCATGCATGCCCACCAACATGTATTGCTTAATGACAATTCAAATTTGTAAACCGCATCCAAGAGGCTGAGACACAGGCCCCAATCTTAAACATAGTTGCTCATGAGTGAGTCTCATCGTAATCAATGGGACTTACTCCTGTGCAAGTATGTTTAGGATTGAGCCCACAGTGTCATGCACTGATGTATTTCCATTATCTCCCTGCTAGCCAGTCAGAATTGGCCAACAGTTGCCGTAACAGCCACTTAGATAAAACAAGTCCTGGTCTGCATTTCAGACAACTGAACTTGGCGCATCATTTAGAACATCCAATTTATATTGGATTCTATACTGCAGTTACCAAAAGCCTTTGATCTGTATCTCAGCATACTACCAGAAAACTATTTGTAATAGATAGTTATCAAGCTCTCCTTTGAAGCCAAAAGAAAGACACTCCCCACCCCTGTTTCTGCAGGGCAGGGTGATACACATTTATTCCAACATTCCAGCGCCGTTCCTGGTCAAGGCTTACGGCACGTTTAATGTGGCAGGTCAATTTTTGTAAAGATGTCCAAAAAAACCCCACATCTCACTATCCAAAGGGTGGCCTGCTAAGACCTAACATTTCATTTAAAGTCCTTCTTTTTTACACAAAAACAACCGCTCAATGAGGACTGGCAAGAAGGTGGAATTTTTGAAGTTGCAAAATGTACGTAATCGAAACTTAGCCTTGGACACTTAACCACCGAAACGAGGGGGCGGCTGAAAAGCTGCTCTCTTCGCACAGTTCAAGTCTTGGAGACAACAGCTTTTTATCGGGTTTAGACAAAGGGGGGAGGGAGCCGTTACAAAGGTTTACGCCCTGAAAGGTCACTGTCCATGCTGCAGCGATCACATGAGGGGAAGAAACCACCGCTCAAAGAGGCCCCAGGTCAGATGCGGAGCGGTCTCCCGCTCACTGGAGTCTCATCCGTTTCTCGGGGGGTCCCTTGGGGTTAGCGCTCTGCTGAGCATTCTTTACGGGCTCCTTCTCCTCGGTCTTTATAGCTTCGGGGACTGGCTCTGGCTCCTTCTTGATCTGATCCACTTAAGAAATTAAAAAATAATTAAGTTAAAAAAAGAATTTCCTAATTGCTGAGGATACTGGGAGGTCAGCTTCTCAGCCCCCTCCAAAGTATTTCCAGCCTATTTTATTCAGACTTCTATCCCACCCTTTCTCTAAGGCGTGGGGCGACTTACATAAAACACACAGAAATACAGAAAAACCCACCCACATATCTAACTCCCTCACCTGCCAAATGCTTTACCAAAAAGAAAAGTTTTACACAGCCTCTGGAATATCGCCAGGCTCAGGCTCCGATGGAAGTCCGAGAGAAGGGAGTTCCACGATGCCAGGGCAGCAACCGAGAAGGTTTCCCTGCGGGCCCTTTTTGTATGGACAAAATTGGCGGGTGGTGCTCGCAAGAGCGCGCTCCCAGCCCTGTACGGACAAGACTGGCGGGTGGTACCAGCAAGAGCGCGCTCCCAGCCCCGTACGGACAAGACTGGCGGGTGGTACCAGCAAGAGCGCGCTCCCAGNTGGAACCAGCAAGAGCGCGCTCCCAGCCCCGTACGGACAAGACTGGCGGGTGGAACCAGCAAGAGCGCGCTCCCAGCCCCGTACGGACAAGACTGGCGGGTGGAACCAGCAAGAGCGCGCTCCCAGCCCCGTACGGACAAGACTGGCGGGTGGAACCAGCAAGAGCGCGCTCCCAGCCCCGTACGGACAAGACTGGCGGGTGGAACCAGCAAGAGCGCGCTCCCAGCCCCGTACGGACAAGACTGGCGGGTGGAACCAGCAAGAGCGCGCTCCCAGCCCCGTACGGACAAGACTGGCGGGTGGAACCAGCAAGAGCGCGCTCCCAGCCCCGTACGGACAAGACTGGCGGGTGGAACCAGCAAGAGCGCGCTCCCAGCCCCGTACGGACAAGACTGGCGGGTGGAACCAGCAAGAGCGCGCTCCCAGCCCCGTACGGACAAGACTGGCGGGTGGAACCAGCAAGAGCGCGCTCCCAGCCCCGTACGGACAAGACTGGCGGGTGGAACCAGCAAGAGCGCGCTCCCAGCCCCGTACGGACAAGACTGGCGGGTGGAACCAGCAAGAGCGCGCTCCCAGCCCCGTACGGACAAGACTGGCGGGTGGAACCAGCAAGAGCGCGCTCCCAGCCCCGTACGGACAAGACTGGCGGGTGGAACCAGCAAGAGCGCGCTCCCAGCCCCGTACGGACAAGACTGGCGGGTGGAACCAGCAAGAGCGCGCTCCCAGCCCCGTACGGACAAGACTGGCGGGTGGAACCAGCAAGAGCGCGCTCCCAGCCCCGTACGGACAAGACTGGCGGGTGGAACCAGCAAGAGCGCGCTCCCAGCCCCGTACGGACAAGACTGGCGGGTGGAACCAGCAAGAGCGCGCTCCCAGCCCCGTACGGACAAGACTGGCGGGTGGAACCAGCAAGAGCGCGCTCCCAGCCCCGTACGGACAAGACTGGCGGGTGGAACCAGCAAGAGCGCGCTCCCAGCCCCGTACGGACAAGACTGGCGGGTGGAACCAGCAAGAGCGCGCTCCCAGCCCCGTACGGACAAGACTGGCGGGTGGAACCAGCAAGAGCGCGCTCCCAGCCCCGTACGGACAAGACTGGCGGGTGGAACCAGCAAGAGCGCGCTCCCAGCCCCGTACGGACAAGACTGGCGGGTGGAACCAGCAAGAGCGCGCTCCCAGCCCCGTACGGACAAGACTGGCGGGTGGAACCAGCAAGAGCGCGCTCCCAGCCCCGTACGGACAAGACTGGCGGGTGGAACCAGCAAGAGCGCGCTCCCAGCCCCGTACGGACAAGACTGGCGGGTGGAACCAGCAAGAGCGCGCTCCCAGCCCCGTACGGACAAGACTGGCGGGTGGAACCAGCAAGAGCGCGCTCCCAGCCCCGTACGGACAAGACTGGCGGGTGGAACCAGCAAGAGCGCGCTCCCAGCCCCGTACGGACAAGACTGGCGGGTGGAACCAGCAAGAGCGCGCTCCCAGCCCCGTACGGACAAGACTGGCGGGTGGAACCAGCAAGAGCGCGCTCCCAGCCCCGTACGGACAAGACTGGCGGGTGGAACCAGCAAGAGCGCGCTCCCAGCCCCGTACGGACAAGACTGGCGGGTGGAACCAGCAAGAGCGCGCTCCCAGCCCCGTACGGACAAGACTGGCGGGTGGAACCAGCAAGAGCGCGCTCCCAGCCCCGTACGGACAAGACTGGCGGGTGGAACCAGCAAGAGCGCGCTCCCAGCCCCGTACGGACAAGACTGGCGGGTGGAACCAGCAAGAGCGCGCTCCCAGCCCCGTACGGACAAGACTGGCGGGTGGAACCAGCAAGAGCGCGCTCCCAGCCCCGTACGGACAAGACTGGCGGGTGGAACCAGCAAGAGCGCGCTCCCAGCCCCGTACGGACAAGACTGGCGGGTGGAACCAGCAAGAGCGCGCTCCCAGCCCCGTACGGACAAGACTGGCGGGTGGAACCAGCAAGAGCGCGCTCCCAGCCCCGTACGGACAAGACTGGCGGGTGGAACCAGCAAGAGCGCGCTCCCAGCCCCGTACGGACAAGACTGGCGGGTGGAACCAGCAAGAGCGCGCTCCCAGCCCCGTACGGACAAGACTGGCGGGTGGAACCAGCAAGAGCGCGCTCCCAGCCCCGTACGGACAAGACTGGCGGGTGGAACCAGCAAGAGCGCGCTCCCAGCCCCGTACGGACAAGACTGGCGGGTGGTACCAGCAAGAGCGCGCTCCCAGCCCCGTACGGACAAGACTGGCGGGTGGTACCAGCAAGAGCGCGCTCCCAGCCAACTGCAGGGGTCGCAGTGGAGCACAGAAGGAGAGGCAGACTCTCAGGTTTTGCAAAGGTAAATTGACTGTACTGGGGGAGAAGCCAAGAGGTGGCATTCAAGGCCAAATTCATGCTTGTATTGATGCAAGGATTGGAGAAAATTATCTTGGACCTTCCCTATTCAGGGGCTGGCAGGGTTACTAGGGCTACCACGCCCTTTTTCATAGGGGAAGGCAGCTTTTAAAGCCGCCCTAACTCGCACACATCCAGCCGCAAGATTGCCAGGACAGAGAAGCCAAGTCATTATTGAAACCTCACAAATTGAACCTATCCAATTTCTGGAATTTGGTCTCGTTTTAAAAGGGCTGGTAAATTTCTCACCTGGTACGGGCTTTTCTCCAGACTTTTGCTGTTAAAAATAGAAGAAAATAAAGTCAGATGAAGCAGGACTGCACAGTCGTCTTTTGCTAGCACTGGCTAAAATCACAACTTTTCATGCAGGATAGGCCCTTTTCACACAGACACTCTAACACGGATAAAATGGGTGTTACATTTTATTATACATGTTGCAGGGCACCCATAGAGCACATCTGCAGCCCTGCAACATGTATAATAAAATGTAACCCCCATTTTATCAGTGTTAAGACTATGACCCTTTTCACAGTCTAACAGGACACTTACACAAACCACCTAATAGGGGTGCCATCAATGGGGCTGTTCCGCCCGAACACCCCTCATTCTAAATGCTACACTGGGGGCAGCCGGTCACGCGCGAGTGTTCTCGTGGGATAAATGCAGACTAGCACATTCCGACGTGCGCCGATACCCATGAGAATAGCTGCGATTGCTCTGACAGAAGTTTCGCTGCCTCCCCAGTAACGTGTGAAAGGGGCCCTATGTTTCGAGCTTAGTTTGGTAAAATTTCCATAGTAACTTTGCAAGGTTAAATTATACACTTGGGCAACTCCCTCACCCTCACCCCCAGGGGAGTTCTCCCCTTCAGCCCAGTCTGCTTTAATTACCAACATTAATTTCCCATTAATTACCGTACTTGGGGCACCACAGCAAAGCCTCATGACCCACCTAGATACGTCTGGTTCTGTACTCGGGATTAACATCAGTCGCACGTGTCTATTACCTGAACAAATTTGGGGGGGAACTTTTGTCTCAGATCGAGAAGTAATGCGTCCACACGCTGCCTCTGGAATATTGAGCTGGGCTCTTCCTTCTTCTTGGTTTTTGGATTAGCTTTATCTGCAAAGCATATTTAGAGACTGAAACGGAACATCCACTCTATCAAATGATAAAAACTAGGGCTGAAACACGACCCTCGGGATCACTTGTTTTTTGTATCCCAGCATTTGACTCAGTTTTGCCGAGTGCTGAGCAACTGAGGAACTGGCCCGGTACTCGCTAACTTCTCTATCAAGGAACATGGACTGCAGGAAGGTGGAGGGTAGAGGGCAGCAGGCAGCAAACTCACCAGAAAGTAGAGGGAGCTGGCAGCACCATGGAGTGGAGCCACTGTTCTAATGCAAGTCTCTGGGAGCATGCTGGGAAACGTGTCCCGCACGCTCCCAGAGAGCCAGCCATGGCTGCCATTCTAATGCTCTTCGGGAGCATGCTGGGAAACGTGTCCAGCACGCTCCCAGAGAGCCAGCCATGGCTGCTGTTCTAATGCTCTCTGGGTGCATGCTGGGAAACGTGTCCAGCAC
>QEPC01009191.1:317236-328794 GCA_003113815.1 Sphenodon punctatus | reverse complement strand
GTCCTTTTTTAAACCCAGCTATACTACTGGCCTTGACAACGTCCTCTGGTAAGTTATTTCACAAAGAACCCCACAACATCTGAGTTAGGCTCATACAGATTCACTATTGTGTATAATTGATCCTGAATTGTTCCCCTGACCAGAAGAAATCTGCCTTCCGAGTCTTTTATTTAGGCGTTGTATTTAAAATTGATCTCGTAAGAGAAACCCAATGAGACCCCTGCTTTTTTCTTACAAAGGTCTGAAGACAATTTGGTCAAATCTTTTGTTTCCTTTTTTTAACAAGTATGTTTCGTGTAGAGCAAATATATTAACCTTGTTGCCATAAATATGTTGCCATACTCTTCTACGTTTAATGGGGCAATTCAGACCCCGTACATTAAGATTTATAAAATTTATCTCAGCCATTCTCCTGTTCAATAATCCTTATAAAACATACCATATTCTTCATCAGTTTAGCTCTGTCCACCTTAAGAAGTTTTCCAAGGACTCCCCATGTGTATTTGATGTCAATATTGCGCAAAAAATTAAAACAAAAATCTAAATCTTAACAATCAATATATTAACCTTGTAACGTTAACAGCACTTCTTTCCAGCCTGTCAAGCTGGGTGGAAGGGGGGAAAGCTGTCAATAACGCCGGTTGTGGCTTTTTCATCCCCGCTAAGTCCTTTGAGGCAACTAGAACAGTTACCACTACTATAACTGTATTAAAATTATTGTATAGCTGTTGTCTGAATGACTATAGTTTACCTGAATGTTTAACTCTCTTCTCGGTTTTTGACAAGAACTTAATATTAGAAATTAAAGGTGGTATTTGGTCTTTTAGCACCATTGAGTGACTTTTCATAGGAATTACCTTCCTAAACACTGTTAAATCTTTACACCTCCTCAGAGTTATCAGAGCACAGCAATTTGCCTTTCCCCTTATTTTTCAAACCAATGTAACATTTCTCAACATACCATTACTCACTAGTACCAGGCAAGTAACGTAATAAAGTTTCTTAGGCTTACTTTATGCCTTGATCAGTGTCTCAAAAAACTCTTAAATAGATCAAACATTCTGTAAAAGTAATAAAGACTCTTTTCTGCCTTTTTGGAAGTCATTAAAATCGACTACTTTTGTTATGTTGTCTGTACCCTGGCGGTCGGGTATAAATCCCACCTGGTTGGGATGCACCCCTACTCCAATTGCTGCCTTAAGCCTAGTCGCCAGGAGCTTAGCAAAAATTTTAAAATCATTATTCAGCAGGGAGATATAGGCCTATAACTACCACATTTTTCTATTGGTCTTCCTGTCTTGGGCACTAAAGTAATAGGAGCTTCACGGAAGGACTGCAGCATTTCACCGGATTTCAAACTATCATTAAATATATCTGTTAATTTAGGGCAAAGAAGTTTAGCAAAGACTTTGTAGAATTCGATTGGGAAACCATCTGGGCCGTTTGCTTTATTATTTTTCATACTATCAATAGAGTCGTGTACCTCCAAGCTGGTAATAGGCACGTTTAAAAAGGCATTTGGGGCATGGTTCAGTTTAGGGAGACTAATTTTATCAAGGTACTTCTTAATCTCCATTTCATCGGGGTTATTTGAAGTGTACATTTTTTTTTATAGAAATCAAGGAAAACTTTTGGAATTTTGCTCTCAGCATATATTTCCATCCGCCTGACTGATTTCAGCAATAAATGTTTTCTGTTGTTTCACTTTAGTTAATTGGGCTAGTGCTTTCCCAGTTCTGTTGTTATAATGCTAAACCTTATGTGTTTTAGCTACGCTGTTATTTTTTTCCCTCTCCACTGTGTTAACCACTTCTTTGGCCTTGGCAATTTCCTTCAATAAAAATTCAGATGGCAACACGTTGTTTAGAGCTTCTAGTTTTTGCAGGTTAACATAGGGATCCTTGACTGCAACCCTCTTTTCTTTCATCAAATGTGTTCTAAGTGCTATTAGCTCGCCCCGTTTGTGGCTTTTGCCGCCTCCCACAAAATGGCGGATGAATTGACCGATCCTGTATGAAGCTCAAAAAACTCCTCCAGTTCTTTTTCAATTAACTTCTTTTCTTTATTTTTTATTTTAAAAAAATCTCAAACGTTTCTCAAAAAACTCTGAATAGAGCAAACATCCCGTAGAAGTAAAGACTCTCATGTGAAGTTTACATCCCTAAAGGCAGGTATATATTTCTCGATGTATTCCTTTAGATCTTCTCCCTGAGCGAAGACTTGCTTTTGGGCCCTGCGATCAAACTCAAATCAGGCGGGTCTCCAGAGCGGTGCCCTTCCGCCTTCCTTTTCAAATGCCGGGAAGAATTTGTGCCATTGTTTTCTTTCCCCGCCCCCTAGTTTCCCCACACACAATGTCTGGGAAGATTTTAATTTGCTTATTTTCATAAATCAATTAAGGGCGTCTACGAGCTTCCCTGAATACCTTTTCTTTATCTTGTGATCGGAAAAAACTTCAGGATAACGGGGCTAGGAGGGCCGGCTGCCCTGGGCTTTGCTCTTATATCTCACAACTCCAGAGCTCTTCTTTGTCTGGGAAGATCTCTTCCCATCCCCTCTCTCTCACACCCTTCAGGGACTCCAATCAGACACAGATTATTCCGTCTGCGTCTATTTTCAAGGTCCTCCGGTTTTTGCTATGCAGGAAACACAGAGTGCTCCATGTCTTGTATTTCTGTGTCCCGAAGGACCTCTCTGTCCTCAGCCTCTCCCAGTCGATTTTCCAAGATTCCTACATGTTTTCCTATGGAGTCTATTTTTTAATTCATTTTATCCATAGTAAAGCCCAATCTATCTATGGATTGCATTATTTCTGCCGTAAAGGTGTGCAATCTCACCGTGCATTATTTGTAGAGCAACCAAGACTGGGTCAGTACGTCCCTGGACCTCAGGAGTGTCTTCTGAGCCAGCCGCGGCCACCACCGCCATTTTCTCTGCCTCCTTCTCCCGGCTCCCGGAAGCCAGAGCTCCGGCTTTGGGGAGATAGAAGCTCCTGATGGTTCTCTTTTGTTGTTTCTGGGGGGCCCTGGTGGGTTCCCAAGATGTCCTGTCTCATCAGCACTCTGCTCCCAGCACTTTCACTTTTAGTTTAGAGACATTGAAGAGGGCATTCTCAGTCGTGGCGCTGCGGCTGTGGAACTCCCTCCCGGTGGGCGGTCCATCTGTCCCCGGATCTGCCGTCCTTTTGGCGCCAACGTAAGACCTACATATTTCGCCAGGCTTTTGGCAGGGGAGATGGGTAAAGGGAGGGGTTGGGATGGGCAACTCTGAGACCATTTATATGTGAATTGATTTTATATTTATTATTATTCTTCATATTTGGTTTATGTTATTGCTTTTGTTGTAAGCTGCCCCGAGCTGCCAGAGGCAGGGGGGGGCGGGGTAAAAATTTTAGTATAAATAAATACATTTCTTGCTCCTGGGCCCTTTCTGCCCCTGAACAGCAAAGACTATTAGAGTGCACAGCTTGCTCCCAAACCCTTTCCTTCTGACAGACCAGGAGCCTAGCCAATGGCAGTGAAGCCAGGCTCTTGCCCATCTGGCCCGGCAGCACTGGCTACAGCTGTGCCGACATGTCTGCCCTCTCTTCACCTGCTCCTTGCAAGCTGCCACGGCTCTGTCCTTCCAGCGCAGGGGGGCCTAGCTGTGTCTCCATAGGAGGGGTCCCTCTCTCTGAGACTGCACCCATGTAGTAGGACTCCCAGGCACAGGAAGCAACTCTAGGAGCTGCAGCCCATCTGTTTCCTTGCTAGGGAGAGGAACCAGTCTTGTTTTTGCGTAGTACTTGAACTAGGGGACACTCCATGAAACTCATGGGTGGCAAGTTTAAAACAAATCAAAGAAAATATTTTTTCACTCAGTGTATAATTGGGTTGTGGAATCTACTGCCAGAGGGTGTGGTAAGGGCCAGTACTAGAGCTGAGTTTAAAAGAAGTCTGGACAAGTTTCTGGAAGAAAGGTCCATTAGCAGCTATTGGCCAGACAGGATCAGGGAACACGACGGGAGCTGGGGGAAAACAACAGGGAATGGACCCCCCCAATGTGACCTGTTGGGTGCTTCTCCCAAGCCACCGTGATTGGCCACTGTTGGAGACAGGATGCTGGGCTTGATGGACCATTGTCTGACCCAGTATGGCACTTCTTATGACCAATCACAGCAAAGTGCAAACATTAAGCAAACCGGCTCATTGGCAGCAGATTCCATTTAAACAACTGGACAATTTTACTTGCAGCTCAGACTTCTTAGTTCAATCTGAATGTCCAGGATTTCAGAACGTCTCTCCTTTCCCAACCACTTGAATTTTCCCATCCTGCACCAACCTGTTTCTGGTATAGATACTGTGAAATTCTGTACACTTTGGGGCATGTTCTGCTTGCATGATAAATGTAGGATGCCTCAGCAGACAGTATGTTTAACAACTTATAGTTTAGAACAACTTATATCATCTCATAATACACACTGGCTTCACCTCACATCCCTTCCCAGAATGCGGAAAAAGGAAACCCTTTAGGTTGAGGACGAAGGCCACTTTCAGACAAGCCTCTCCTCCCCACCCCATACCCCCGGACTTATTCAGGCTGCGGGGGGTGGGGAATGCGCAGCCTGAATATGCGCAGGGATTGGCCTGTCTGAAAGGCCCCCCAGCGCAGCTTTGCCGGAAAAGCTGCACGGGGGGAGGCTTTCACACCAGCCGATCCCCAAGCATATTTCGGCTGTGCATTCCCAGCAGCCCGAATATGTATGGGGGGGGCCATGTCTGAAGGTGGCCTAAATTAAAGAAAAACAGATTTGAAATGATAAGTCCCCCGCCCCAACCAAATGCACAGGAGAAACACTCACCACTCTGGAGTTTATGACGGACCCTAAATCAGGGGCCTGATAAATCACTCCTGCAATAATATAGTAATCAGCCAGTGGGATAGCTGTAAAGAAGGAACACAGAACCAGTTTAGTCTACAAACAGAGCACCGGATCAACAGCAGACAAAGCTTCTTCATTGTAGCGGTCAAGGACTAAAAGTTGCAATTTTGCCCATCTCAACTGGTCATAATCACACTTTCTCGCCCAGGGATCAGGAGCTTTTCCGCTTCCACAGGCCACTTTAAAAATAAGTACAAGCTCCAAGGGCTGCATAGATGTTGGGGGCAGTGATGCTTGTTCAAAGTTCAAAATTTGTTCAGGTTCAAAGTCACCTATTCAAAGTCAATACAGGTGAGGTAGGGAAAACATTTGTCACTTCATAATAATAATAATAATAATAATAATAATAATAATAATCGGGGACAGTTACCAATTAATACTTTGACCTATCAAGTAAATAATCCACAACCACAAGGTGTGCCCTATCAGCCGAACATAATATCACGGTGTTAACTGCTGCTCACTTCTTAACGCAAGGGGAGCTAGATAGCACTACGGACGATGAGGTACGAGCTTGTGGGAAAAGTGAACCGTCAATTGGTTATATAGAAACATAGTGAGGTGTGTCAGGATCCCTCTTAGTAGGAAATAAGGGAGAGATGGAACAAGGGAATAGGTGAAAAACTGAGTCCCAACTGGGAACAGTATTGATACCATCCCAAGGAAATGACCTGCTACAATGATGCCATCAAATGGCGGTGGGGAGGAGGATGCTAGCAGGAATACATTTGAGGAACCAGCAAAGGAAGAGTTTGGGTAGATTAAGGCTGTAGCAACAATGTGAGCTAAGAACTGTCACCTACCAAGAAGGTAATATAAAGAGTCCAGAAGTAGAAATTATTGACTCGGATTTTATGGGGGCCCAGGAAAGCACTCCACCCTTTTTGAAATGGGCTTCCTGGAATGTAGCAGGATGCAAGGGCAAAGCAATGGATTCCGAATGGAGAGAGTTTCTAAGGAAATAGGATTTGGTCTTCCTACAAGAAACCCGGCTTCGGGAAGGGGAGGGTTTGGTGGTGCCGGGTTTTAGGGTATATATAACCCCGGGTATTAGTCACCAAAAGAAAGGTCGGGTCTCCGGTGGACTTGCCATTTTGGTGGCAGAAAGATTCTCTAATTTATGTCAGCCTTTACAAACTGGGAGGCAGGAGCTCCTGCTGGAACTTTGGGAAACACCCTATGGAGGACAAATGTTGTTATTCAATATATATATTCCACCACGGGTCTCCCGGTTCTATCATGCAGATACGTGGGAGGCGCTGGAGGATCTTTTAAGCAAAGTCGGTAGGTTATACCCATTGGCGATGCTGCTTGCAGCAGGAGACCTAAATGCCAGGATTGGGGCGAGCCAGGTGGAGGGTATATGCCCCACTTTGGCTAGCCTCAATAAAATCCCAGAAAGGAACAGTAGAGATATGGTAAAAAATGAACCAGGGGAGTGTATATTAGAATTCTTGAGTGCCTGTGGACTGACTGTACTCAATGGCAAGGGAGACAATTTGGAGGGTGAGTTTACATTCACTAACCTAAATGGGAGAAGTGTTATAGATTATATTATAACCCCTCTTAGGTCTTGGGACTGCTTTGAGGACTTTCAATTACTCTAAGACCAGAAAGCGACCATGCGGTACTAAGTGTAGGAGTAAGGATACCCGGGATACACAATGTCCCGCAGAACACAGCAGGGAGCCATAAGAACATAAGGAAGCAAAGTAGATGGACTCCCCTCCACTTTATTGCGGTTTTGGGCTTGTGGTGGTCACCAAATCTGCTTGGAGTAAGAGAACATATACTACAAGGGACGGAGGGGGATATGGATTCACTTTCACAAGATCTAGCTAGTATTATATCCTTACTAGGGTCAGGGATTTTGTCCTATGAATTCAAGAACAAGCCTAGACAAATCAATAGGTGGTATGATAGAGAATGTAGATTAGCAAAAAGAAAGCTCACTCGAGCTAAGAGGATGTGGGGTACAACATATACTAGAGAGCTATGGGCCAAATATGTGGAAAATATAAGCATCTGCTTGAAGATAAAAAAAAGTACGATATACGTCTATGATATCGGCTAAATTGGAGGTAGCGGCTAAGACAATTTTGGGGAATAATTAACAATACATCAAAGCCTAAAGTGGGCCAGCTGGCACCTATGATAGATGAAGGAACTTGGATTGAGTTCTTTTCCAAGCTCTATAGGCAAGGGAGGAATACGGTTGAGGTAGAGGAAATAACTGAATGCGAGGTTCAAGGACAGTTGGAGGTTGAACTTGCCTTTGACCCTAAGGTTAGTGAGGAACAAGTAGTTATGGCCATTAGAGCTTTAAGCTGTAACAAGGCCCCAGGTCATGATTACCTAATAGCAGAGTGCCTGCAGGCGAGTGAAAATTGGTGGGCTCCAATACTAGCAAACTTTTTTACTATGATGAATAAGACTAAGAAGGTTCCTACAACATGGGGTATGAGCATCCTGGTCCCGATTTTTTAAGAAGGGCTGTCCCAGGGACCCAGCCTGCTATAGGCCTATAAGTCTGTTGCCTATACTGGGAAAGGTTTTTGCTAACCTGCTGGAAAGATGGGTATATGGACACAGCTTAATCCCGGAAGAGCAGGGAGGATTTCGGAAGAATAGGTCCACAATGAATCATTGTTTCATCTTATCACACCTTATAGTAAAATATACTAAGATAAGGCGGGAAAACTCTTCCTGGCCTTTATTGATTTTGAAGAAGGCTTTCGATTCAGTTCCGAGGGAGAAACTGTGGGACAAATTGTTGCGATTAGGTATCGACAGAGAGCTGTTGGCATTGCTAATCCAAGTTCATGCAGGGAACTCGGCTAGAGTCAGGTTGGACATGCAGGGAAGATTGTCAAGGCCCATACCAGTGCAGAAGGGGGTCAGGCAAGGCTGTGTTCTTGCACCCATGCTTTTTAATATTTGTATAAGCAATCTCATTTCTGCTCTCGTACATATGGATAGCCATTTGCCAAAGATTGGGGAATGGTCGGTTGCAGCACTCACGTATGCGGATGATATAGTGTTATTTTCCCAGACTAAGGGGGGTATGCAAACTCAACTCCGGTATTTGATATCATACTGTAAAAGAAATGACTTCGCCATTAACTCAATGAAGTCTCAAATAATGGTTATGGGACATAGATCCCCGTAAATATTCATGGAAAATAAAGGACAATGAATTCATGCAAACAGTTTCATGTGTCTACTTGGGGGTTACATTTAACAAGAATGGGTTATGGGCAAGACATAAGAAACAAATCGCGCTAAAAGCATCTGTGGAGGCAAAGGGGATTGTAAGATTAGCAGCCGGGTCTATGCAAGTTAAAATCTCTACTATTCTAAATGTCTATAAGAGTAAGGTACAATCTATGTCGGCCTATGGAACAACAATAATCCCCGTGGAAAAATCTACTGATTTGGAGGTGGTTCAGAATAGTGCCTCAATGCATCCCGGGTGCGGGGCTAAGAGGTGAAGCAGGTACCATGCCCATTGCTTGTATTGGTAAACAGCATTATCTCCAATTTTGGTGTAAGTTATGTAACCAAGAAGAACAGACCTTGGCACACCAATGTATGATGGAGGAATTCAATTATGATGGGGCCCGACGGTACCCATGGATAACGGGTGCATCTGTATCTCTTAAGAGTATGGGGTTTTCCTTTTCTTCTTTCTGGGGGAAAGATCTGAATCAGCAGAAAAGGATGATCCAAGATAGAGCTATGGCTATAGCTCGCCAAGAGGATCTGGCGACGATATCTGAGTGGAAGGTGGCGCCATGGTAGGCATGTTCCAAAATAGCGCATAGGTTTGAGAGTAACTTAGACAAACTTAGAGGACCCTCTGTACGGAGAACCTATACTTTACTGCGCTTTCAAATACTTCGATCAGCGGTAACTCTAGGGCGATATAAGGGGCAGCCTTATGATGAGCGTGTTTGCCCCTGGAATAATAAGGCTATAGAAGATCTACCTCATATATGACTTCAGTGTACATTATATGAGGCAATAAGGGAGATGTGGTTCGGATCACTGTGGATAAAGAAGAAATATTTCACAACCGGTCAGAAAATTATAAGTCTATTAACGGCAGATGCCGAGGAGGAGTTGAGGTTGGTAGCAACCTTTATCCATCTGGCGGTTAAGATTCGGGAGGGAATAGTGGACTAGTGGTCTTTTTTCTTTCTGTTTTAAATATGGACGACTTAATACAGCTACGTAGTAGCTATTAGNGCCAGACAGGATCAGGGAACACGACGGGAGCTGGGGGAAAACAACAGGGAATGGACCCCCCCAATGTGACCTGTTGGGTGCTTCTCCCAAGCCACCGTGATTGGCCGCTGTTGGAGACAGGATGCTGGGCTTGATGGACCATTGTCTGACCCAGTATGGCACTTCTTATGACCAATCACAGCAAAGTGCAAACATTAAGCAAACCGGCTCATTGGCAGCAGATTCCATTTAAACAACTGGACAATTTTACTTGCAGCTCAGACTTCTTAGTTCAATCTGAATGTCCAGGATTTCAGAACGTCTCTCCTTTCCCAACCACTTGAATTTTCCCATCCTGCACCAACCTGTTTCTGGTATAGATACTGTGAAATTCTGTACACTTTGGGGCATGTTCTGCTTGCATGATAAATGTAGGATGCCTCAGCAGACAGTATGTTTAACAACTTATAGTTTAGAACAACTTATATCATCTCATAATACACACTGGCTTCACCTCACATCCCTTCCCAGAATGCGGAAAAAGGAAACCCTTTAGGTTGAGGACGAAGGCCACTTTCAGACAAGCCTCTCTTCCCCACCCCATACCCCCGGACTTATTCAGGCTGCGGGGGGTGGGGAATGCGCAGCCTGAATATGCGCAGGGATTGGCCTGTCTGAAAGGCCCCCCAGCGCAGCTTTGCCGGAAAAGCTGCACGGGGGGAGGCTTTCACACCAGCCGATCCCCAAGCATATTTCGGCTGTGCATTCCCAGCAGCCCGAATATGTATGGGGGGGGCCATGTCTGAAGGTGGCCTAAATTAAAGAAAAACAGATTTGAAATGATAAGTCCCCCGCCCCAACCAAATGCACAGGAGAAACACTCACCACTCTGGAGTTTATGACGGACCCTAAATCAGGGGCCTGATAAATCACTCCTGCAATAATATAGTAATCAGCCAGTGGGATAGCTGTAAAGAAGGAACACAGAACCAGTTTAGTCTACAAACAGAGCACCGGATCAACAGCAGACAAAGCTTCTTCATTGTAGCGGTCAAGGACTAAAAGTTGCAATTTTGCCCATCTCAACTGGTCATAATCACACTTTCTCGCCCAGGGATCAGGAGCTTTTCCGCTTCCACAGGCCACTTTAAAAATAAGTACAAGCTCCAAGGGCTGCATAGATGTTGGGGGCAGTGATGCTTGTTCAAAGTTCAAAATTTGTTCAGGTTCAAAGTCACCTATTCAAAGTCAATACAGGTGAGGTAGGGAAAACATTTGTCACTTCATAATAATAATAATAATAATAATAATAATAATAATAATCGGGGACAGTTACCAATTAATACTTTGACCTATCAAGTAAATAATCCACAACCACAAGGTGTGCCCTATCAGCCGAACATAATATCACGGTGTTAACTGCTGCTCACTTCTTAACGCAAGGGGAGCTAGATAGCACTACGGACGATGAGGTACGAGCTTGTGGGAAAAGTGAACCGTCAATTGGTTATATAGAAACATAGTGAGGTGTGTCAGGATCCCTCTTAGTAGGAAATAAGGGAGAGATGGAACAAGGGAATAGGTGAAAAACTGAGTCCCAACTGGGAACAGTATTGATACCATCCCAAGGAAATGACCTGCTACAATGATGCCATCAAATGGCGGTGGGGAGGAGGATGCTAGCAGGAATACATTTGAGGAACCAGCAAAGGAAGAGTTTGGGTAGATTAAGGCTGTAGCAACAATGTGAGCTAAGAACTGTCACCTACCAAGAAGGTAATATAAAGAGTCCAGAAGTAGAAATTATTGACTCGGATTTTATGGGGGCCCAGGAAAGCACTCCACCCTTTTTGAAATGGGCTTCCTGGAATGTAGCAGGATGCAAGGGCAAAGCAATGGATTCCGAATGGAGAGAGTTTCTAAGGAAATAGGATTTGGTCTTCCTACAAGAAACCCGGCTTCGGGAAGGGGAGGGTTTGGTGGTGCCGGGTTTTAGGGTATATATAACCCCGGGTATTAGTCACCAAAAGAAAGGTCGGGTCTCCGGTGGACTTGCCATTTTGGTGGCAGAAAGATTCTCTAATTTATGTCAGCCTTTACAAACTGGGAGGCAGGAGCTCCTGCTGGAACTTTGGGAAACACCCTATGGAGGACAAATGTTGTTATTCAATATATATATTCCACCACGGGTCTCCCGGTTCTATCATGCAGATACGTGGGAGGCGCTGGAGGATCTTTTAAGCAAAGTCGGTAGGTTATACCCATTGGCGATGCTGCTTGCAGCAGGAGACCTAAATGCCAGGATTGGGGCGAGCCAGGTGGAGGGTATATGCCCCACTTTGGCTAGCCTCAATAAAATCCCAGAAAGGAACAGTAGAGATATGGTAAAAAATGAACCAGGGGAGTGTAT
>QEPC01009191.1:284146-298815 GCA_003113815.1 Sphenodon punctatus | reverse complement strand
TAAATAAATAAATAAATAAAATATCACAGAATAGTGAGGCGAAGGGAGAAAAAGTGGGAGGACAATTTTTTGAGAAAGGTGAAATGGGGATAAAGGAGGGGTGGATAGAAATTTCAACTCTGTCTGGAAAGACCTGGAGGTAAGGCTCTTTGATGCATATTGCAGCAAGTTCGCTTACTCTCCTAAGAGAAGTGACTGCAACCAAAAAGGCTGTCTTTAATGTCCAGTGGAATAAGTCAGTTTCTTCCGGTGGTTCAAATGGATGTTTCGTAATCTGGTCCAGTACCAGGTTTAGGTTCCACTGTGATAAAGGCCATTTGTGCGGTGGGAATAGACTAATAAGACCCTTAAGACATTTTTTAACAAGGGGATGAGCAAAAAGGGGTTGGGCATTAGGCAGGGCAACATTTCTAGCTATGGCAGAAAGGTGAACTTTTATGGAAGACATAAGCCAGTCCAGAGTGTGTGCCAGATCTGGCCAAAATAAACTTTTCTAATTTGGGGGGGACAGTTACAGGAAGTTCTAAATAGTGACATTGAACATTCCACCATCAGATTTTATAGAATGAAATGGTGAAATCTTACATATTGGTTAGCGGAACATTCTTCTTCTGAAATCATGACTCAATCAATACAGTTTTAGATTATATGTTATTGTTAGTCAAGACAGCCCTGTCAAAGCTTTCAATTTGTGTACATATGTCAGCAATTTTCAGATTTTGAACCTAGACGGAATAGACAAAATATTTTCTTTTCCTATTGTAAGATACTTCATGAAGGGTTTTTAAAAGTTTATACCCATCTCATAGTTCAATTTTAACAATTTGGAATCTAAACCTGGTTCTGAAATTCCTAAAAACACCCCCTTTAGAGTCAGTGAGATCAACAGACCTATTCTCTTGACTGTACGGTCAATTTTCTTGCTAGCAGTCACCTCCCTTCCATAGGGGGAGTGAACTATCCTCTGTTGTCATACCACCACCATATTGAAGACTTTAAATGACAGGGTAATCTCTCAGGCCCCTTTTTTCTTACCTAAGTTGTTCTCAAAAATTTCACCTTCAGCAGCAATTCGCTTTGTCCACTTTATCCAGACCCTGAGAGTTCAGTTGAGGAGAAACTATGCCATACCCTAGATGCTAGGCATATTTTCCTTTATTGCTGGCGAGGAACTACTACATTTTGAAAATCAGGGTTCCTTTCTTTCTTGCTCTAGAAATGTTGGTACTCTCTCAAACAATTTCTAAATGGCTACTCAGAGATATTACCAGATCTTATGTTTTTTTCCCCCACTACGATCCTCTTTTCGCTATTCAACTTCACTTGCTGTGAGCTCTGGGTGCCTCTGTAGCCAATATTATTAACTGGTTATAATAATAACAATAATTGTTTAATTATATATCGCCAGTGATGTACTTGGTACTCTTGCTATGTTCTTCCTATAGACATCTATAAACCACCTAATTTGTTTCAGAACACACCTTTACAAAGCACTATGCTTTATAGCTGCAATCTCAAGATCTTAGATTCCTGGGAACAGCAACACTGAATGCTGTAAAATATATAGGCAGTTTGCTTCTTTCTATTTATAAGTTTCTCGCTGCTTTGTTTATTTCAGGCTGTCTCAGAATCTGGATTACATTGTGATTTAAAGAATTCCTCCTGCCTCCATCATTAACAGCTTGGTACTCACCCAGTTGTGAGAATGTGAGGAGCCTCTCAAAGAACAGAAGGCTTCTTGGAGAGGGTCCGAAAATTCTCACAACACCCACCCATCCAGCCCCACATCAGAATTCGGGGTTGGAAGGAACTGACAGTTGACTAGGGGGGAGGGAGAATGTCTTATATAGGCTGGGAGGTCACATGGTAAAAATTTGCATATGGCTAGGGATTGTTCGAGGAGTGAAGGGCATGTGCACATGCAACCCAGTTGTGAGAATTCTAAGCCCTCTCGAAGAACCTTGTTTAAAAGGTAGCAACCTTCTGAAACCAGAGTGGTGCTCACCATAGAGAGACAAACAGAGCGCTAGAGTGGAAGGGGAGGACACAGCAAGGGAAAGGGGGCTGAAGCAAAGTCAGAGTGAGCAGGGAACTTGGATCCAAGGGCATTTTCACGCAAGACACTCTCCACCCACTATACATGTTACACGGCACCCGTAGAGCAACACTGAAGCCCTGCAACATGTATAGTGGGTGGTGACGTCTTGTGTGAAAATGCCCCAAGTTTCAAAGCGGTATGGAAGCCGCCCAGTAAGCTCGTTGCCCACAGTGGGATGCAGTTTACAGAGAGAAGGAGCTGTCGGAAGCCCCATGGGCTGCACATAAAATGAAGCAGCCACCTTGTGGCCACCTTGCTTTGCAGGGTGCTTTAGCTAAAGGAATATCCCTTACTTCCAAACCCTACAGCACTGCTCACTCCTAGGGCAGGGTCTCTAATCCCGACTATTCAGTGCAGGGTACATTGCCAATGGTATAAAAATAATAATTCAAGTCAAGAAGACCTGAACCATTGGCCTCAAAGGAGTTAGGATCGTACTGCTGATTTTGAAATTTTGGTCTAGCAGCCCTACTCCTCCTGATAGGTCTGCGAAATGCCTTGTATTTTGAGAGAGAGCCTGTACTTCGCAACAGCCTATTTCATCAAGTCTCATGGAACAGGGACTCATACCCAAGGGGAGCACACAGGTAGAGGCTTGGATGGCTGCTGTTATGATTATGATGATTGATGATCGATATTAGCAAGCATTTATATAGCACAAGCAGTGTACCTGATGCTTTACAAAGTAATGGAATCAACACTGTCCCTGTGCTAGGGCTTACAATCTGAGAGATGGGGTGGGGGGGGAGACGAAGGAAGGGGATCAGAGGGAGAGACATGGGGTGTAACATTCACGGAGCTGAGAGATCCCAGGTGCACGCGCTTGGCTTGGTTTGGTTACATTGAGAATGATGGCTGGCTGGTCCATGTGGAGAGGATATGAGTACACAATGTTAAGGGAATACCAATACAGAACATCTATGAAAAAGTCACAGGCCAGATGCTAAGGGAGAGGCAGATGGGCCAGAGGGAAACACGGTGACAGACAAGGAACATTTTAAAGCCTTTATTGATACCACAAAAAATCATTTAAAATTGTTCACCTCCCAGAGATAGCCTAGAACAGCAACTTCTTCTTCTTCCCATGGTTCACTGCAGCTGTGTCATGGCAGAGGGCAGGAAGGATACTGAAAAGCGAGGGGCTGGTAGCAGGAGCGTGGTGGGGAAGAGCTAAACCTGCTAAACCTGGGGGGCAGGGTTGCACAGACACACAACTATGTGCAAGGGACTTCCCATCTCTTAGGCTCCACATGTTAAACATGGGAGTGCAGGGCTGCATGGACCAAACAGACGCCAGTGGGCTTATTTATTAAAGACAAGATCCCAAACTCCTTTCTCCGAAGGATATGCATACAGGAGAGATCAAACTGGTGTTAGAAAGGCAGAGTCTCAACCACCTTTCTCTGAAATGCATACATGGAAGAGAACTCAATGTTGGATTGTGCAACAGTCACAAGTAAAAGCCCCTTGCAAGCCCTGCAAGCTTAATATGGGGCTTGTACAGTAGGGGGAGGGTCAAGGGATGAAACAGGGCTTTTTTCTATTCTCCTTGTCTCTTCTCCTCTCTCTGTCCTCCATCTTGTCCCATGCAGTCTGTACAGTATGGAAGCATGTCTTTTGAGTTCTTTAAGTTCTGTTTTGAAGAAACTTCTGCTGTGTGTTATTCAACAGAAAGCTAACTCTACAATAGGTTATGGGCCCAGGACATCTTCAAGGCAATTTTAAAGACTAGAAGCAGCCCAGAAGGAGTGCAGACTGTGAGAGAAAACTCCCAGACAGAGAGGCGTAATTACTGACTGTGAGTAAGGCGGCCTAAATCCTAGAAGGGGAAAGGGAGGGAAGCAAGTATGGCAAGCAGCTCAGAGCTCAGACTTTCAATAGGAAAGCTGAACAATGTAAACTACAAATTGTGGAAGTTTAAAGTGGAAATGCTGCTGTCTAAAGATGATCTATGGGAGGTGATTACCACGAACAGACCAGCAGCAAATCACAAGGAATGGAATAAAAAGGACAGGTTAGCAAAGGCTACAATAAGTTTATTGGTAGAAGATGACCAGCTAATCCATATAAGAAGTGAGACCACAGCAAGAGGCATGTGGATTGCATTGCAAAACTTGCATGAGAGAACTAGCCTGAATAGCAAACTGTTTCTACTGAGGAAACTATACAAAATGAGGCTTGGCAAAGAAAGTGAAATGCAGGAGCATATAAATGCCATGTTGGAAGTAGTGGCACAGCTGCGCGGCATTGGAGAAGATATAAAGGACAGCCATGTGATAGCCCTACACCTCTGCAGCCTGCCTGAATCTTACAGTGTCCTCATCAATGCCCTGGAGACAAGGCCAGAGGCTGAACTGAAGCTGGAATTTGTTAAAGGTAGACTTGCAGATGAATTCCAGTACAGAAAGGAGAACCTGCAGAATGATCTAAAGCAGGATAATGACACTGCACTGAAAACCTTAGACAAAGCTCCTAAGAGGGAAACCAGAGCTTTTTTAAATGTAGTTGATTTTATTGTAACTCAACCTGGAACCTACCTTGGGTGGGATGAAAACTTAAACAAATTAGGTGCTCCATCCATTCAAAAGTAAATAGAGAATTGGGGGTTAGTGGGTGAATGCAGAATTTCTCCACGGATGAGAGCACTTTGGGATTTGTAAACCCGGATCCTGCTTTTTGTGAGAGAACAATTTAAATAGATACCCATCCACACATAGGTTAAGGAAGAGCAGGCAGGGGACTGTAGAACCACTCTGCACTAGGAGGCATGTACGCCCTGGACCTATCATGAAATAAAAAATCAAATCAATAAATTAGGAGCCCATCCCCACCTAGGGATTGCTCCCTACAGATTAGAGCACTATGAAGTGTCCCCCAAGCCTGATATTTTTGGGGTGGGGGGGGGAGAGAAGGAAATTAAATATACATAAATAAATTAGGAGCCCATCCACAAATAAGGAGTGAATGCAGAACTGGTCTTCACAGATTAGGAACACTATGAAGTGTCCCCCAAACCTGATGGGTTTTTTAGGGGGGAAGGGGAAATTAAATATACATAAATAAATTAGGAACCCATCCACAAATGAGTGAATGCAGAACTGCTCCCCACAGATTAGAGCACTATGAGATGCATATGTTTAAAGCCTAATTTTTCTAGGCTAGTAAAATTTTTAATTAAAACAAGATTAATCCTCACCTAGGCTGAGAGGAGAGGGCAATTGCAAATTTGCACCCCAAAGATAAAGACACTATGGGGTGCGTATCACACCCTGAGCCTAGTTTTCATGGGCTAATAAAAAATTTAAATTAAAGATAAATAAGGAGCCCATCCCCACCTGGGCTGAGAAGGAAGGGCAATTGCAAAATTGTGCATATACCCTGAGCCTACTTTTTGCTGGCCAATAAAAATTTAACTTAAATGAGTCCATACTCCCAGAGGGGAGGGCAATTGCAAAATTGCACCCCACAGAGGAAGATACTGTGGGGGTGCATATAGCCTGACCGCTGCTTTTATGGGCTAATAAAGATAAACAGCCCATTCCCATGTAAGATGAGAGGGGCTGGTGAGTGCAAAATAGAGTAGGGGCCCCGTAGGGTGTGCATAGGGTGGCCAGATAGGCAAGTTTTACAGGACACTTATGCAAAATACAGGTTGCAGGGTAGCCCCACAGCCACTGCAGCCCTGCAACCTGTATTTCTCATAAGTGTCCTCTAAAATTGACGTATCTGGCTACCCTAGGTGTGCAGCTGCTGCCTGCTTGTAATACCCCGACTAGAGCTAGCCCTCTGCCCGCTCCCAGGACCGCAGCTAGGGTTGACACCCATGCAATTTTTAAAGGCACACTTATGAAAAATACATGTTGCAGGGCCTGCACTGGCACCCCAATGCACATGCATTTTTCATAAGTGTTCCTTTAAAAATTGCCTGGGTGTCAGCCCTAGCTGCAGCACAACCCCACGTACCTCAATCTCATTTCCTTTACCCCCCCGCATCATATAGGGTGAAAGAGTCTCTACCAAAGGAGGGGCTCTTATTCAGCCCCCCCCCTCCCTAAATAGCCCCAGAAACCAAACCCACCCGCCTGCCTCCTTCCCAGCCCAGCCGGAAAATGGCGCCCGCGCTCCTCCCTAATCTGAGGTGATGCTACCTACAACCCGCTCGGTTAGGCCCACCCAGCTCAACAGCCAGTGCCTGCAGAGGAAGTCGCAAGGCAGTTAGGAAGTGCCCGCCCCCCTCGCAATTCAGAAGCGCCGGAAGTTGCTTGGGAAAAGGCCGGCCCTTAACAAAGATGGCGCCGGTAGCGTCCCTCTACCCCCTAGAGCCAATCGGGTGATTCTGAAGACGTGTCGCGACGGCAGTGACGTGTTCCGGCCGCGCGCTCATGCTGTTGCAGGGGGCGCCGGTGTGGACGGTCGAGGTCAGGGCGGCGGGAGAGGCGGTGAGTGAGTGGGAGGCGGGGCCTGCCCTGGGGGCTCTGAAGGGAAACCGGCGGCGGCTCCAGGCTGCTGTGGCTGCTCTTCTCCCCCGTCCCCTTGGCTCGGGATTGCGCTCCAGGGCCCTGGTGCTTCCGCACTGACTGCGCCTCACGGGGAGGAGGGGGGAAGTTGGGGGAGGGGCAACGGGGGGGGGGAAGCTTGATGGGTTGGAGGAGGTTGAAGAATGCTGGAAGGGAGTGAGAGACTATGGGGAGCGGGACTGGAAGGTTGAGCGGTGTGAGACTAGAATAGTGGTTGTAGAGGCAGGGGAAGCAGGTAGGGGATTATTATTATTATTATTATTATTATTATTATTAACAAACATTTATATAGCGCCAGCCGTGTACCTGGCACTTTACAAGGTAATAAAATAGACACGGTCCCTGCCCCTAGGGCTTACAATCTGAGAGACGGGAGCTGGGGGAGAGACATAGGAAGGGGAACAGAGGGAGAGACAAGGGGTCTAACATTCATGAAGATGCGAGGTCTCAAGTGCACGTACTTGGCTTGGTTACGATGAGAATGACAGCAGGCAGGTCCATGTTGCAAGGATAAGGGTAAACCGATCGTAGGTATAGGAATAGTGGCTCAGCAGGATAAAGAGTCAGACAGAGCAGAGCGAAAGAGGTGAGTTTTAAGGAGAGATTTGAAGGTATGAAGGGAGGGGGCAAGGCGGATGTGGACAGGGAGGGAGTTCCAGGCATGGGGGGCAGCAAGTGAGAAGGGACGAAGGCGCTTAGGGGAGCAGGGAAGGCGTGGAAGGGTGAGAGAAGGGACAGAGGAGGAGCGAAGTGCACGGGCTGGAGTATGGAGGGCGATAAGTGCAGAGAGGTAGGGGGGAGCAAGGTTGTGAAGAGCTTTATAGGTGAAGACTAGGAGCTTGTGCAGGATTCGTTCAGGAAGGGGAAGCCAGTGAAGCGAAGAGAGGAGGGGCTGCACATGGTCGAAGCGACTGGCGAGGTAGATGACCCTGGCAGCAGAGTTTTGGACAGAGATGAGGGGAGAAAGGTGAGACCGGGGAAGGCCAGTGAGAAGGAGGTTACAGTAATCGAGGCGAGAGATGACCAGAGCATGAACAAGAGTTTTGGCAGACGAGACAGAGAGAAAAGGGCGAATCTTAGCAATGTTATGGAGGGAGAAGCGACAGGATTTAGCAACAGAGTCAATGTAGGGTTTAAAAGAAAGGGCTGAGTCAAAGATGAAGCCTAGGCTACGGGCTTGGGGGACAGGCAGGATGGTGACTCCATCAATAGTTATTGACAGTGAGGAAGGAGAGGAAGGATGAGGGGGGAAGATAAGGAGTTCAGTTTTAGCCATGTTGAGTTTGAGTTGACGTTGAGACATCCAGGTAGAGAGGTCAGAGAGACAGTTGATGAGACGAGCTTGAACAAGGGAGAGAGAGAGGGAGTAGAGAGATAGAGTTGAGTGTCATCAGCATAGAGGTGGTATTGGAAGCCATGACAGGCAATGAGTTTGCCTAAGGATGAGGTATAGATCGAGAAGAGAGGGCCAAGAACAGAGCCTTGAGGAACACCAACTGAGAGGGGATAGTGGTTGCAGAGGCAGGGGAAGCAGGTAGGGGATAGTGGTTGTAGAGGCAGGGGAAGCAGGTAGGGGATAGTGGTTGCAGAGGCAGGGGAAGCAGGTAGGGGATAGTGGTTGCAGAGGCAGGGGAAGCAGGTAGGGGATAGTGGTTGCAGAGGCAGGGGAAGCAGGTAGGGGGCTAGGGGGAAGGTTACGGGCTGCACTAGTTGGAGGGAATTGAGGGGAGACTAGGTGGGGATTTCAGCGAGGAACGTGAGGCGGGGCTGGGCAGGCTGGAAGGGTGATTTGGCTTTGGAGAGCAGATTGGCTACTCTGGAAAGTAATTTTAGCTACTCTGGAAAGTTCTACCTACAGCCCGTTCGGTTAGGTCCACACAGCTCAGTAGCCAGCACCAGAGCCTGCAGGGGAAGCCACAAGGCAGTTATGAAGTGCCCCATTCCCTGTCAGTCATCCCTGTTTCCAGCACTCGGAGGCTTGGGATGACAAGAGGTTGCATCCCCTGCCCAACTTAATGGAGAGTAGGACTGTGGATCGCTCTCGGTTTCATGACTCTCCTCTGATTCTTGTTGAGAGAGATTGAAGTTATTATTCCTTATTTATTCAGCACCAGTAATGTGCGAGCCATTGGCCAGTTGTTATTAGAGGCAGGTCTCTACCCTGGCAGATTTACAGTCTGAAATGGGCAAAGGGGAACATACGGAGAGACAGGTGTAATTACATTCATGAAGTTGAGACTTACAAGTGCACGCTTAGCTTAGTTGCAAGGGATGTGGAGGGAACCTGAAGTGTAAGACAGTATAAGGGAACACAGCTGTGTGCCATTTGTAGGGGTGAGGTGCTAGGGGGAATCCTGACAGATCTAGGTTAAAACAAGATAGAGCTTTGTTATTAGCTAACTAATAACAGCATGTGGTGTATAACTGGCTAGCATAACCAACCTGAGTTTTAAATCCATTTATTAGCCTGTTTACATTGGGAAGGATTGTAACTTGTATTAAAAATCCACTTTTCATCTTCATGTAGCTTGGTTTTTAGGTGTGTTTTCTTTCTCCCAGGAGATCCTCCTGGACGGCCAGTAAAACTAGGGTTAGATCCCCACCACGGACAGCAGGAGGCAGAGTTCCTGATTTTTTCCCTGGAGCATGCTCAGTGAGGATCTGTGCCCTCAGCTCCAGTTGTTTGTCTGGCTCCACACAGTTAGGATGCAGGCGAGCTGCCTCCTCACAAAGGAACTACAGACAGCCCTGAAAACTTGGGGGAAAGCCTCCAGGTGCCAGGGAAGGAGGAATTCTCTCCCTGTTCACCCTCTTCCTAGGAAGAGATAGGAGGATTGCAACCCAGGTGCGCCCTTCCCCGGCCGGCACGGGGGCCCCACAGAGCGGGCTTAGCAGTTCCCCAGAGGGGTTCTGACTACTGGTCCCATGGGACCACTCCCCTGCTAGGACCCAAAAGGAGACCTGCCGCCCCAGCAACAGCGGAGCCTTCCCGCCTATGGAGCAGAGTCTCCAGGCAAGGCCCCGGCCCCTAACCCCCAGGATGCCGCTCGGGGGAACAGCTGGTTCCTCCCCTCAGTCCCAGGAGGGTTCGATTCCCGAACGCAGCAGCAGCTGAACCCAGCTCGCTCCTCTCCCGCCTGATGAGTTCCTGGTGAAGGAAACGGCCCTGGTCACAGAATGAATAAAACACAGGAACCCCTCTACTCGCTCACTAAGAGCAAGGAGGCTCTCCTCACCAGCCCTAAAGTGGATGCTGCAGCAGCATCCCTCACTAGAAACTCTGTTTCTCCACAGAGGGCGAGGGCTACCCCAGGGACCCTACCGACAAGGGAAGAGAGAGTAGCCGGGGGAGAAATTTTGAGGAAATTGCTGCAATCATAAAGATGGCCACCGTCACCTCACTTGGATCAAACGAGCCAGGAATCCTCAGGTCTCTATGAAAATGACAAGGATCCTGTCCATATGCCTTTAAAGCAGACTCTTCCACTGATCTTCTGCTAGACATCCCAGGCGGCTGCGTCCAATGTACCAGCCTGCCGCTGCCTCTGGCTCAGGTGCTGGAAAGGGGACTCCACAGCCAGAAATGCCCTAGCAAGGGGACCTTTCCAACGGGCCAAACTCTTCGGGGTCTGCCTGGACAAGGTCCCTGTAGACGCTGCAGATAAGTCCAAAAGGCAAACTTTACAAAACTTCGGAATTTCAAAACCCCCACCTTTTCGTCCCTTCAGTGCAGGATTCTCGCCAGCAGGTGGCACCAGGCGACCTTTCTATCCACATAGAGGAAACCAGCAAAAATACAAGGCCAGATAGAACAAGCAGAAAGGATCAGGGAACGTGGCCCAGCCCTCGCGGGGCTCTGGACACCCCAGAGTGGACGCATGACTGTAGGACCTGCCCCCATCAGGACCCTGCAACCCTTGGAGGCAGGCTACCGCTCTCTGCAAGGAGATGGCTGGACTCCACAGCAGACGCATGGGTCCTCTGGACCATTCAGAGGGGATACGTTATTAAGTTTTCCCTCGAAACTCCTACAAGGGATCCGGACTCTACTCCATCCTGTTCCTCATCCCCAAGAAGTCGGACAAATGGCGAGCAGTTCTCAACCTCAAAATTCTCAAAGTACGAAAGTTCAAGATGGAAACCCTTCAGTCCATCAGCACAGCAATCGCTCATGGCGAGTGGCTGACCTCCCTCACCCTCAAAGAAGCATACCTTCAGGCAAAGGCTCAGATTCACGTATGCCCAACAACACTGGCAATACACAGCCCTACCCTTCGGCCTCGCCACCTCACCCAGGACATTCACGAAGGTCCTGATCCCTCTCATCGCGAATCTATAGAAGGAAGGCATCAGGATCCATCCATACCTCGACGACATCCTCATACGATCGCCCTCCAAGCAAGCGTTGACGGATGTACGCGGCACCATCGACTACCCACAGAGCCACGGCTTCACTATCAACCTGAAGAACAGTTACTTGACTCCCTTCCAGACCCTGGAACACCGGGAGGTGTTCCTCGACACCAACATGTACAAAGTCTTCCTTACCCCACAGCGACGAGAAACTACGAGGCCTCATCGATCAAATCTCGAAGGCCCGCAAGGCCAGACTCAAGACACTCGCCAGCCTACTGGACGACATGATCCCCTGCCTGGGAATCCTGCATTGGGCCAGATTCCACTCCAGACCGTTACAGCGGTTCCTACAACCATGGCAAGACTCCCTCGTGCAGGGGAAAAAACACCATGGATCACAGTCCCGGCCCCGCTGAAGAACTCTCTCCACTGATGAACAAAGGGAGACCAATTCCAACCAAGCAGCCCACTCTCAGACCCCAGCAGGACGACAGTGACAACGGATGTGAGCCTCCGAGGCTGGGGAGCTCACTCATAGAACAAGTTTGCACAAGACAAGGGGCTCTCCTGGGAGCAGCATCACCACATCAACTGGCTGGAACTGCGTGTGATCTACCTAGCACTACGAGCCCTAGCCCTTCAGGAAAACCACGTACTCATATACACCGACAACATGGTGACGAAGGAGTACATCAGCCACCAGGGAGGATCTCACTCCGAATCGCTCCACCAACAGGCAGCCGTCCTCCTTAAGTGGGTGGAAAACAATCTGAAATCCATCCGGGCGGTTCACATTTAAAATAAATAAATAAATAATCAAGCAGATTTGCTAAGCAGGGAAAAGATCGACCCAGGAGAGTGGGCACTCCTCCCGGCAGCGTTCAAAACCATAGTCAAGACATTCGGACAGCCAGGGATCGTCCTGCTCGCGTCACCAGCCAATACAAAGACAGTTCTTTTTCTATCCCGAATCGCTGAGCGGCAGTATTCGACGCGCTGAACCTGACCTGGCCGCCAGGGCTCTCCTACGCTTTACCATCTTTTCCCCTAATAGGCAAAACCGTGGCAGAGATCAAATAGGAACGATCAACCACCATTCTGATAGCCCCTACTGGTTGCAGCGACCGTGGTTTACGGGCATCCAAGACCTCAACTCAGCAACCCCGTTCAGGCTCCCAGTTCCCCCCGATCTCCTGGCTCAGGGACCCATCCATTACGACAACCAGAAGCCCTGAGACTAACAGCATGGAGGTTGAATGGAGGGCTCTGAGGAAGCTGGGCTATTCCCAGCAAATCATGGACACTGCTACAATCCAGACGACTGGCCACAAAACGCACATACCCGTCCACCTCAGCTTCCTTTGCCAGGTGGTGCGGGGAAAGGGACGTTAGACCAGCTAAGGCCCCCATTAGGGTTATCCTAGAATTTCTTCTAGAAGGGCTAAACAAGGGGTTGTTATTATTAAGCAAGCATTTATATAGCACCAGCAATGTACCTGGCACTTTACAAAGTAATGGAATAGACATGGTCCCTGCCCTAGGACTTACAATCTGAGAGACAAGGGGGAAGGGGAACAAAGGGAGAGACAAGGAGTGTAACATTCATGAGGATGCGAGGTCCCAGGTGCATGCGCTTGGCTTAGTTACATCAAGAATGATGGCTGGTTGGTCCATGTGGTGAGAATATGAGTACACAGACCTTAAGTAACAGATTGTACTGGATGGAAGGTATCCACAGGAGTTAGGTGAGGGGAGCAAGAAGTCAGGGAGGGGAGCGCGGAGGAGGTGGGTCTTGAGGAGGGATTTGAAGGTGCGAAGGGAGGGGGTGAGGTGGATGTGGACAGGGAGGAAGTTCCAGGTGTGGGGGGCAGCTAGGGAGAAGGGACGAAGGCGGTTAGGGGAGGCATGGGAGGACAAGAGAGGGGACAGAGGAGGAGTGGAGTTCACAGACTGAAGTACGGAGGGAAATTAGTGCAGAGAGGTAGGGGGGAGCAAGGTTGTGAAGAACTTTATAGGTGAAGACTAGGAGCTTGTGCAGGATTCGTTCAGGAAGGGGGAGCCAGNGTGAAGACTAGGAGCTTGTGCAGGATTCGTTCAGGAAGGGGGAGCCAGTGAAGAGAGGAGAGGAGGGGCTGCACATGGTCGAAGCGATGGGCAAGGTGGATGACCCTGGCAGCAGAGTTTTGGACGGAGATAAGTGGAGAAAGGGGAGAGCGGGGGAGGCCAGTGAGAAGGAGGTTACAGTAATCGAGGCGAGAGATGATCAGGGCATGAACAAGGGTTTTGGTAGAGGAGACAGAGAAAAGGGCGAATCTTAGCAATGAAGGGAGAAGTGACGGGATTTGGCAATAGAGTCAATGTAGGGTTTAAAAGAAAGGGGTGAGTCGAAGATGAAGCCTAAACTATGGGCTTCGGGGACGGGAAGAGGAAGGATGAGGGGGGAAGATGAGTTCAGTTTTAGCCATGTTGAGTTTGAGTTGATGTTGAGACATCCCGGTAGAGATGTCAGAGAGACAGCTGATGAGGCGAGCTTGAATGGATGAAGAGAGAGAGAGAGGGAGTAGAGAGAGTTTGGAAGCCATGGGAGGCAATAAGTTTGCCTAGGGGCAGGGTATAGATAGAGGAGAGGGCCCAAGGACAGAGCCTTGGGGAACACCAACCGAGAGTGGAAGGGAGGAGGTGGAATTCGCAAGATGCACATTGGAGCTGTCCGAGAGGTAGGAGGAGAACCAGTCGAGGACAGAGCCACGGAAGCCAAGGGAGTGAAGTGAATCCAGCAAGAGTGAGTGGCCAACAAAGTCCAACACGCTACAAAGGCAGGTAGCTGCTCTGAATTGCGTATTCTGCTCCATCAAAGGCCGCAAGGTAACTAAACACCCCCATATTGTTCCATTCCTGGAAGCGTCGACGGTTATCCCTTCTCTAATGGCTCACCCATTCCCTACATGGAATCTGAATTCAGTCTTGAGATCCTTAACCGAGATTCCCTTTGAACCCCTCAGGGAAGTCTCCCTTTATCTGTCCCTCAAGCTCGCCTTTCTCATAGGCATCACCTCCGCTCGAAGAATCTCCAAACTCAGTGCCCTGTCCATAGACCCCTTCTTCTGCTCCTTCAAGGAATCCTCAGCAGTCCTTAGAGTAGACCCGACCTTTTGTCCCAAAGTTGGCACCTTCTTCCACAGGGAACAGGAGGAGGTCCTCCTCTCCTTTTGCCCCCAAACGACTCACCCACAGGAATGAGTCTGGCACAAGAATGATGTGAGGAGAGCTCTCAAGGTCTACTTGGACAGGTCAGCCCCCTTCAGAAAGACATCTGCCCTCTTTGTAGCTTACTGCCCTCAGAGAAGTGGCATGAGGGCATCCAAAGCCATTATTGCGCACTGGATCTCTCTGCATCACAGAGGCTTACAAGGCTGAAGGCAAGCCCTCTCCCACCCACTGGGGGGGTCTTCTCCCATTCCCTAAGGGGAACAGTCACCTCCCAGGCCTTTAGAAATTCGACCTCCAATGGGGAAATCTGTCAGGCAGCAACCTGGTCTTCAGTGCATGCCTTTACCAGGCACTACAGGATCCCGCTGCTTGAATCAGCCAAGATGGCTTTCAGGAGGAGAGTTCTGCAGACAGTACTATAAGGGGTTCCCTTGACCTCCTTCCACTTGACCTCTCTGTCTCTCTGTCCTGCCCCCCCCCCCCCCCCC
>QEPC01009191.1:253625-284022 GCA_003113815.1 Sphenodon punctatus | reverse complement strand
CCCCCCCCCCCCCCCCATTTCAGGATTGGGACATCACTTGGAACGTCCCTACAGTTTTTACTGGCCATCCAGGAGGATCTCCCGGGAGAATGGAAAATTGGGTCCTTACCTTGTGAATTTTCCTTCTACAGGAGATCCTCCTGGATGGCCAGTCCCACCTGGAGTGAGAGATAGCTCTGAGGTGCCCGGAACTCGGACGCTTAGCCGCGCACCTGCTTAGAACCCAGGACCACCTCCTGTTGGCGCTGACAGCAGGGAAGTTACACGTAAGGTTGACGTTGTTAATAAATATTTATCTTGTTCCAGAACAGTTTCCAGTTCAGCATAAGTTACACAGTGTGAAGTAAAGCTTGAAAACACTGGTGCTGAGGGGCTAGAGCCCCACTGAGCATGCTGCAGGAAAAAATCAGGAAGTTTGCCTCCTACTGCCAGTTGTGGGGATCTGACACTACAGTTTTTACTGGCCATCCAGGAGCATCTCCCGTAGAAGGCAAATTCACAAGGTAAGGACCCAATTTTCCTTTTCCATGCTCTCCTAGTCACTATATTGTGCTCACTGACTTCCTTCTGCATGAAATTATATCGGCAGCAGCTGGAAAGTGGGAGATCTATTTTTTAAGTATATCCCGCCCTATCCTGACCAAGTAGCTCAGGGCAGCTCACACATTCATAAAACATCCAGTAGTACTCATCACAATAAAACAATGAAATATAATTTAAAACAGCCCAAATGGAACCAAAAAACAACCCAACCATCCCCTTCCCAAACCTCCACCCATCCCCCTACCGCCCTCTCTAGCTGAAAGCCAGGCGGAACAGCCAGGCTTTACACTGGCGCTGAAACGCAGGGCGGCCCGGGGCTGACTGGACCTCCACCAGCAGGGAGTTCCACAGCTACGATGCGGCCCCCAAGAACGCCCTGTACATTGTGGACCACCCAAAATACTCGAGGGACCTTAAGGACGGTGCCCCCCGATGACCGCAGGAACTGGTCCAGAGCCCGGGCCATGAGGTGGTCTTGCAGGTAAGTGGGGCCTAGACAGTGTAGGGCTTTATAGGTCAACACCTTGAATCGGGCCCAGAAGACTATAGGCAGCCATTGCAGAGACCGGAGCACTGGCATTATGTGCTCTCAGCAGCCCAGTAAGGAGACGGGCCGCCGCATTCTGCACTAGCTGCAGCTTTCAAGCCATCACCATGGGTAGCCCCAGGTAGAGCGCGTTGCAGTAGGCAAGTCTTGAGGTAATAAATGCATGGATGATGGTAGCCAGGTCTGCCTCCAAGACATACAGACGGAGCCAACACGCCAGATGTAATTGGTGAAACAAGCCTCTCGCCACAGCATCCACCTGGGCATCCAGGCGGAGCTGGGGATCAAGGAGCACGCCCAGACTACGGACCTGAGAGACGACCGGGGGGGGGGGGGAGGAATGCGCCCAATAACCACCCACCTCAACCACAGACTCCACACAACCCACCGCGTAAAACACCATACAAAACCCCGGCAGCACCCCTCAGCCCACACCAAAGGGCCCTTTAGTAGCGGCCCTTCGGCATGTGACCTGCAGCGCTACACCGCCTCAATCCTCTTTTTCTCCCTGCCGGCTGGGTCACACCAGGAGGGAATCCCTGGTCATCTCTCCCTCTGTGGTGGGGGGGCGGGACCAGGGATTCCCTCCCGTGCCTGGCTCCTTGCCAGCCGGGCTGCCTCAGCAGCTCTCTCTCTCTGGCGGCTGACGGCACTGGCGCTGAAGTAGCTGGGGTCCCCCAGAGAGAGAGAGAGAGAGAGAGAGCCCAGCTGGCTCCCAGCTCCCCACTGCACCCGAGGTTGAATGAATGAATGAATATTTATTTACTGGCACGGGCTATATGCCATGGCCAGGCTAAAAATACAAATAGTACAAATAATAAAACTAAAAACATACACTTTCCTTAGAGGCAGACATAACGCCAACACTCCTAAGCCATCCTAGGAATATTAAATATAATAAAACTTGTACATTCCTTAAAGACAAGCATAATTAGATCCAGCTAATTATACGAGCAAATCTGATAAATAAAACATACATTCCTTAGGGGCAAACATAACAAAACCAGTTAGCTCCAGCTAAGTCAACGCTTGCTAAGCTGCTACACCCGAGGCTAGCGCTGGTGATTGGTCTCCGAAAGGTACGTCGCGGTCAAGAACAGTAGCGTAGCTGGGTTTAAACCAGGAATTGGAGACGTTCTAAGCGGATAGGTTCGTTAATGGCTATTAGCTGAGTCGCCTGGGTGACATTAACCTCTGACTGTTGGGAGTGAACG
Source organism: Sphenodon punctatus (assembly GCA_003113815.1). NCBI lineage: Eukaryota > Metazoa > Chordata > Lepidosauria > Sphenodontia > Sphenodontidae > Sphenodon > Sphenodon punctatus. Next base: position 281,718 of record QEPC01009191.1, on the reverse strand, counting down.
GCAGCGAATGGATCACTCCATTATGACCAGTTAGGCACTTCTCTGAAGGGACCAAGAATGGCCGCTGTGGGAGACAGGTTGCTGGGCTGGATGGGCCATCGGTCTGACCCAGCATGGCAGTACTTATGGCTTCTAATTCCAACTAAATTCTTGATGTGCCGAAGATGCAGACATTATGAGATGGCTGTGAACGGTGAAGATGCACTTTCAAATGGCTTTCTTACACACCGATGCTTCGATGATGTCAGTCATATAAGTGCCGTATTAGACTCATTCATGCTGTTTAGCGTGGATATCTCTTAGGTCTCAGAGTGCCAGAATGGCCGAGAGGGATCTGGTTCCAAATCCCATTTTAGCCACAAACTCACTGGGTGGCTCTGGGCAGGTCACGCTCTCTCAGCCTTAGTTCCCCACCTATTGTAAAAATGGGAAGAATAATGATGCTTGGAAGGAGGGGGCCTAGGCCTGTGAAAACGCACTCGCCAGTTCAGATCTCGGTGGATTTTTACAGCCCTTTAGACCACTATAAAAGTACTTTGAATGATAAATGGCGTACACAAATAACATGCTAATTAATGTAGGGCTCCTGCCACTGTAGTGTTTGAGAGCCTTCTGATGTCGAGTGTGTTTATCCTCGGGACGCTGGGGAAATGTTATTGTTCTTTACAAATAGGGATCTGAGGCACAGAAAGATGAATGACGTGATTCTTCTGGCAAATGATACATCTGAAGCACGTTATCTGCCGGAAGGCGGTGCTGTATCTGATCCTGCATCGTTACAAGAGCTGTGTGGTGTAGTGGCTACGGTGCTGGACTTGGCCCCGGGAAGCCAGGGTTCGAATCCTACCCTAGCCATGAACTCGCTGGGTGGCCTTGGGCAAGTCACAACCTCTCAGCCTCGGTTCCCCCTCTGTTTAAAAAAAAGAAAGAAAGAAATAATGGGAATGTGTGTCTCTCCCTTGTTAATCTTAGATTGTAAACCCACTGGACAGGGACCTGTGTCCAAAATTTGTGACTGTAAACCTGGTAGCGCTATAGGAATTAGTAGTAGTAATTACAGTCAATAGGAACTTTTCCATTGGTGCAGGAGCAATTTGGCCAAGTGGCCAAATGCAGCCTGCGGCTAGTTCTCATTTGGCCCCTTGGCAATTTTTGGATCTGACCCCTGGATTCAGTTGCTACCCTCAAGTCCTGAAAGAGTGAGCTCAGGGGAAGGAGATGAGAGCAGGCACTCAGGAACCGGGGACAGATCCATGACACAGGCGTATGATCTGGAGCTTCCTCTCCTTTCCCCAGCTTTGATGCAGCCCTCTGAGCTTGCTCTAATTTTCAAAGTGGCCCCTGGGAGGGAAAAGGTTCTCCGCCCCTGCTGTAAGGCAAGCTGCTATTTTAGATGTCAACCTCCTGTGCCAAAGGCGCACAGCAATTTGCAGCAAATAAAATAGGATACTGAAGTCCTGTAGGGAATTCCTGTTGGAGAAAGTTTTGAGCCCAGCTTCCATGCTAGCACCTTGGAGTTCGACCCTCTTCCTTCTCTTGCATGTCACCAAGCTAATGCACATTGATGTCTCCTTGGTGCAAGGATATTTTTTGGCTTTTCGGGCATGTAAGCATCTCTCGTTTGTGAATCTTTTTCTAATAACTTCCAGCCTGGAATGTGTACTCACCCTTTTTGGAAGGGCTGCCTCTCACGCTGTCATTCTCTAGGACAGCAGCTCCCACACATCTTGCTTGCGTGTGATCCCTATATTGAGATGTGAATATAATCTCATGACCCCAGACAGCAACAAAGCCGTGCAAAGTGTTTCAGCTGTTGGCTGGGATCATGACCTCATTGATAAGAAGAAGTGCCAGACTAGGTCAGACCCATGGTCCATTGAGCCCAGCATCCTGTCTCTGATGGTGGGCAGCTACAATAGCTTGAGAGAAGTACAAGTCATGAAGGTGTGACCCATCTCCGGCTAACCACTGCCAACTATCGGTAGCCAGGGGTTTAAGCCCCAACTAGTGGGCATTTGTGTCTATCAGATCTTATCTAGTTTCTGTTTGAAGCTAGTTAATAGTGCTGCCTTTCACTGCCGCCTCTGGCAATAGAGTTCCACAACTGAGTGAAAAAGTACTACGTTCTGTTTGTTTTAAGTCTGCCGCTATTTAACTTCAGAGAGTGTCCCCTTGTTCTCCTATTGTGGGAAAGGGCAAATCGTTCAGTTTTTCCACACCACTCATGATTTTTATAAACGTCTACCCTATTCCGCCCCCTCCCCCCCCCCCCCCCCCCCCCCCCCCCCCCATGATCACCTCTTCTCCAAGCTAAACCGCCCCAACCTGTTTGGCCTCTCCTCATATGGAAGTTTTGTTGTATCATCCTTGCTGCTCTTCTTTGAACTCTTTCCAATTCTCAAGAAGGGGCGACCCAAGACTGCACGCAATACTCAAGGTGGGGTTGTACCACAGATCTATACAGCAGTGTTTGATATTTTCCCTTCCTTTTGCAATAAAGCCTAGCATTCAGTTTGCCTTTTTGACTGCTGAAGCACCCCGAGCTGATGTCTTCAGAGAACTATCCACCATGACTCCCAAGCTCCTTCCCCTGAGTAGTTACACCCAGATCAGAACCTAGCGTCGTGTATGTAAAGTGAGGATTGTTTTTCCCTATGTGCATCACCTTGCGCTTATCAACATAGAATTTCATTTGCCGTTTTATTGTCCATTCACCTACTCGTGCAAGATCCCTCTATAGTTCCTCACCATCTGCCTGGGTCTTAACTATCTTGAATAATTTGGTGTCCTCTGCAAATTTAGCTGCCTCACTCTTTACCCCTTTTTCCAGATCATTAATGAATATGTTAAACAACACTTGTCCCAGCAGCACTGATCCCTGAGGCACCCTGCTGTTTACCCCTCTCCAACTTGAAAAATAACCATTTGTTCCTACTGTTTCCTATCTTTTGACCAGCTACCAATCCATGACAGGATTCTTCCTCTTATCCCATGACTTAGTTTGCTCAGGAGTCTTTGGTGAGGGACTTGGTCAGAAGCTTTTTGAAAATCCAAATATAGTAGATCAACTGGACCAACCCTATCCACATGCTTGTTAACAATCTCATAAAATTCTAATAGGTTAGTGAGGCATGCCTCCCCTTTGCAATAGCCATGCTGTATTTACCCATCAAATCATACTTGTCAATATGCCTGGTAATTCTGTTTTTAATATTGGTCTCCACCAGTTTGCCCAGTACAGTCAGGCTTACCAGTCTGTAGTTTCCAGGGTCCCCTTTGAATCCCTTCTTAAAAATGTGGGGTTACATTACCTAACCTCTAATCCTCTGGCACAAAGGGGCGGGGGTTAACGATAAGTTACGTATTACTAATAATAGTTCAGCAAATTCAGACTTGACTTATTTCAGTACCCTTGGATAAATACTATCAGGTCTGGGTGACTTGCTACTGGTTACATTTTTGATATACAGTTAAACCTTAAATTATTGATATGCAATAAAATCTATTGCAGAGGGTGGCCAGATGTATGGTGCACACAATAAGAATATAAAAAGTGCCATACTGGGTCAGCCCAATAGCCCATTAGCATCCTGTTTCTGACACTGCCCATTCTCGGTCGCTTCAGAGACGTCCCCAACAGGTCATAATGGAGTGATCCATTCACTTACAGCTCCTGACGGTCGAAGTTACATCCCAAACCTACTTGACTAATAGACATTTATGGACCTCTCCTCCAAGAACTTATCCAGTCCTTGTTTAAACCCAGCTAGGTTACTGGCTTTGACCACATCCTCTGGGAAAATATTCCACAAGCTAATTGTGCATTGTGTGAAAAAATATTTTCTTTTATTTGTTTTAAAACTGCTGCCAGTTAGTTTCATGCAGTATCCCCTAGTCGTCCTGCTACTGTTTGAGAAGATAAACAGCAACTTCCCATTTACTTGATTCACTCCACTCATGATTTTATAAACTTCTATCCTATTCGCTCTCAGCCATCTCTTCGCCAAGCTGAAGAGCCCCAACCTATCAAAGCCTCTTTGTACAGGAGCTATTCCATACCCGTGTTCATTTGCGTTGCCCTTCTCTGTACCTTTTCCAGTTCTACTGTGTCATTTTTTTGAGATGAAACAACTAGAGCTGCACACAATATTCAAGGTGCGGTCGCACCATAGATTTTATAGGCTGATGCAGTTTGATTCAGGCAACAACTTCAGGCAATCCACCTGGATTGCTTCCAGCACTAGGCCCCCTACCGCGGTAACTGGCGGTGAGCAGCATTCCCACCACCACCACCACACTGAAGTTGCTCTCCTAGCCCAGTTCTTCCCCGGGGTATCAGTCCTGCTCTCCTTCCAGAGGTGATCTCTGAGAGACTGGTCCCACTCCCTACGCTGTTATCTACTGGAAACTAGCTTGTGATCTACCAGTAAGTTGCAATCTAGCTCTTGGCAATCTCTGATCTATTGGGTGACCCCATTTGGGGTCCTCGCCCATAGTTCAGGAGCCTCTGCTCTAGAAGCCACCAAGTCAAGAACTTATTGCCATTCTGGGTCTAACAAAGGGTCCGTCCAGCCCGGCATCCTGTCTCCCAACATCCTCCACCTTTTGGTTGCTTTAGGGGAGTTCACAATAGGTCATGATGGTATGATCCGTTCCCTGCTGTTTACTCTCAGCTCCCTCCTTTTTATCCTACTGAAAGAGATTATCACATGCGTCCCTTTTTATCTATTGAAACAGGCTTCCTCGTTGAAAGTGCTCTCCTTTCCTTTTGCAGGGCCCAGTGATGTGAAGCTGCCGCCACCCAGGTTTCTCCCCTCCCCGCGGATCTAGCTTCAATATGGCGGCCAGATTGGTGCAGCGTTCCGGCTGTTGCCTCCTCGCACTCTCTGCCCCTTTGCTCACCCCAGGCAACCTGCTTTCTGCAGTGGGCAAGAGGGTAATCGCAAGTGCTCCAGCCCAGCTAGTATCTCTGGCTTCGTTACACACTTCAAGCCCGCTCCAGCAGACAGACAGGCTCTCCGTCATGGAACAGCAGCCGTGCACCCGGACGCCAGAGCATGAGAAGGTGGCAGAGCTCATTGAGACGGCGTCAACCCCTGAAGAGCTTTTGGAAAGGTCTAAAGATCTCTGTATGAACGGTAACCAAACTACTCTTATCATCAGCAAGCTTTCCCGGCTGGTAACGGAGAAAAAACAAAACCCAAAGAACATCTTAACGGACAGTCACTTCCAGTATCTGCTTCAGATTCCCATGAAAGAGGTTAGTCTCGCAGATTGGGGGGAGGGGAGGGGATGCTTGCTGAGAGGTCCTATTCCCAGTAGCCCTTGGCTGCCCTCACTGACTAGAAAGGAGTCCTATGCTGTGCTCCACGAGGGGTGCTTGCTGGAGATCTGTGAAGTGTTTGATGGTCACATGATGCTGGCTCCTGCCCTTTTCAGTTGATGGTCACATGATGCTGGCTCCTCCCTTTTCAAGATGGAGATCGGGGAGATGCACCCGAGCTAGGTCTACTCATTTCTTTTAACAAGCGCAGGAAGGCTCGTTGTGCTGGAGAGGAGCAGTGGGCACATCAGTGTAGAGTCCTGCTAGGGCAGGGAGGAGGAACCTTGGGCCCGAGGGCCAAATGCTGCCTGTGACTAGTTTTTATGTGGCCACTTTCCAGTCCCTGGATCTGGGCTCTGGATCCAGTACCTACCCCCAAGTGCTGAAAGACAGAGCTCGGAGCAAGGGAGCAGAGACGCGGGTACGCATGCAAGGACAAGGGACTGATCCATGATGCAGACCTACCGCTTCCTGAATTCACCCCTTAAATAGCCATCCCCAACTTCACTGCAGCCCTCGGAGCTCGTTCTAATTTCCAAAGTAGCCCATGGGAGGGGAAAGGGGTTTCCCCATCCCTCTGCTGCTGGGCTCCGAAATCAAACCCGAGCCTGGTCCTGCAGCTGGGCCTGATGTAACAGGCATGGCCTCGCGCCTGTGGAACACTGTGATTAAGGAATCCATCCCCCCCACCCCACCCCGAGATGCCTTAGCCCTGCCTTCTTTTTGTCATGGCTTCGTCCCCTCTGGAGGGCTGTGACATCCTGCTGGTCTGTTGGGGGTGGGGCTTCTTACCCATGAGTCCAGCTGGAGTCTGAGGGGGTCAGGCCAGGAGGGCTTGGATTGGGTTGCGTTGTGATTGGCCCAGCCTGCAGGGCTCTACATCAGGGCTTTTAACGCTACAGCTCAAGATTAGCCAGTGGTCCTCGGCCTTTTTGAGTCACGAACCACTGGCCAGCCACTCTAGGCAGAACCGGCAGATGGGATCGCCTGCTGAATTGTAACCTTTTTCCTTGCTGGGTCCAAGGGCGTTTTCAAACAAGACAATAGCCCGCTGGAGTCGATGTTCGGTCTGTGCAGCCTCAATTCATGGGTTTTTTTAGCGTGTAGAGCTAATAAACGGGCAGCCCCCTGCCTGCATTTCATATGATGGTGGTAGCTGCCACCATAGTGCCATTTCGCGCTTTCCCTCTTCCCCCAGCTCTGACTCTGATGGAAAGGGGGTCACAGCCAGAGAAGGCTTCTTTCCTGGCTGTGACACCCCACCACCACCCCTCTTTCCATCAGAAGCAACGCTAGTGTGCGCTCCCAACTCAGGGGCAGCTGCAAGAGGAGAGAGCAATTGCACACTCGTAGTTGAGAGGCGACTGCAAGAGGAGAGAGCAATTGCACACTCGTAGTTGAGAGGCGACTGCAAGAGGAGAGAGCAATCGCACACTCTTAGCTGAGAGGCGGCTGCCTGAGGAGAGAGCAATCGCACGCTCTTAGCTGAGAGGCGGCTGCCCGAGGAGAGAGCAAGCGCACGCTCTTAGCTGAGAGGCGGCTGCCCGAGGAGAGAGCAAGCGCACACTCTTAGCTGAGAGGTGGCTGCCCGAAGAGAAAATGTGGGGTGCATGAAGGACCTTCTCCAGAGGATTTGTTCCCGCCCCTCTTTCTCTCTATTTGGGAAAGGACCCAAGGGGAGCGCAGGAGCCCCGTGGATCCTCCAGAGGCGCCTTGTCCCTCCCTTGTTCCCCTCGGTTCCTTTCCCAGTCTGTGGTGTTGGCAGGCCCCAGCGAACCTAATTAACGAGACGCAGCAAGTTGGGCACACGTTGGCACGCACTAGCCTGCATGGTGGGTCTGCAATGTCCTTGGATGATGCCGTGGGTGGGGGGTGCAGACTAACATCTGGCGAACACCATCTCCTTCTCATGGGCCACTTTGAAAATAAGTACAAGCTCCGTGAGCCAGATAGGAGTTGGGGGTGGATGTGCCTAAAGGTTGTGCTGAGGATGGGGGAAGGTTTAGTCATCCTCTAACGTGAGTGTACGCCCTCCTCTCCGCTCCCTTCTCCTGAGCTCCATCTTTCAGTGCTTGAGGGGAGGGACTGAATCCCTGGCCCAAATCTGCGAATTGGAAAGGGGCCAAATAAGAATCAGTTACAGGCAGCAAGTTCTCTCCCCTCGATTTTCTGTGTCCCAAGCCACAAGTTGGGGGGCCACTAAGATAAGCCCTTGCTGAGGTTACTGTATGTGTGGCTCACCTGAGCAGGTGAGGACAGGGGGCCAAGCATGTAAGCCTGCCCCCACCCCCGTTTTGCATTCTTCCTGTTGCATTACCAGTCCGTTATGAGGAAACGGTGCTTCCAAACCTGTGTTTGGCTGCTTCCCAGGGAATGCAGTGAGCAGCAGCAAGAGGGCTCATATGCTTTAATCTGCATAATGTGACAGCTAGCCGTTCTGTGCTTGCATTTCCTGTCTGCACTTGGATCTCCCAGGCAAGCTTAGCCCTACGTTATCCAGGCAGTGTTTGAGGGAGATAAAGAAGCATCTCAGGAAGCAATCCTCTAACCCAGGGGTGGGGAACCCAAGACCAGGGGCCAAATGCAACTCTCAGCAAGTTTTTATTTGGCCCCTTTCCAGTTCCTGGATTTGACCCCTTGATCCAGTTCCTAATTCCAGCCACTGAAAAACTGAGTTTGGGGGAAGGGATCAGTGATGAGGACATGTACAGAAAGACAGGGGACAGATCCGTGGTCTGGACCCTCCTTTTCTTGAACACGCCCCCCTCAAGCACCTCTGTTCCCAACTTCTATGCGGCCTTCGGAGCTTGAATTAATTTTCAAATTTCCCGATGGATGGAAAAGGTGCCCCACCCCTGCGTTAAACGCCTCTTCGGGAGTCGTTGCGTAGAAGTCACTGGGACACCTCCAGCACAATTGCTTTGAGAATCGCAGCTCTAGGAAGAAGGGAGTGAGATTCTGTATCTTGCATTACGTGGTCCGCTGCAGCCTTGTCAAATTCAGTCCCCGTCTTCTCCGTGGCGGGGACTGGCCTCTCTGGCTGCCACAGCAACTCTGTAACTCATGGGCCCCACGGCTCTCCCCTGTGGGCCCTGGGGATGAAAGCATGCTACAGACACCACCGCTCCATTGCCTCCTCCCGGTACGTCCGAGGAGCATGGCTGGGCCAGGCCAGTATCGGTCGAGAGGCTTATTGGCAAGGTTCAGGTGCTCTGGGAAGTGATGCAGAAGGAAATGCAGCCTTGCCCAGTGGGTAGGGTCTGAACCTTGGTGTGGAATCACTGCTCTTCACAGTAATTATTGTGCCTGATGCTACCAGGTTGCTATGCTGCTAGGCCTGTTTCATACAGGTAGAGGGACCTGTCTAGAACTATTGATTGTGCAGCACCAGGTACACTGTTGGCGTTATATAAATAATAATACGAACCAGAAGACTGAAGTCATCTTTATTAAAGAACAAAGACTTATCATTCAAGGGTGCTGTTGGTGGGAATGCTGGAATCATTTGCAAGTCAGCTTTAATCTGAGTTCTAATTTACTTCCCTGCGTCAATATGAGAAGTAGTTTGGTTTTGTCCCTAAACTGTCCTGTAGCGTTGTGCTGTGTTAAATAGCTGCCACGCTCTGCCCCAGAGGTTGCTGCATTTTAGCATTGTTTTCTGTACGTCATTCATGCAGCCCTTTGAGATAACTGGAAATAAATGGGGCTTTTGCTTGTTCAGGAAAGATTGGCATGGGCAAAAGGAAGGGGGAATTGTGGTTTTTAATAATAAAAATAATTTATCTTTTACGGTGCTCCCTGCCTTTAAATGGCACTTGGAGCACTTTACAATAATAAAAATATTAAAACAATCTAAAATCAATTAAAACCCATTTTAAATTGGAAGGTAAAGATGACGACAGACTACGTTATAGAGAACCGGCAGTAGATCCTAAAAGCACCCAGACAATAAATGAGTTTTCAGGTGCTTTTTAAAGGTATGGGGAGTGGGGTAGGAACTAAGATGAACATCTGGATGGAGCGAGTTCCACATTACGGGGCCTGTAACAGCAAAGACCTGGCTGCCCGCCAACATAAGACGCGATGGCGGGATCCCCAAACAGCGGGTGTCTTCTGAGCACGGATAGTCATTGGTGAGAGGCTCCAGGAGCCGGTCTTGAATTACAGCCAGGACCTGTACTCTTCAGGGCCCTGAAAACCGGCAGCACATCTACTTAAGAGTGTGTGCACTTTTTCTGAGCCCCTACAGAAGAGGGGAGAGTGGGAGATTTGTTGAGAGGTCCAGGATGAAGACAAAGGAGTGGGAGGGTCTGTTCTAGACACACACACACACATGCACAAGGAAGAGGAGCTGGATGAGGCATTCTTCAGGCAGATAGCCAAATGTATTGAAAATGGGAGACTTTATCCAGATATCTGTTGAACAAATAATGCAGGCAAAACGGGGGCTGTTTGAGTTCTTGACATGCATGGGGGGGAAATTTTTGTGTTTCAGAAACTTGAGAAAACTACCAGGGTGCTAGGAATTTTAAACTTGACTTTGACACAAGGAAGCATTGGTTGAGAGTGCAAGAACGATGGGCCGTCAGAGTGGCCCTGCAATGAAAGAAACGCAAGGAGAAAAAAACAGAACAATGATGGACTTTGAAGGAGCAGATTTCACCAAACTTGGAGAAAGAGGCAGGAGGTGATTCCCAGACCCACGTATCCAAGAGTAGTTCCACGGAAACCCATAGGGGCTGGATTGGATGATTCTTGAGGGCTCTCCAGCGCAGCAATTGATTTTGGTTTTAGACGTTTGTCTAGAGATCAGTGGGATGCTTAGCATCCCTGTTCCCTACTCATGATAAGCTGAGGTCTGGCTCTTTTGGGGATGAGAATTAAGCTCCAGGGTAGCTCAAGTGATAAGTTTGGCTCCTGTAGCATGGCAATTCAGTGCCTCAGTGGAGTGTGAAGTCTGCATCCCTTCATTCTTGCTAACAGTGTTTGTAGCTGTGCAGATTAGACCAGTGGGGGGTGGGTGGGTGGGTGTCAGTTTTGTGTGTCTGGGAGTGGGTACAAACCCACAGGATCCCTTCTCTGTTCAGCATTGCAGTTTATTTTAAAGTCAGAAGGCACTGCCGAGACTGTCTACCATAGAGGTGGGGAACCTCAGGCAACCTCCCAGCAAGTTTTGGGGGTTTGTGGTTTGTTTTATTTTTTTATGTTGACCCTTTCTAGTCCCTGGATTCAGTTTAAACACAAAAGCACTGAAAAAACTGAGCTCTGGTTAAAAGCCGATATGGGGGCATGCGCACAAGGATAGCAGAGTCAGCGTAGTGTATTTAGTTATTTATTCAAACTTGTGTGCGTAGTGACTGTGTGACTATGTGTACTGACTAAGTGCGCAGTACCTGGACCAGAAGGTAGGGGGAGCCCTCACTTCAAGTGTCCCCTTAGCCAGAACCTCACTGGGTGACGTTGGGCCAGTCACAATAATCTCTCAGCCTAACCTACCTCACAGGGTTATTGTGAGGATTAAAAGTTGTGTGAATTAGATCTATGTGAAGTGTTCCAAGTGCCATGGCAGGGGGGCACTATTTAAAAATAAAAAATATTATTAATTATCCATGATCTGGATCTCTTCTTTTTTTTTTTTTTTTTTTTTTCTTGAGCATATCCCTTACACACCTCTGCCCCCAACTTCGATGCAGCCCCAGAGCTTGTACTGATTTTTCAAAGTGGCCCCCGGAAGAGAAAAGGTTCTCCACCCCTAATCTAGCCCAGTGCGAGGCTAGAATATATAGAAATGCATATCGATATCGTTTTACCGCTACCGTTTGAATGATTTACCACTCTTCTGCATTCTGCTCTTTCTGGTTTACTTGTGGACCAATAGCAGAGCTGCGTCCCGCAGACTGGAACCAGGTATCCAATGGGAAACTGCATTAAACCAGCATCCAGAGCAGGGAAGGAATTGGGGGTAAACCGAACTAGCCAGTAACTCTGGCATGGAACATGGCAAAGTGCGAGATGCAGTCAGTTGGTTTACACCATTGAATAAGAAACCGTGCCACTCGTTAACTCGCCTTTCTCTCTTTCCTGCCCAGATTTCCAAGGTGCAGAGCAGTAATCTGTTGAGCCTCGTGAAGAGCCTTTACTCGCTGGGGCTGGAGAAGAACAGCCACGAGTTGAGGTCGGTGGAGCAGGAGGTGCGGTGGCGGCTGCGGCGCCTCCCGTTGTGGCAGATGGCTTCCCTCGCAAGCTTCATGGTCACCCACACGCAGAAGGGGAAACAGATCGAGCTGCTGAATGACGTAGTGAAGAACCTGGAGCTGCGCTGGATCGAGATCGAGGGTCCCAAGACGGTGGCGATGCTTATGACCAAAGTCGGCCCCTTATCAGAATCCTTGATGGATCGGCTGGAGGACAAGGTAGAGGCAGCAGTGGCTCAGCCAGCCTGGGGTGCCACAGCCTTTAACACAGCCGCTTCTCTCAGTCCTCTGTGAAACGGCTGGCTGTTCCCTCCACAGGTAGCCCAAGCCCACCTGCCCTACGACACGGCTCTGCCTTAGGGGTCCTAGGCAGTCGATTGAAGCAGAGCCTCCTGCAGGATGGATTAAGCCCGCAGCGGAGAACCTTTGGGCTAAATCTGGCCCGTGGCTGTTCATCTGGCCCCTTTCCAATTCCTGGATCAGGCCCATGGATCCAGCCCCCTACCTTCCAAGCACTGGAAAAGTGAGCGCTGGGGAAGATGAGGCCATGGATCCATGGCACAGATCCATGAGGTGAACCCCCCCTCTTGCTTCCCCCCCACCCCAAATATCTTGAGCACACCCTTTAAGCACCTCCAGACTGGCCCATGGGAGCAAAACGGTTTCCCCTCTGTGAATGAAGTGTTACTCCAGAAGTCTCTCCATCTCATCCCTGGGTTAGAAGTGTCTCGCCAGCGAGTGATTTCTGCGGCACCCACCATGCATGGTGTCTTATGCGTGCCAGCCCTCCCCCGTAGGAAATCGGGACCCTGCTGGTTGCTCTGATCTGGGATGTTGGGATTCCGGAGCCCGGAATCAGCTGGGGAAGGGAGGGCAGGTCAGCAGGAGAAATGCAGTGGTTTCATCGGCACCAGGACCCATGAGCCGGGGGGGGAGGAGGGAGGCACGTTCCTAGTGCAATTTCATCCCCTGGTGATGGGAGGGCCCCATTCTAACCTAACTAGCCACCTGAGGGGCTTCCTTCCCCACTTCTGTGAGAGGGTCTCTGTGCACAGGCTACCTTAGTTTCCAAGGGGTGACTTTCCCTCCAGGCCAGGTTGCCAGCACTGGTGATGGGGTTCCTTGTTCCCTTCTCTCAGGGCAGAGAAGGGTAACACAAAGCCCAGTCCTCTCTTCAGTTCCCCTTCCCTTGTCTTGGGAAGGAATCCTTCCTGCTAGCTGAAAAAGCCAGGAACTCTATAGTCCCTCCCATGTATGCTTGCTATATGCCGAGGTGGCCGACACTCCCAAGAGCCTCCAGTGCATTGGGGAAGGCGCTCTCCAAGGGAAGTGTTGCCAGAGAGGAGGGTCTTTTCATTTAACGAGGGAGCACCTTGCACAGCAAGTCTGAAGTGAGCTCAACTTTGTCAGTTGTCATCATCATCAAAGTTTAATGAGCCAGTCCTCAGGCCCATGCCATAACAGTACTACTACAAACATAACCAAAGTAAAATTCATGATCTTTTAAAACCCCAATCTATAAAATATAAAACCTCACCATAATTGTAACAACCGTTCTGATGACCTGACAGGCCAACAATTATTCATGGTGCCTTACAATCCCAAATTAATTTTCATTTATTAAATAACGTACTAGCCAACTGGCCATGACATAAAAAAAAAAGTGTATACAAAACACTATACAAGAACAAAATACTCTCATACATTGACAGATTTAGTCTGAACCCATCATTCCCTAGATTTAGCCGCTGAAACAGCAAATGCAGCTCTTGCTTTGGTTACCACATCATTAGAATAATTCAGCAAGTAAAAAAGTCAATGAAGAGGCTGCTGAAGCTTTTCTGCCACAGTGTTAAGAGTCTTAAACAGTTGAGCCCGCTCATCTACATAAATTGGACAGAACAATCGATAATGTTTCAAATCCTCAACATCCCCTGTCCCACATATACAAAGCCTGTTGGGCTCATCGATCCCCAGGTACCTGCTACCCTGGACTGCCACGGACTTCCTAGAAATGAATACGCAGAGCAGTAAAGCTCTTCTCTGTGTTATCGGCAAAGTCAAGGAAAGAGATCTGCAGCCGTCGCGGCCCGGGAGCCAAAACTTATACCAAGGAGAGCCCTTGGAACTGGCAGCTATCGCACGGGATACCTGCAAATCAGTCTCTTCTATGCATTGTTTAAGGAGACAGTTTGCCTCCTTTATAGGGAGGGGGGCTAAAAAGTCCCAAGACAAGCCCAGGGTCTGAAGATTATCAATAATCCAGCCTTTCCAATAGCCCTTAGGAGCATGTCCGAGTCTGATTTCTCTTTCAAACATAGGCATGAAGAACCTTGAGCCGATACAAAAGTGACATTTTAGTACGTTAGCAGCCACCAAACTAGTGTCCATTTCCAGCCTAAAAATTGCAGAGAGGATACTGGGAGGAACTCTCAGAACCCTCCTCCTCCACAGATTTTTGTATTGATTTCAAGTGAATCTTGGGTAGGATTCACCTCCAGATTTAAGCTCTAATTGTGACAAGACTTTGCATCTCGGGAATCATGTAAATAGGTCACATTATTTTGTGTTAAACTTATTTTTGGCTATAGCTGCCAGAGCGGGTGCTCTCTGTGATCCTGGCAGCTAAGATTGAGGGCCAGTGCTGAGAGTTGGGAGGCAATGAATTAGGACACAGGACCATTAAGGGAGCACAGGGCTCTGACTGAGAGCTACGTTTGATCCGGCCAAGCGGCTCCTGAGCCAAGGCTTGGCCACCCCTGCTAGATGCCTCCTTTCAGGTTTTAGTGGTTTCACCCAACTGTGACTGCAGCTGCGTCAAATTCGGTCCCCGCCTCTTCTGTGGCAGGGACTGGTCCAAGCAGCTGCCACAGCAACATCTGTAGTTCATGGGGCCCAGGGACCCCTCGTTCCAGACCCTGGGGATACAGATAAGCTACAGACACCATACAGGCTGCTGGAAATGCCCCTCCCTGTGTACCCAGCCTGTCCCTGGGTGAATTGGGAGCTCACTGGGTCCTGAAAACATGCACAGCTTGGCCAAGGGCGTGGGGTGAGATCATGAGAAGAACCCTACTTGTTGCAGGGATGGGGGCTAGCTCGTTTTGGAGTGCCCCCCCCCCCCGAGCATGATGCATAAAGCTCCATGGCGGTCATGTAGCTTGGTCCCTGGCACGATCCAGAATTTGCGCTGCCCGCACAGAAAAATCGATCCAGACCGCGACGGTTAAAATCTGTCACAAGTGGAGACCAGGGCCAGCCAGACACACCCCAGTGCCTGAAAAGAAAAATCCAGATGTGGTGAGCCACACCCTAGCCAAAACCCCACAGGAGCAGCGTGGCTTGGCCTAGCCAGGTTCCGCCTTAAGCAATTCCATTTTCTGCTGCCCTCCGCTCCCCTTGCCGTTTCAGCTGGACGCTGCATTTTTTGTGTCCTGTCCAAGTCCTCCCTGGCCCTTGGAGGTAGATAGTTTTAAAGACACTTTGTATTCAGGACTGTGCAAGTGTAGGAGATGATCATGCCCAGGGGCGGCCAGATTTGTGGTGCAGGAGGGGCGGGGTATAAAATTCTTAAAATAAATAAATAAATGATCTGCATAATCCAGGCATGAACTCCTAAGTGCTCTGCTAGGATCCCAACACTCCAGCCCGGGACCCCTCCTGCTGGCTCTCCGCTCTAGGTCACCTCAGGAGTGGAGAGGAGCACTTCCCTTGGAGAGAGCTTTGCCTGCTGCATGGGAAGAGCTCTCCTAGCCCCTCCCTGGAGGCAGTCTCCAAGAGGTTGGTCCCTATCCCTACAGCAGTGGCTGGCGATCTACCTGTTGGGGCTGCCCCTCTCTTAACCCCATAACATTTCTTGTTTCCAGGCACTGGAACTGGCTGAGCAGTTCAGCCTCTGGGATATTCGGAATTCGCTGATGGCTTTGGCGCTGCAGAACCGCCGCTCCATCCCTTTGCTCCGGGCCCTGTCTTATTACCTGATACAAAAGCACTTTGTCCTGAACGTTAATGTCCTGGTGGACCTGGCTTTTGCGTATGGTAAGTGAGCCTGACTCTTCTCCTTCTCGGGGAGTCTTAGGGGCTGCTGCTTTTTGACAGGTGTGACAAGATGCCCCATCCCTAAAATATTTGCTGGCTGGCACCCCATTGGCCCGCCCACAATACTCCCCTCTCAGGCTGTCATTTTGCGCTGCCAGAGGCGATTTCTGCAACAGTTTGTCCAAGTGCCCATGGTAGTGCAGAATTCACAAGGCACTACTTAAATGCAGCTACAGGGCAGCAGAATTCTGTTGCAGGCACCCCCTGTGCACGCTAGTGTAAGTTGCTACCATATTCTCTAGGAGACTAAATGATGTTGGTAGTCTCTTGGGGAGTTCTTGGACTTGGATTCCTTTTCATCTGAAGCATTATGCCAGTAATGGGGAGAGGGGCAGGGTTTTACCCAGAGCCCTTTGCTGTCCAGGAACATGGCTTGATGCTTTTGCTTCTGTCCTTTCTGTGCCTTGACCCTTCTCAGCCGTCCCCTCCCCCAACCCAGGCGCTCCCAACGTGCCGACACCAATTTTTAAGCAGCTGCCCATTTCTTCTGCCCCTTTAAGCGAAACTGGATTTCCACCAGACTCAGGTCTTCCAGAAGTTGGCGTCCGACCTGCTCCCACACGTGCCCAAGATGGATCACAGCGACATGGTGCGCTGCGCCAGGTCCTTTGCGCACCTCAGGTGGCTCAACCTGCCCCTCTTCGAGGCCTTTGCTCAGGTGAGGGGGGGGGGAGAGCTTTTTACAGTGGTTTTGTGGGCCTAACCCACCAAAGTTGTTTTTTTTTTTAAAAAGATCTGGAACTGGCCTTAAAAATAAATTAAATAAATGAATCCAGGACCAGAAGTGGTTGTATGGCAGCCAGAGAGTTGGGGAACCAGCAAGAAATGGGATGCACGCCCTCCTTTCCCCATCCCGTGCTTAGCAACATGGGCAGCCAGAACAAGTGGCAGGAGGGGACACGATGCAGCCCAGCTCGCTGGTTGAGAACATCTGTCCTATATTACAGTGGAGTCTCTGAGGTGGGAGATCTGGCAGGGCTACAGATGTGAGAGGCTGGGGAAGGTTTTCCCAAGGGGGGGGGAGAGGTCTGTTGCATCTCTCTCCCCCCCCCCCCCCCCCCCCCCCCGCGTGCATCAGAGGTGGGGAACTGAGAACATTTGAAATCTGCATACTTGTATGTGTCTGGTCCCCCACCAAGCTACCCTGAGCACTCTCTGCCTGTGCTGTTTGCACGCAGCTAGGGGCACCAGACGCAAATCCTAGCTGGGGAGAAGCAGGCAGGCTCCCTGGCTTTGTGCATGTGAGTGTCCGTCTGTTTTGGGGCAGTGTGTGGTCAAAGCCTGTGGTTTCTATCCCCACCTCTCAGCACGCCATGGAAAACGCAGATAAATTCTCCGTGGTGCAGATGTGCAACCTTATCCTGGCCTTTGCCTATCTGAACTTCCAGCCCAGCAAACAGGAGGTCTTCTACCACATGGTAAGTGTCTTGCTCCAGAGAGGTGATGGGGGAGGCTGGGGGACCCAAGGCTACGGGGAGCCATAGACCTAGGCAGTAACTCTGCCCGCAGAAGAGCAGCCCAAGTGGCTTCACAGCAAGGGCTGGTGCAAGAGAAACTTGGTAGCATCGGAATGGGGAACACGACGGAGGCTAAGCCAGGCAGTGAGCCAGCACCCAGGCCAGAGTTTGCTGGGGGTGGGGTGGGGAGGTGACCTGACCCCTCCTTCAAGGAGAGGTGTGAGCAGAATGGCTTTGACAGTGGGGCAGTCGTGGGGTTTTCTCCCCCTGGGCTCCCTTTAGCCACAGCCAGAACGAAGGACTCCCTCTCCTTCGCTTGCAGAAGCAGAGGTGATGGAAACCAGGGGGATGGATTCTGTGTGTGGCAGTTTTGTCGCAGGATGCAGGAAGAGAAGGGCAGGTTGTAGGGATGGAGTTGTATTCTCATACAGTAAAAAAGACACTGAAGTGAACTATCGCACATGGCCAGCAAAGGGAGCTTCCATCTGTCTTTTGACCTGTTTGTCTGGCATCCCATAATGTCGATTAGAAGTAAAAGGTGGTTCTTTTGCTCCCTCTCGCCCCATGCGAGCCCTTTAATGCCCTGGGCTGTATCTGCAATAAGTCCTCCTAAGAACATCAGGAGTGCCATACTACGTCAGACCAATGGTCCATCAAGCCCAGCATTCTCTCTCGGACAGTGGCCAATATATGTCACTTGGGAGAAGACCCCAACAGGTCTGGATGGATGGATATATTATTGTATTGTATGTAATGAAAATTCAGATACACTATATCAACCAGCTCCCCTGTTTCCACATGCTTATTTACACCCTCAAAAAATTCTAATAGATTAGCGAGGCATGACTTCCCTTTGCTAAATCCATGTTGACTCTTCCCCATTATGTCGTGTTTCTCCATATGCCCAGTAATTCTATTCTTAACAACCGTTTTCACCAGTTTTCCTGGCACCGACATCTGGCTCACTGCTCTGTAGTTTACAGGATCGCCTCTGGATCACTTTTTAAATATTGGTGTTACATTCGCTACCCTCCAGTTATACAGTGGCAGACTTTAGCGACTGGTTACAAATTATCAATTGTAGGTCTGAAGGGACTCAAATATGAAGATGCAGAACTCTGGGGTGAATACCATCTGGTTCTGGTGATTTGAGACAGGATGGATCCTTGGTCTTGACCTGGTATGGTACTACTTACGTTTGCACCAAGTGCACATTTACAACCTCTTCCCCAACAGGAAGATAATCCTACATCTCGCACTCAGTACAGAAGAGTGGATGGCCCACATTGCGCTACTGGGCTGCTGTCTGCATCTCCTTGTTTAAAGGGGCAGAGGGATGCTTAAACCTAACTTTTTGTATCTAGTTACGGTGGGAAAGGGCTATTATTCCTGAGCTGCTGAACTCTGGGCCTTTTAGGTTAGAAATTTAGTTAACTGGGGTTTAATGCTACTGCCTTCTTTTAGGGCTGGTGATATAACTGCCACGGGTCTCTAGTTTGATCCAGAGCAGGTAGGTTAATGAGCCAGTAAGCAGATGGGATCTTACCAATCTCACATCATCCAAGTCTTTGCTCCCTACCTTTATGGAGCCCCCGCCCTGACGGCTGCTGCTTCTCCTTCACCCAGGTCCACGCGAAGCTTGAGGGGCAGCTGGACACCCTGGATACGCACCTGCTGATAGACGTGGTATGGTCGCTGTGTGTGCTGCAACAGGTGAAAGCCACTCATCTCCAGGCAGTGCTGACTCCGCAGTGCCACTCCCACCTACTAGGTAAGCTCCAAGGGGATGCCAGGGGTGGGGCTGCAGAGGGTGCTGACACCCTTCGGCTGTGGGGTTCCTGCCTGCATCCCACTGGGTGTCACGTCGACAGCATTTCAAACCGCCCCCCCTCCATCTAACGAGGCCTCCCTATGGTGGGGGGGGGCCTAGCAAGGGGGAGCTTACGTGCCAGGCCAGCTGGAGCTCCTGTGGCACCATGAAGGGCATGGGAGCAGGTGTCTGGGGGGAAAGCATTGGGCTCTGCTGCTGCATTAGAGCAGCTCTAGCCTATCAGCACAGCTGGCTTCTACGGACTCGCTCTCCGTGGGGAAGTCAGGTTTGAGGGCAGGGGTTGTGTGGGACCCAGGAAAAGGAAGCGCTAATAGCATTGGCTTGGGTACTATTATTATCTATATAGCGCTAGATTTTATTTATTTATTTAACTAAATTTATACCCTGCCCCTCCTGCCCAAGGCAACTTGGGGTCATAAAAAATACAATAATAAATATACATCATAAAATCATTCTCTCCATATGTAGGCTGTCATAAGATGTATCAAATCAAACCCAATCCACCGTAGCCCAACACACACCCCCACCCATCTTCCTCGTCAAAAGCCCGGCGGAACAGCCAGGTCTTGTATTGTCTCTGAAAAGAGGAGAGGTCCGGGGCCACCTGGATCTCTGCCAGGAGGGAGTTCCGCCGCCACCAAGAACACGCACGCACGCACACGCAGGGGTCAGTCCAGAGCCAGAGGAGTGAGGCCGTCCCACAGATAGGCAGGGCCCCGGCCGTGTAGGGCTTTATAGGTCAAAACCAACAC
This sequence comes from Sphenodon punctatus, assembly GCA_003113815.1. Classification (NCBI taxonomy): domain Eukaryota; kingdom Metazoa; phylum Chordata; class Lepidosauria; order Sphenodontia; family Sphenodontidae; genus Sphenodon; species Sphenodon punctatus. Next base: position 262,063 of record QEPC01009191.1, on the reverse strand, counting down.
CTTGAATTGGGCCTGGAAGACTATAGGCAGACAGCGCAAAGCACCGGTCTAATGTGCTCCCAGCGGCCCAGACCGGTCAAGAGACAGGCCGCTGCTTTCTGCACCCGCTGCAGCCTCCGAACCGTCACCGTCACGTAGAGCGTGTTGCAGTAATCCAGCTTTGAGGTGATGAAAGCATGGATGATAGTGGCCGGTTCAGAGTCTGAGACATACGGCCGAGGCTGCCACACCAGATGTAATTGGCAAAATGTGCTCCTCGTCACAGTCTCCACCTGGACATCCAGGCAGAGCTGGGAATCAGACTGAAAATCTGGGGAAGCAGTGGGGGACAAACCCCATCAATGATGGGAGACGCCAACTCCACTGCCTTCCCCACCAGCATCACCTTCATCTTGTCAGGATTCAGCTTCAGTCGACTCGTCTGCATCCAGACCCCCACAGCCACCAAACACCGGGTAAGCACCAAGACTGCCGGGTCTGGGTCGGATGAAAAAGTGAGGTAGAGTTGGGTGTCATCAGCGTATTGATGACACCGAACATCAAACCCTCTCCCAACCTCGCCCAACAGCTGCATCTAGACGTTGAACAGGAGAGGGGACCGAACAGAACCTTGCAGGACTCCACACACACGAGGTCTCGGGGAGATGAAAAATGATCCCCGGGCACCACTCACTGGGTTCTTCCAGTCAGGAAGGAATGGAACCACTCAAGAACAGTCCTGCCCACCCGTCCCACAGGCGAGTCACCAACATCTCGTGGTCAACGGTATCAAAAGCAGCCAACCGATCTGATAAAACCAGCAGGATCAAACGACCCTGATCCAATTCACGGCAGAGCTCGTTGACCAAAGCCACATAAAATCACTAAACCTCACTTGTGAGGTTATGCAGGGAGAAGCAGCAGAGTAAATCTGACGGTGCCAAGGGGAGTACAAGAGGAGGCCCAGGCTCGGTTCCTGAGGGGACAGGCTGGATGGTGACAATAGGGGTGGGGGGAGGATGATTTAAGGCCACAGTCCCCAAACTGTAGCTCAGGGCCAACTTGTTGCCACAAGGCCCTTTGCTGTGGCTCGCCGAAGCTTGGAAAAGGAGGAAGGGGCAGGGTGTCTACTTCTCCCTCAGGAGCCACCAGAGAGCCAGACAGGCCTTACAAAAGGGAGGCCTGGGGTAACGGGGCAGGGCCCAGAGTGGGGCTAAGGAGGCAGGGCCAAGGGCAGGCTCCCTCCCTCCTGCCGTTTCACTTTGCTTCCCACAGCCTTGTCAAATTCAGTGCCTGCCTTCTCGGTGGTGGGCACCCGCCTAGCCGGCTGCCACAGCAACTCGTGGGTCCCGTCGCTCTCGCCAGCGGGCTCTGGGGATAAAAGCAAGCTACAGACACCCAGCTGACACGGGAGAGCTAAGAAGCAGCCCCATTCTGCCTGCTCAGCGCTCTGACTGGCCTTGAACCCATCGCAGCAGAGGTTCCAAAGGGAGTCTAGGTGGAACAGGCTGGCATGCTTTGAGGATCACTGCCCCTTTAATTCCCAATGCAGCCCTAGCTCTGCTGGGATTGAACATGGGGTCAGTTCCATTCCCAGAGCATTCGTGTGTGTGGGTTGTAACTTGCTTTATTAATAATAATTTTTTTATTTTGATAGCGCTCCCTTGCCTCTTAAATGGTACCCAGGGTGCTTTACAGTCATAAAAATATAAAAACAATATCAAATCAATCTAAAACAATTTGAGGGAGCAAGTTCTGCACTTAGGGCCCCGCCACATCGAGCCCAATTGCCCGCCGACTTAGGATGTGATGGCGGGATCCCCAAACAGCAGGTGGTTTCTGAGCATAGACACCCATTAGTGTGAGGTTCAAGGAGCAGGTCTCTAATCTATCCAGGGCCTAGACCGTTCATGGCCCTGAAAACCAGTGCAGTTTTGAATCTAATCCATCATTCTACAAGCAGCCAATGTAGAGAACGCAGGGCGGGCGTCATATAATCCCGGCTGCCCGAACCAGTCAGCAGCCGCGCTGCCGTGTTCTAAACAAGCTGCAAGCGATGGAGAAGTACTGCCCGCTGGCAGCCCATGAAAGAGGGATTACAAAAATCAAGCCTTGTGGTCACCAGGGCATGGGTCACTGCGGCAAGGTCAGCCAGGTATAAACAAGGGGCGTCGTTTACGCAAATGGCGTAGCTGAAAGAAACCTCTCCGATCCACGTCTGACGCCTGAGCTTTCATGGACCGAACATGGTCAAAAATGAGGCCCAAGTTCTAGATAACCTTCTCGCTCTGTCATTCTATGAAATCACTGTCTTAGCCATGAACTCACCGGGTGGCCTTGGGTGAGTCACTGTCTGTCGGCCTCCGTTCCCCATCTGTAAAATGAGAATAATAATGGCCTCCTTTACAGGCTTGTTGGACGAATGAACTAGGCTGTGTTCTCACCTGTGGTGGCGGGAGGGACGAGGGAAGGCGCGGCAGCATGGAGGAGCCGGCCGACGGGAAAAGAGCCGGTGCGAATGGGGATCTGCCGCGGCTTCTCTCGTGCGTGTCAGGGCAGGAGTTTGCGCCCTGATACGCGCGCAAGAAGCCGTGAGAGATCCCCGTTCACACCGGCTCTTTTCCCGTCCGCCGGCTCCTCCGCTCTGCCACGTCTTCCCTCCCGCTGCCGCCACCGCCGCAGGTGAGAACACAGCCCCAGATAAGGATTGGAAAGCACTTACATTCTCTCTAGGAATGATGAGTAGTAATGGCAGCAAGACTCAGGCTGTCTTTAAGCCTCCAGGATTGTCTGAAAGTGCCTGAACTAATCCCCACCGTTCTGGGTCAGAGGAGTGGCCTGTCCAGCCCAGTTTCCTGTCTCTGGCAGGGGCCAGCACCCTCTGCTGCAGGGAACATGCAGAATCATTCTTTCCGTCATTCATTCCCGTCATTCATTCCCACCCATGGACACATTATTTTTTAGGCTTGGACTCCCAAGGTTATTTTCCCAACAGCCTCCCTTGAGAGAAAGTGACCGATGCTGCCTCAGTCACTCACTGGATTGGCTGCTGGGGGCAGGAGGTGGGATGTGCCCCAGGGCTGGTGCCCCCTGCAGGAATGAACTGGTGTTGTTGTATCCCACCCCTTTCTCTAGATCAGGGTGGGGAACCTTTTCCTTCCCAGGGGCCACTTTGAAAATCAGTACAAGCTCAAAGGGGCACTTAGAGGTTGAGGGTGCACTTAGGAAGAGAAGGGGCCAGATCGGGACCCGGAAAGGGGCCTCCTATAAACTAGTGGCCTAAGGTTCCCCACCCTCTGCTCTGTAGATGGCCCAGATCCTCCAGCATCCACTGGGGCTTGGCCTGAGCTGTGCCTACAAATCGGCTTCCCTCCCCACAGACGATCAGTCCCTGCAGGGGCAGAACTACAAGCTAAAGCTGCTGCACATCAATGCCACCGCCCAGCTGGAGTGCGCCAACTACCAGGGGCCGTTCCTGTCGATGTCAGCCCTGAGCGCCGTGGAGCAGATGATGGGGGGAAAGAAGCCCACCCCTCTGCAGATCAGCCTGCAGGAGGAGCTGAAGAAAGTGGCCGGAGACCCGAGCAACGTCTGCTTTGACGTGAACACCGTGTACGGCTGGATCCTCGGTAAGGGGAGGGGGCTGTGTTTCAGGGCTGCCCCATGCAGCAAGGGAGGTATTCAGCCAATTGAGTTGCTGGAGAGCGAGGGCCGTGGGTACACTTCCCTTTCCCCTCACCTGCCCCACAGGGCAGTGATGTCTGCGCCAGCTCCTCGCAGAGTTTCTCTGTGGGGGTGGGACTCTTTCACCCTTCCACACATTGCATCCCGCACTGGAAAGCTTTGCCCTGGGTCTCGCCACAGCTGCTGCTAGCAATCGCATAATGCTGGGGGGGGGGGGGCTTCTGCTGGGTTTCATCTCGCAAAGATGCACCTTTAGGTGAGGCCGCCGAGCCTTTCCCAATGTGACCTATTCCATCCCCAAAACTACGTTCCTGGCTGCAGAAGGATCATCTTCTCCCCTGGGCTCCTGTGTGCCACAGTCGGTTCACAGGACTGTTTACTCCGCAGCCTCATCCAATTCAGTGCCCGCCTGCTCTGTGGTGGGGGCTGGCCCAAAAGACTTGCCACAGCAACTGTAGCTCCTAGGCCCTGGGCTCCATCTGTGAATCCTGGGGATAAAATCACGCCCCAGACGCCCCAGGGGGGAACAGGCATCGGCTATGTGTGATGTCTTGCCTAGGCAACAAAGCACCGCAGGAATAGAATCCAAGAGCTGGAACGGTGGTCACTGGTCCATCCCCCTGCTTGGATGCAGGATGGCAACAGCTGCAACATCCTGGCTGTCTTTTCCTGATATTTCGTCTCCCTTTTGTAACTTGAGCGCATTGTTCCTAGTCCTTGCCCCTTGTAACAACGCACAATGGTTCCTTGCCATCTTCTTGGTGGGCAGTCCATGAGATATTTGAGGACTGCTAATATGTCTTCCCTTAGCCTCTAGACGAATCATACCTAGTTCATTCAACTCTCCTCATCAGACTTGCTTTCCAGACCCTTTTATCACCTTTGCTACCCCTCCTCTGAACCCACTCCTGTTTGCCAACGTCCTCCTTAAAATGAAATGTCCCAGACTGGACACACTACTCCAAGTGAGGTCTGATCAGTGCAGAATAGAGGGGAATTATTATTACCCATAACTCGAAAACCATATTTCTGTTAATGCAGGCAAAAATTGCATTAGTCTTTTTGGCTGCCACATCCCATTGCTGACTCCACGCATTGTGATCCACCACGTTCCCAACTGCCACCAGCCAGCCCCTCAAAGTCAACCGTCAACGTGTGAGGTCAGGCTGTTGGCGGAGTAGACTCTGGTCGGCATGCGTGGGTCCCCCTGCGACAGGAGGCACGTTATCTGGCTCTGGCACCATCTCAGGAGCTGCTGTGTTTTGCCTCTCTCCTTCCCAGATGCAGAGATGGTGCTGAGCAGCAGCAACAAGCTGCTCCCCGTGAAGAATTTAATCGCCCCTCATCTTCCTCATGCCGGAGGAGCTCTGCCTCTCCCACAGGGCACCAGGAGGTGAGGTTTGCTGGGGTGGGGGGTGGCTGTGGTTAGCGTGGGTGAATGGAGGTGGCAGAGGCGAGTCTATCCTGGGGCGGGGGGTGAGGGTGGTGAGACGGTTTTGTTTTCATGATCTCGTCTGTGAGGACTCCTGGGATGGCTCTGTGCTTCCAGGAGGGAGCAATTCGATGGATACGTTCACCCCCCAAGCGGTTTGGGGCCCAGTTCTCACGGTGTAGACACAGCAGCTGCCGGTGCTCTGACCAAGGGAACGGCGCCTAGGAATAGAGCCGCGGCTGTCGGCAAGCCACGGGAGAGACGCAGCGGGTGCAGAGGGAACGTGGTTTTATGGTGGCTAGGCTCATCCAGGAGTGGAAGGGATCTGTCAGGGGGCCAGGCTAAGGATTCTGGGAATATCTCTTCCCCCATCCCGCCCTGCCCTAGCGCACCATCCTGCCTGTCATTAGCTAGTTTTGTTGACTTTTTATCCTGCCTTTCCCCAAGGACTCAGGATGGCTAATATAGGATAAAAAGTCAACAAAACTAGCTAATGACAGGCAGGATGGTGCGCTAGGGCAGGGCGGGATGGGGAGGAGATATTCCCAGAATCCTTAGCCTGGCCCCCTGACAGATCCCTTCCACTCCTGGATGAGCCTAGCCACCATAAAACCACGTTCCCTCTGCACCCGCTGCGTCTCTCCCGTGGCTTCATATATATATGAAATACCCATTAAAAATAAACCCAAATCCTAACCCTGTCTGTCAAATGCCTGACCAAACAAATAGGTCTTGGCACTGTCTCCAGAAGACACTCAGGCTTTGGGGTTTTGCAACCCTCCAAGAGAAGGGAGGGAAGTTGTGGAGCAGCCACGAAGAACGTCTTTTACCCCCACCCCACCCCACCCCACCGCGCACACACTCTCATGCCTTTCCCTCAATCCCCCTGCAACTCCCACCCCAGGCTCTCGGGCAGCCTCTCGCAGCACCACCTACCTCCGCTCATTATCTGTCCCTCAGCCACAGCAGAGATTTAAAGAGCCTGCACTCGGCGGCAGCGCAGACCTCTCTGCAGCAGCATCACGGCAAAGATTGTCCTGGACCTTGTGAAACGGCATGAATCTCAGTCATGCAGCCAAGAGAGTCCCTGCCTATAGACCCTTGGGGAGACGGCTCGATTCCTGTAATTCAAGGCAGCTAATCCTGCAGGCCAGGCACTTAACAGGCAGGGTTACCTAGATCCCCTGCCTTCACTCACCCTGCACAGAACATTCCCCTTCCCACGGGCCGAGCACATGGGGAGTTCTCCAGGACCCCTCCTACAGGGTCGACAACACAAGGATGCTGAGGGCAGGGCAGTGGCCGGAGCCGCCAGACGTTCTGTGCTGGATGACATCCAGGATGCAGGGACTGAAAATCTACAAAGCCTTCTAGACTTGGGTGGCGGGGGGTAGGGCAGGATGTCAGTGGGGGGCTTCGGTGACAGCCTTTCATTTGAAAAGCATCCCTGCTTGACCCCCGTGGTTGCAGGGGGCATCTAGCAGGTCTACCAGGCCAACAAAGAGAGTGAAGCCAAGGAGTTAGTGCAATGCTACGTTGCAGTACATCTCTGCCCAGGTAGACAACACAGCCTGATTCCCCTCCCTACCCCCCCCCCAGAGGCCCATGTTCTGACAATAGTTTCGCAACGGGGAGGGAGCCCAGATGTTTTTTTCAGGCGTATGTATTTTCCTTCCTGCTCCACAATTGAACCCTACGCAAGTCCACCAAAACCAGGCTCTGGTACGTCGCAGTAACTATTTGCTCAGGCCGTGGCCATGGAGAGAGCTGAATTGCTCTGGAGGGCGCTCGGACTCCATGATCCCATAGTGCTGCTGCAAACGGGAGTCGTAGGCCGTTTGTTCTCTGCCAGGTGTCAGTGACCTAGGAGCCCATATTGCTAAAGAGGAAGGGAGGTTGATGCAGAAACTCTTGATCTAGTCTGTCTGGGCTAGCTCAGCCCGTTTGCAAGAGAAGCGGTGCCCCCAAGACAGACTCCAGCCCATACCTCCCCCTGGGTTTTGGTGGTTTGGCTGTAAAGCAGAGAACGCCCTCTTCTCTTTCTAGAGCGCTCCCAGGTCTGGCCAGGAGGAGTCAGCTCTGTCTGTGCCCCTCCCTCCCCCCTTCCAGTCTCGGGGCTAAAGGATTTGAGACTTTCAGGGCTGGTGTGCAGTGAAGCCCCTGAGCAGGAATGTGTGGAGGGGGAGCTCCTCTTACTTCCCTAAGGCCAGGATCCCAGGAAATCTGCAGTGGATGACACTTTTTACAGATTTTTTTTTTTGCATTTGGCCAAGTTGTCACAGAAACTGGCTCTGGCAGCACAGAATGACAGCCTGAGTGGGGAGCTCCGTGAGCTAGCCAATGAGAGGTCAGCTCTATGAGCTAGCCAGTGGGGTGCTGTATTGGCTGCTGGTGTCTATTCTGGTTCCTCCTAGAAAGGTGCAGCCCCTCCCCACCCCAAGAAAGAGAAGAGCCCCCTGCTGATGGGTCTATGCAGTATTTTGTAAGATAAGGGATGTTTAAAGCCGATGGAATAGTATTTGTGGAAGCTAATGTGCACGAAAGCATGCCTGATTTGCCAGATGTGGCTTATTTGCCTTATTTATTCTGTGTGCAGAATGTGGGCTGCTTGGTTGTGCAATGGTGGTGGGTTTTGCAGAGTAGACGGGGTCCTGGTGTGATCTGCAGGCGAGGAGCTGAGCCAGCAGCCAGGCCTTGCCCGGCACATACCCCTCCTGCTAAGGGCAGAACAGGGGACGGGACGGTAACGCCAGGTGCGAGCTCGGTGCTCCGGCTGAGTGTCCTGCGCAGGATGCACAGAGCCCGTTAGTGCGTCACTGACTGCCTCCCTTCCTTCTCCCTCTCGCAGGCTGGTGTTCCTTAGATGGGAGTACCCCAACTTCAGCTCCCAGAGCAAGGACCTGCTGGGACGCTTCGTCATGGCCCAGAGGCACCTTCAGGCCGCTGGCTTCCTGATCATCGACGTGAGTACCTTGAGCTTAGCCTGCCTTTCGCTGCCTCCCTTCCCAGCATGGCTGCTGAACCACGCAGGGTGCGGTGCAGCGGGCTCCACTGGGTGTGAACCATTGCGCTGCAAATTCTGCTGAGAGCAGGGGTCTACAACCATTCCGCCACAATGCACCAAGGCTACAGGAGTTGAAGTCCAACTTTTGAGATGTAGAGGGATCAAGACGGCGTCCATCCCTCTGTAGGGTTCCGTGCTGGGACTTGAACTAACTGGGTCTCAGATTATTATTATTATTATTAACAAACATTTATATAGCGCCAGCAGTGTACCTGGCACTTTACAAAGTAATAAAATAGACACGGTCCCTGCCCTGAGGGGGAGTGTGGCCCTGCAGCA
>QEPC01009191.1:225393-253336 GCA_003113815.1 Sphenodon punctatus | reverse complement strand
ATGTGGACAGGGAGGGAGTTCCAGGCATGGGGGGCAGCAAGTGAGAAGGGACGAAGGCGCTTAGGGGAGCAGGGAAGGCGTGGAAGGGTGAGAGAGGGGACAGAGGAGGAGCGAAGTGCACAGGCTGGAGTATGGAGGGCGATAAGTGCAGAGAGGTAGGGGGGAGCGAGGTTGTGAAGAGCTTTATAGATGTCCTAGAAAGCAAGCTTCCCTGCCCTGAGGGGGAGTGTGGCCCTGCAGCAAGCAGCACAGCTGCTTTGGTAGCTAGATCATTTAGAGCTGGGGGCGGCGGGCCGGAAACCTCTGGTCCATGGACTATTTTTTATTTGGCCCCTTTCCAGTTCCTGGATCTGGCCCACGGATCCAGCCCCGGCACTGCCCTCAAGCAGTGAGCTATGGGGAGGGGAGATGTTGGCAGGCACTCAAGGGTAGAGGACGGATCCATGGCCAGGGACCCGAGTTGACTGCGTTGCTGCAATTTGCAGGGATTTTCGCGGAATCAGCCAATCTTGACCATGACCCGAGGGTAAATAGGCCCCCTGGGAGATGAATTGTGGGTGGGTGGGGTCTGACGGCCCTATGTTTGCGTGAGGGAGGTGCTGAAATTCCAGAGGATTTGAGTTGTGTTTGATTAACAACGTTGTGATTCTACGTCCAACCTATTGCAAATTTGCTTCCCAGCATGCATCGTTATGCAAATCAAGTTAATGATGCAAATATGAATGCTCGCGGTGAATTTGCAGAATTTGGCTTCACTGCTTGCAGAATTTAAGATTTTTTTTTTGGTGCAGTGAACGCGGGTCCCTGCCCATGGCCCAGATCCATGATCTGGACTCCTCCCTTCCCAGGTCAGCCTGTCCTCCAGCTGCGAGCCAGGGCTTTAAAATATCGTCTGCAAGGTCGTCCCCGCCGGAGTTGGAATGCTCAGCATGGCTCCTGCAAGGGCTTGGCTTCTAGCTTTGGAGGGGTGGAGAGGACACCCCCGCACCCCGAATCTCAAGTTCTGGAAAAGTAGGTGCTCTGTTTCCAAGCACCCATAGATCTTGAGAGAGAAGCCCCAGGTGCCAGCGGGCGGCAGCCCAGGAGCTGGGGAACTGGTGCTTGTGGTGTTAGCAGCAGCTGCTGCAGAGGCTTGGGACACTCCTGGCTCTGATGGGCAGGGAGGCAGCTCCCGGGTAACTCTCGGCTCAGCGTGACAATCCCACCCCCCAGCCCCAGTGATGGGTCAGGCCGAGAGCCCCCTGCGTTCCCAGCCTCCAGAATAGGAGGCACAGTCGCAGCAGGCTCGAAAGCGATGAAGCAGGGAGGGAGAGTGCAGATCGCTGCTGCAGTGCCCCGCTTTGCTGAGCCACTGGAACAGGGTCATTCATTATTTAACTTCCTGGAGGTAATTGTAGCTCTGCCGTCACCAACGCCTGGCCTCATTCTCCAGCCGGAAAATGAGCCCCCATGACATCACCCACCCACCCGCAGCCCCCAAGCCAGGCGAGAGTGGCACAGGCCTCACCCCCTCCCTCTCCCAGTGCCTTGGTTCAGCGGGGTGACCTCCAGGACAGGCAGAGGGGGCCAGGGGAGCTTCAGGATGCTGCCAGGGGGAGGCTGTCATTGCAAGACTTGCCAGAAGGTGGTGCTGTGCCCCAGCGGCTTGGTAAGGCAGCCCTGAACAGAGAATGGGGTCAGGTCTTGCCACTGTCTTCTTCACAAGAGACCCTGAAGTGAGAGGTGGCTTGGCGGGGGGGCAGCCTGGCTTCTCCCAGAGACCAGCCGCCCTTGCTGATTACTGGGAATGAAGGGAAGCTGCCTGGATCCGCAGCTAAACCAAGCCTAGGGGGCAACTACACCCTGCCAGCCAGCGATTGGGATGAGCCCAGGAGTGGGAGCCAGAAGCCCCAGCGTGAGCTTGGGCAAGTGGTCGCTCTGCTCTTCCCTGAAGCCCTGACTTACTGGGGCTTCTAGTAGCTGCTGCTGTCCCTGCGTCTCCTCGAAGGGCGTGTGGGAGCTACACCCAGGGACGGCAAAACGTAGCTCCTTCCCATCGCTGGCCGTTCCCTGATGTTCCTCCTGGGTCCCCTTCCCTTTAAGCATGTGTCCCTCTCTCCCCCTAGGTTCCCCTTCTCTCCTAGATTGGAAGCCTCTTGGGGCAGGGACCTGTCTCTGGTCAATGATTGCTCAGGCCCAGGCATACTGCTGGTGCTATAATAATGAATAACAATGTTCCTGGCACTGAGCGATCCTGCTCTGTTCTAATCCATCTCTGGATCTACTCCCTGGGTGCACGTTTGGACTCCTGGTCTGCAAGCCTCATTACAGCACGGAGCCCCTCCCCTCTTGCCTTCCCAAATAAATGTTTAATCAGCTACCCAAGCTGAGTCTGGGCTCGCGGAAAGAGAAAGTGCAGCAAATGTGGGAACAGAGAGCGAAATAGACCATGAAACGTGTGAGAAGCGGCATCTCAATAAAACATGATCGGGGCCAAATCCTGCCGTCATTAAAGCTTTCTGCCTCCTCAGGAGTTGGCCCGTTTACTCCTCTGGTGGGCATGTTGTTATGCCAAGCATCTGGGCGTGTTTCCGTCTGCGGCCCTGCTCCACCCCAGAAGCAGCTGCCTTGATGCCAAAGTCTTGCCTGCCCAATAATGCTTAGTGCTGTGTGCGGTCAGAGGGCTGTCTGGCTGTGAAAACGGATGGCCCCCTCCTGACTACAGAACTCCCCTCTCCATTACTGCTGCGCCGCTACCAGCCTGCACTTGGAGCAAGCGCCTAGCCTGCAAGCGGCGGGGAGTCCTGCGACAGCGTTGGGAGAGGTGGGAAACGCCCTGCAGCCTCGTCAAATTCAGTGCTTGCCTATCCCATGGCAAGGACTGGCCCTAATGGCTGCAACAGTAACACTGTAGCTCATGGGCCCCATGGCTCCATCTATGGGCCCTGGGGATAAATAAAGTGCTACAGACACTGGTATGGACTATGTGGAGGGCGTCTGAGCTTGCTTGGCTCTTGCTGTGGGATAAAACAGGGCCCTGCGCGTTCTGTGCTGCTAGGAGCGCAGCTGTTTGCTTGCAGAATCGTACGTTTGCTCCGATCGTCGCAGAAATTTGAGAAATGTCTCTGGCGTTGCAGAATGACAGCCTGAGAGGCGGGAGGCGCTCTGAGCCAGGCAATGGCATGTCAGCACTGGGGTGTTGGCGCTGCTAGGATGTTCTGAAGCTGCCGAGGACCATTCAGGGGAGAGATCTCCCCCGGCTCCCCTCCTCCCCTGCTGATACGTCCATGTGTAATCTTGTGAGGGGATAAATTGTTCAAAATTGATGCAATGGCATGCTGGGAAATACATTTGTGGGGGTTTTTTTAAAAGCTGCATATTTTAAAGGGTTAGTTAATTTGCATAATTCTACTTGCAGAATCGGGCTTTTTTGCTCGCAGAATTTGGGTGGTTTCGTTGAAAAATGTTTAGATGGTGGGGAAAGGGAATTTGCAGACTGCCCCTGGCCCACGGGAATCAAACCAGCAGCATTTGATCAAGGACAAAGCTTACAGGCAAAGGGCTTTTCTGCATGAAATGTTCCCTGTGGCAGGGAATTACTCCCAGGTTAGCTTTCCCCTGATGATAAAGTGGTATTTACCCCTGGGCTGGAGTGCTGCACCGCCATGGAGTGACCGCTGTCTGTGCATCCTATTCAGGAACTATGTTCCCTTCATTTTCCCATTGCTGTCAATGGGGGGGAAACCAGAGAACATGGGTCCCTGCTCATGTTCAATGGGGGATAATTCTACCCCTGACTAGGAGCGGTCACACAAAGGACTTTATCTCCCCAAGCAGCAGGTGCTGAGCTTCAGCGAGACTCTTCCAGAGTAAATGGCTTGACCGCCGCCGCCTTCTCCAAGAGGGCTTCAGGCACTGAGCTCCTTTAACCTGCTCAGTGCAGACAGTTTGCCTGCTGTGTGCGGTTCCCAGAGTGCCTGATCCCCTGTGAAGCAGCCCCCTCTTCTCGCCTAGATGTGGGGGGTGTTGTAGGAGTTCGAACAGTGTATCAAAAAGCTCAAGGGCTTAGGTTGTTTTAATTGTATTTTAGTTATGTGTTTTTAAATGTTGTTAGCCGCCCCGAGATGCTTGTAGCAGGAGGGGGTGGCCTATACATTTTAATAACTTATATATTTATATAGCGATAGCAATGTACCTGGTGCTTTACAAAGTAATTGAATAGACCCGGTCCCTGCCCTAGGGCTTACAATCTGAGAGAGAAGGGTGGGGGAGAGACGAAAGAAGGGGAACAGAGGGAGAGACAAGGAGTGTCACATTCTCGAGAATGACACAGAATGCACTGCTGTTCCAGGCCAGCAAGCCAGAAGCTGGTTCCCATCATTCTCTTGGGAGCAACAAGCTCTTGGCGCATTCTCTCTCCAGAAGAAGGGCTAGAACTTCCTGCTCTGGTGCTGGGAACCCAGGGCTGCCTCTTCCTCACATGCTTCATCCCTGTGTTTTCCTCCTTGGCGGCAGTGGGGGAAACAATTAACACAAGTCCAGATCTGTACTAATCATAAGGATGACAAAGGCAGAAATTTCAGGCTGAGAGGCTGGCTCTGTTAATGTGCCCTATTGTCTCCGCACCAACTTACCTGTTACCCTGTGCACTTGGTGGCATATGCCATCCTGTCACATAGTATACGGTTAACTTACGGAACTCCTTGCCAGGGGATGATAAGGCCAATAGTGTCACTGGGTTTATAGAACATTGGATAAGTTCTTAGAGGATACGGATAAGAATAATTGGCTATTAGGCAGCAAGTTGGCTGAGAAATGTAACCTCTGACTGTCAGGAGCTGGGACTAAATAGCAGAGATTTGTCTTGTTGGGTACTTCTCTGAAGCGACGAAAATGGCCACCGTCAGAGACAGGATGCTGGGCTGGATGGACCATTGGTCTGACCCAATCTGGCATGTCTTATGCTCTTGTGCAGGGTTGGGGAAGCTCAGGCCCAGAGGCCCAAAGCAGTCAGTGGCTAGTTTTTATTTGGCCCCTTCCCAGTGCCTGCATCTGGCCCCTGGGTCCAGTTCCTACCCCCAAGTGCTGATAGATTGACCTCAGAGGAAGGGAGCGGAGATGGATGTGTGACCCAGATCTCTGATAGGGGCACTTTCCAGCTTGAGTGCATCCCCGAGCTCCTCTGAGGCCCTTGGAGCTTGTACTTACTTTCAAAGTAGCCCCCTGTGGGAAAAGGTTCCCTGCCCCTGTTCTTACCTGCTGCGCTGTAACATGCACCCAAGCGTTCTGTGGTCTGCACCCTCAGCCTGTACTCTGCCACGTTCCCATCCTTCCTCCCCCCCAGTTCAGCAGTCCCCATTCTGTCCAGTCCTGGGGGTGGAAGGGCTTACCTGGTGGCACTGGGGACAATCAGCGTCCCCCTACAGAGGCCTGCAGGACCCGCTTTTTGTCTTGCCCCTGAAGATGTCAGGTGCAGCCTCTTTGCAAGAGGTGCTGCTGGAGCTCCTCCCTGGCCCAAGCCCCCAGGCTGGCTGCTCCCCGGCACTGCCTAGCCAGGTGTAGCCTCCTGACCCGGTCCCTGCTCCTTTCCCCCTTGCAGGTGCCCTACTACGAGTGGCTGCCTCTGAAGTCCGAGTGGCAGAAAGCCGCCTATCTCAAGGACAAGATGAGAAAAGTGATGGCAGTGGAGATGGCCAGGTACACCCGTGCCCAGGGGGATTCTTGATGGTATCGTCCGTCCCAGGAGAGGCGCTGCCTCTCTCCGCCGCTGCCATGTGTGAATAAACAGGCGTGTGCCTGGCCCGGCTGCTCTGAGACACACAAGCAGGGGCGAGGGGTGGAAGGGAGATTTAGCCCAGCAGTGGTAGCTGCTCCCAAGCTGGAGAGAGCCCCCTTCTCCCCTCCCCCTGGAGCCTGCGCAGAGCCAGCTGGGAGGGGCACCTGTTCATTTTAAGACCTTTTCTCTCCTCTTATTTCCTGAATAAAGAGCTGCTTTGGATTCCGGCTGCGTCTACCCAAGGGGTTTTCTCCCGAGCCCCTTGCCTGGGGTATTCTGGAGCAAAGCGCCCATGCCCTCTCCGCCATCCCTTTCACCAGTAGTGCCCCCTGGGGCCAGGCTGCAGCGTGTGGGTCCCGAGCCGTTTGCTGAGGAACAGGGTGCCTGCAGCAGGGTGCAGAGACTAGCAATCGGCCGTTAGCCCAGTCTCTCTCTCGGGGGAGACGGCGGCAGGGAAGGCATGCCCTGTTCTCTACCCAGGAGGGGGGCAGCTAGCAGTGAGCTGGCGGTTCGCCTAGGCCAGCGTTAGGGGAAGGGGACGCTCCAAGCGTCAGCGCAGGCCGTGCGTGTGGAAGTAGCAGCTTATATAAGCTCCTGCCCCAGGGCTTTCCGGCAGACTGAATATCCGCACATTCTTATCACTCCTCGGTCCCTGCCTGCCCGGCGTGTTGTTTTTAGTGCCAGCCTAGAGCAACGGACCAAGTGTTCACTGGTGCGTGCCCCCCCTGCCCAGCACACTGCGCACACGGCTTACTGCCTCCCCGGGGGAGAAATTGAGGGGGTGCTAATTTGCATATATTTGCATGTGTTCACTCAGGTACATTTATGCCAATTGGAAAGAACATTTTTAGCTTGGTTATTGAGGCTGTAGTTGAGAGCAGGATGGAAGGGGCTGGGTGCAAGGGTTGATGGGATGTGTCCTGAGTGGGGGTTTGTCTGTTGGGATGGTGAGACCTGGAGCTAGTCTCCAACTAGGCGCGTGCGCAAGCACACGCACACACACCCATGAGGGACTGGTCTCCCATCAGGGAGAGGCATCAAACGGGAGGTTGGGGGTGGGGGGAGAGGAGTGGATTCCTGAGGGGCCTGGAAGAGTTGGATCCTTATATCAGCAGGGTACACCCAGCTCTGGAGGGTTTTGTCTCAGGGGTGCCAAGTGTTTGATTTCCCAACATGGTTGCTGGGGTGGGGGGGCGGGGAAGCACCAAGCTGACTCCTACAGGGCTGAGACATACCAATCTGCCTCATCCTCACTGCAGGGCGAGGGATATCGGTCGCCCTCGTGCCTCGGCAGAGGGGGGCTGGAAGGGACCACAATGTTCGAGCGCGGCTCAACAACAGAGGCAGCTGCTAGGTCTGCCCAAGGGTGGGGACCGGACTTAGTGGCTTTGTGTGCCCGTGGGGGGGGGGGGGTGGCTGTTGTCAGGACAGAGAGTCTAGGGAGGGTCCTGTGAGCTTCAGCCTGCCAGCCTTGGAGGTGGGGCCCACCTGTGAGAGCTCCATGATGTGTCCAACTGAAGAGACACACACACCCAATTCCTTGACTGGCTGGGTAAAAATCAAGTGCTACAGCAAGACAAACAAGCACTCTGCCTGCAGCTCCCTGGGTCAGCAGGGGTGTAAGCTGGAGGGATTCATTTCCATTGGCTGCTCTGGTCGGTGAATTCAGTGGTTGGAAGGTCGACGGAGCCAGCAGGGAGCACAGGTACGTTCAGGGGGTGTGGGGGCCTGGCTGGAGCTTGTGGGAGCAAACGGGCAGGCCATGGGATGTGGTGAACTGACCGCATTGGAGTCTCCAGGGGGCTGTGGGGACAATAGTGTGGAAGGAGGAGGGGTCCCCTGCCAACACACACACAGTTGACCCCAAATTACTGCACTGGTGGTATTGCTGTCACAGAACCCCGCCAAGCACCCTGTTCCTTGGGTCTTGGTCCTTAGAAGTAGCTGGAGAACCAGTTCACTGTGGTGGTTGCGGGGGATTAGCCCCTCGGAGATTGCCTTTGAGGAGATGGGCTAGGACAGCACCGGGGTGTGGAGGCTAACTCCAAGACTTAATTTATGGGGGAGGGGAGGCTAAGGCCCAGGAAGTGTTCCTAGGAGGTGTGCACCCCCCAAAAGTGACAGTATTGGCCATTCGGGGGTTAGAAACAAAACCTGGCTGGTTTCTTTGACTTTCCTGCCCCGCCCCTGGACTGGCCGTCCTATAGATGGAATCACAAGAACTCCTAGCTAGCTGTAGAGAGGCAGACTAGTCCAGTGGTTGGGTTGCTAGCTGGAGAATCCGATTCCATTTCCTGCTTTGACAAGTTATGGCCCAGCAGACGTGGCTTCTAGAACAGGCTTGTGCCCCAGCAATTCATTATTTTTTACCAATTAAATACTGGGTCTGTCTAAAGCAAAGTGCTTCTCATCACTCCTGAGATCAGTTACTGAAGTGCCCAAAAGCTTGGAGGACCAGAGCCAGCAAGAGAACCTGGCAGACCCCTGAGTGCACCATAAATCTGTACCGTCACCAGCAGATGTTGGTCCAGCAAAGAGAGAATCTGAACTGCTTTGTCATTTATTGCTTTTGCAACCACCACATCCTATCTTTAGACAAGTCTCCAACCAGAACCTTTTGCCTGGTACAATAATGAGTTTTGTTAGCTGGTACTGCCCAGCATTGCAAGGTTTGTACCGAGTTCAGCTGATAAAGGGAGTGGTTAGTACCTCAGTCATCCAGCATATGAGAGGTGAGAATCCCTGTTGCTGTTACTTGTTTTTTCATGGGGGGAGAGGGGAGGTTTTCTCACTTTAACAAGCTTGGGATAAGCACTGCTATCAAAAAGCAAAGAAAGGTAACACCCAGGCAGCAGGGGGCTGTGTGCCTGGAATCAAGATGGAAACAAAAAAAGGTAGGTGTGTGAGTGAGATGGTTCTTTAACACGCTAAAGGGGACTTGCTATTTTCACCTGGGATCCTCTCAAGTGTCTTTAAAACTAGTTTAGAGCCAAACTCAATGCCATTATTTGAGAATTTTGACTTTAAATAGGGTGGGTTTTAACCCAAACCTTCAGTCCTGCACATACAAGCCTACCTACAAATTTTCACACACATGCAAATTAGGGGTGGCATGAAGTGTACCAATTTCCCTCCATCCAATGTTGGAGGGTATGTAAGTCTGGCTACCCTTACTCAGATGGATCACATCTGAGCTAGCTCTTAGCACAGGTAGAAGTCTCCTTGCAGGGAATGAGGCTCACGCTGGTACTCTCCAACTTGAATCAGTGTGATGTCTGCTCAAGAGCTCGGAATAAGCCCAAGAACAGAGCGCTGGCCAGAAAGCTGTCATTTATTACTAACCCCATCACCTCAACCTTGGGGCAGGAGCAGAGACGGTGTAGGAAGGGGATGCTGAGAATTAAAGACACGCACCCAACGCACAGCAAAGCAGCATTACTGGGATCACACAAGAAACAGTCGGACTCTAGGACCCAGCAGCATTCTTGCTCATTCTCTTTCTGTTGAGTCACCCTCCAATCAGGCCCTGAATCCTGCCAAGAGAGCTATTTGTGCTGACACACGCTGCCCATTGAGCCCTACTACCTCCAACCCCCCAGCGGATAAGCAAAGTTAGGGTTGCCATACTTTTAGAAGACATGAGAAATACAGGTTGCAGGGCTGCATTGGCTCCGATGATAACCCTAGTCGTGAAGTTGGATCCTCTCCTTCGGGCCCAGGGACTAACCAGCTCCGGAGGGGGAGGAAGAGGATGTCTCGTGTGTTTGGCTTCTAGGACGCGGTTTTAGCAAATGGTCTCTAGTTTAACCCCCTCCCCCTGGAGGCTCATCTTAGGCCACTTTCAGACATGCTGCTGCCACGCCCCTCCCCCCAATATTCTGGCTGCAGGGGGGGGGGGGAATACGCAGTCAGAATACACGTGGGGATCGGCCAGTCTGAAAGCTGCCCCTGGTGAACATGCGTAGGGATGCAGAGCAGAAAATCAAACTCTGCATCTCTGCCGGCAAAGCCACAGGGGGTGGGGGGCTTTCAGACAGGTCATAGTCTTGATGTTCCCTCCCACCCGGGCTGAAAACAGATATAACGCTAACTCCACTTGAACCCTGCTTTAACGTTTCTGATGCGTGTTCCAGGGCTCCTTCAGGTACCAGTACAGCCCTGCAACGTGAATAAGAAAAGTTAAGGTGGAGTTAATGTTACGTCTGTTTTCACCCTCTGTCTCCCCAGTGCCCAACAGCCCTGGCCTACTGGGAAGTGCATGGGTGATGAGGGATAGCGGCAGGCCGCAGCCTATGAATGGATCACCAGAAACATCATCTTCAATCAACAGATGGGGACACTGAGGTAGGGAAGCCCAGAGTCACACTGGGGGGGAACCAGGATCCAAGCCAGCATGAGAAAGCAGGCCTTCCTGCCTGTTCTTTGACAAGAGAGCCGGTTAGGTGCAGTACTTGGACCAGGCGCTAGAGAGAGGCCCCAGGTTCGAGTCTTACCTTTGAACTCACTGGAGAACTTTGGGCCAGTCACAGATCTCTCAACCTAACCTACCTCACAGGCTTGTGAGGATTAAGAGTCAAATTATAATTAGTTAATGTTATAGTTAAAGAATTGCAAGCCACCATGAGCCTGAGGGATAGTGTGGGATAATACATCTAAATAAGTCATTTTGGCACAAGGTGCAGTGGGTGTGGAGGAACCATGTTCCATCGTGACTGGAAATGTCAGCTTCTTAGCGTCCTAATAAGCTGAGCAAGTTTCCAGCTTCGTTATCCAGGGCAGCAACCAGAAAAAACTGCCCCTCAGGTCTTGACCCCGTGACCCCACCAGCCACTCGTCCTGATCTCCGCTTTGCCACCCCCACCCAGCTCAGGGCTGGATAAAGCAGGATGGAGGCAGATGCTGCTGTTGCTGACTGCACCACCACTCCCTCCATCAACTTTAGGCAGCCATGCATGGGGTGTGGCCAGAGCAGGGTACCTCCCAACATGTCCAGTGGCCAAAGAGAGGCACGCCCCCACCTCCTTGGCCAATAAGCTCCGCCCCTCCCCAAATAAGCTCTTCCCCTCACATACTTGCGCGTGCACACGCACCCCTCCCAACATTCCAACTGCGCAGAGAGAGAGAGACAGACGCTCTTTCTATACTTAGTTTCTTGTCCTTCCATCTCCCCCTTGGCCTCTCAAAAAGACTTTTCCTGGGAGGGAACCACAAAAGAGGTGCCAATACTGGCCTCTTTCCTCTCGCCTGTAAGAAGGACAATGGGATTCAGCACCCAAAGAGGGCCTGTCCCTCCTAAGTAGGGACCGTTGAGAGGTATGGGGAGCGGTGACAACGCCTAGAAGAGGGGGGTGGACTGAACCTGGGGAACAATTTAAGGCCTGGAAAATGTCATCCTAACTTGGATAGTGGGGCCACCTTTCTGGGTTTGGCCCGCAGACTCCTAGCTTTGAAGGAAGCCCTGGTTTTTCCAGGCCAGCCAGGTAACCTAGAAACATTGGGGGAGGAGTTAGTTACATCAGAAAGAAGGTGAATTGGTAGGAGTTTTTCCCACTCCAAATTTGGCGTTGCATCATAATGCTCCATAAGGGGGTCGGATTATGTCAGAAAGGGGCGTGGCAGCCTGTTTGCTCCGCCCTTGAAGATGTAACCCCGCCCTCCCGAGAGATAATGACCCTAAACTTGGACTCTGTTCTGTGAAGGGGCATGATTGGTGGGAGATTATTATTATTATTATTATTATTATTATTATTAAACATTTATAAAGCGCCAGTAGCAACCTGGGGCTCTGGGGACCCCCTCATTGAGGGAAACATGGATGTGAGCAGCACATGCCTTGCCCCCAGGCCCCCACAGTTCTGCTTTTGTCCTCCCCCCACCCCCCAATCCATTCCCTTGTGATGGGGAGGAGGGTCTTGCTGAGAGAAGGATTCATGATACTTTAGTTACATCTTCCCCTTTGTTGCTATGTAATTGGCCGATCTGGAGTCCGTTTTTTCCTTGCTGTTGCCTTGGAGACTAAAGGATGAGGGGCAGGAGGGGGATTTATGTTTCTATGGGAACGGGCAGGGCTGACAAGCAGGAGAACCAATCCTTTCTGCCCTCCGCCCTTGCTCCCGCCCTGCTGCTCCATGAATATATAGATAAAATAATGAGGTCAGCGCACAAACGTGCCAGGCAAAGCTCTCCAGCCACACTCTGGGGCCGTGTGCCTCGTTCAGCCTGTAACAGGCTTGCGGACCTGCTCCTGCAAATCCTTACAAGCCTGTGAACACATCGGTTTCAGTAGGGGAGACTAAGAGCATTGCCAACGGCGAAGCATCAAAAAGCCACAAACCAGCTCCATCCCAGAATCGTGAGAACAGTCTAATAGTCATTAGATCCCCCCTTTTTAGCATGACAAATATTAGGTCCTTGTCCCATGCCTACTGGATTCTGCACTGTATTAGGTGCTGCAGTCACATTTTCAAGCTTTTACACAGCCACCAGGGTGGCAGGGAACAGGCTGCTTTGAAATGCAAGCTGAGAGAGGAACAATTCCAGCAGCACTTTAAAAATCACCTAAAACGAAGACAATTATGGTAACAATCCCTGGGCTGAGACCCAGTCTGTCACAGGACAGAACTGAACCCGGCATGGCTCCCAGATCCAAGCCCGAGCTGTTACTGTTGTGGGCTGGAACAACAGTGAATGGATTACCCATTGTGACCTGTGGAGTAGTGAGATTGGCCACTGTCGGAGACAGGATGCTGGGCTTGATGGACCATTGGTCTGACCCAGTCCTGCACTTCTTACGTTCGTATGTACCTACCCCCCAAGCTCTGAAAAACTGAGCTCAGGGGAAGGGAGCAGAGAGGAGATCATGCACACAAGGATAGGAGACAGGTTCATGGCACAGCTCTACAAGCTGGACCCTACTTTTCCCGAGCACATCCCAACTTCAATGCAGCCCTTAGAGTTTGTATTAATGTTCAAAGTGGCCCCCTGGGGGTGAGGGGTTTCCCCAGCCCTGGGTTAGCACATCCTTAAGGGGATGGACTCTTGGCCTGCTTTCACACATGACAAAAATGGGCTGTTATAATTGTTTGAGATAATACCAGGCATTATAACAGCTGGAGTTTTGTACTGTGTGAATGCACTATTCCCCATTTATGCTGCGAGACCTTGGGTCATTGTTAGAGCTACAAAATGTGGCTTTTACAACGACCCGAGATCTTGCAGCATAAAAGGGGGAATAGTGCATTCACGCATTACAAAAAAATGGCAGTATTATAATACCCGGTATTATCTCCAGTTATTACAATAGCCCATTTTGTAAGGTGTGAAAGCAGCCTGAGCGACGCAGCCTGGACATGGTTCTTCTTGTCCCTCACCGGCAGGCAGAGCGAACACGCTGCTCTCTCGGCTTTGCCCATGGCCGGCAGCTCAGCGTCCCGCTGAGCCTGCAGAGAACTGCGGTGCAGAAGTCTGCTATAACAGGATTTCTTAGGTTCACTCCCTAACTGACCTCCCTCCCCCCCACCCAAAGTGGCCCACCAAACACAGCTGTGACTCAGTTTCCCCACTTGTACTCCTGGAATCATAAAACTACAGAGCTGGAAGATCCCCCAGCCCAGAGGCAGGAGACCCTGCAGCTAACGCATCCCTGGCAGATCCCTGTACAGGCTTCTTTTGAAAACCTCCAGGGGAAGGAAATTCTACAACCTCCCCAGGCAGCGTTTCAGTCTTTGAAAATTATCAGCATGTTGAAGGGGGCCTCAACCCTTCATCTTGTTTTTTTCTAGGCTAACCTCCATACCCAGTTCCGTCGGTCTTTTTCACACGACTTGTATTCCAGGCCCCTGATCATCTTTGCTGCGCTCCTTTGATTCTCTTCAAGTTCGTCAACCTCCTTCTTGAAATAAGGACACCAAATCTCAACACAGTACTCCAGGAGCGCTCTGCTAGTGCTGAGTACTTGCTGCCATAACTTCCTTCATCTTGGATATGATGCTTCTATTAGCCACGTAGGTCGGGGGATGTAAATTCTGTCTGTCAGGATCTGGGAGTGAACAACGGAATGGACATTATGACCTGTCATGTACTTTCCCAAAGCGACCAAGAATGGCCACTGTCAGAGACAGGATACTGGGCTCAATGGACCATTGGTCTGACCCAGTTTGGCATTGACTATGTTCTAATGTATTTATACAACCCAAAACAGCATTGGCCCTTTTTGTAAGCAGCATCACACTATGATTGACTCCTGCTCTCATAACTCAGGTCCTCGCTACCCACTCTCGTAAGAGACTACATTAACCCAAATGCATCAGGTCAGATTTATAAATATAAAACCTCGGCCACCTGTGATTTGGGAGTGTCCCTGGTTACATAAATATATTTGGGTCGGCTTGGCTTGGTTTCTGATTGAGGCTGGAACATCCCAGAATCCTGTAACCAGTTTCGGCAATGCAGACGCACCAGTTTATATAATTTCTTATATCATTGTACCCAATGTTTCGTAAGGATCAAAATGATATAAAACATGGACAGTTGACATATATGCGCTTTGAAATGCAGGGAAAAGGAAGCTTTAGAGAAGAAATCAAGCTAAGTCAAAGTAAATAAAGAAGATTTGGTTCAGAGTTTATGGACAGTTGTGTATATAAAATCACCGAGTTGGAAGGAGTATCAAAAGGAATCTAGAACAAATCCCCTTTTTGGATGCAGGATGAAAGGTTCAACAAAAAGTTTAAACAAACCCCATGTGTCCTTAGTAGGGGGGCCGGATATGCAGATTTTAGAGGACACATGAGAAATACAGATTGCAGGGCTGGAGTGGAGCCACTGCAGCCCTGCAATCTGTATTTCTCATGTGTCCTCTAAATTTTGCATATCTGACCACCGTAGGGGGTGAGGTGGTGGGTGATTTTGGAGTAGGGATGTGAGCGGGAGGTGGTATTGGGTGGGCTTTATGGTATTTTTTAGGGGGTTTTATTAGTTTCAAATGTTTTTATGTATTGTACACCACCCTGCGCCTCTGGGAAGGGCGCCATATACATTTAAATAAATAAATAGAAACAATTTCTCACCCTTAAATCCAAAGTCTCCACACAGCCATCAATGGCAGAGCCCTCTTTTCTTAGATTCTTATTAATGATAATCACTATTATTATTATTATTATTATTTAGATAGCAGCAGAAATGTGTCTGGCAGGGAACAATCATTAATCCCAGGCAGGCCTCTGCCCCACGGAGCTTACAATCTAAGAGAGATGAGAGAAGGGAACGTAGGGAGGAACAGGGAGACATTCGTGAGGTTGAGAAGCTGCAGGGACCCATGCTTAGCTCCGTTACGGGGCAGAAGGGAGGACCCTGCATGAAAGGCGGTTGAGTGAGCCGCCTGCGGGGGATTGAGGGAAGCCTGATGGAAGAGGTCAGTTTTTAGGAGGACTCTGAACAGACGGAGCAGATGGGCAAGAGATTAACAGCTTCCTATTTCCTCTCTCTCTCTTTAGACACCTTTCTTTTCCTTTGTCCCTTTCGTCCCGGGTTAATTTTATTTCTGGTTTCACGCAGGACCCGTCTCCTGTCTTTGTGAGCTCACGACGCAATCTGCTCGTTCTCTGCAGGAAGTGTCTCTTAGTGACCTCGCCGGTCACCGGCATTAGCGTTTTGAGCCCCCTGCGGTCGGTAGGCAGGTTGTGGACTGACCTTTACGAATTTTGTCTGGCTTCAGCGGCTCACGTCATTCACGTATTTAAGCACATAAAGTCGTCTTGGGATAACTTTTATACCAGTCATTTGAAGCGCTCGAGTTTTCTTACATCATTGCATGCGTTGTTTCGTCAAGGTCAAAATGGCATCAAGCACGGAGAGCTTCAATAGATGCACTTTGGGATTACAGAAATATTCCTCTTTACATACTACATGGCCTGTTTCAGACAGTCACAAGCTTGTCATGTTTCTTAAGGAGGCTCAAGTCGCACCTTTCTGCCGGGAAAGGGGCTGACATCCAGCAAACTCATTGGACACGACAGCTGGCAAGCAGCCACCGAGGGAGACGGGCCGTATTCCAGGGGCTCTGGTTTCTCCCAACACCTGGGATGTGGCTGCTGTATCAGCCCCAGGGAATGGGCATCTCTCCCACTCACAGAACAATCTATCTCCATCCATATGAAGCTGGTGTCACTGGAAGCCTCTCTGTGCTTTTGCAGGAGATTTCCGTCCCGTGGCCAACGTCTCTGGAGGCCTACAAGGGCAGAAGGCTCCACCCCAGAGCCAGGCGCCGAGCATGACAGCATCCACTGTCAGAGATGAGCAGTAACGACAGGAGGGGCTTCTCCTGTTCAAAGAAGAGCTCTCCCGATTGCTTCTCCTGCAGATGGGTATCATGGCAGCCCTCTGCCCCGATCAAGGTGCCCAGCAGCAAACTGAGTTATTGCAAGCAACCCCCCCTTGGAGCTCAGCTCTCACCCCAGACTGGGGAAGGGTAACACAACACACACACCCCACGCGCGCGCGCACACACACACACACACACACACACACACACACACCTGGTCATCTCCTCCCCGGTGATTCGAGGTGGAGAAGCAGAGACTACGGCCCTTTTCACAGACACTCTATAACACTGATAAAACGGGTATTACATTTTATTATACATGTTGCAGGGCACCCATAGAGCACACCTGCAGCCCTGCAACATGTATAATAAAATGTAACCCCCATTTTATCAGTGTTAGCGTGTCTGTGTGAAAAGGACCCGTGTCTCTCTTAGCCATGGAACAAGACTGAGTCCCCCAGCGGGGAAGGGCTCACCTCTCTCTCTTAGTTCTCCTGCCCTCCCTGGTATAAATGTCAGGTCCCAGTGGAAGAGGTTGTGTTGGCAACACGTGTGCCAATTTCTGCTGAGTCACCCCCACCCGGTTCCAGGAGTGTTAGTCAGCATGTTTGTCACAGCGAGGCAGCACTGGAAACTGGAATGGCCTGGAGCAGGGCAAGGGGACCTTTCCCCCTTCGGCTGAAAATGCGTACAAGCTCCATGGTGTGCTCAGGAGGGGGTGGGGGGGGGAGAGGAGGCTCCAGGTCATAGATCTGGAGTGTGTGCCCTCAACTCTGCTTCCTTCTCCACGAACTCGGCCTTCCGATAACTGGCATCGATTCAGTGGGGTGAAGGAGCACTGTGTGCGCATGTGTACGTGCGTGTGCATGTGTGCGTGTGTGTGCGTGTACAGGCGTGTGTGTGCATGTGCGTGTGCGTGTGCGTGTCCGTGTCCCACCACCCACACAGCCCAGGGAGGGAGGGGAGCTAAACAAACATGTCGGTGGGGCTGGCCCCGCCTGTGCTCTCATCCCAACGGCCCGCCCCCATGATGGACAGCCATGTGAACCAGTCATGGCGGTTGGCCAAGGCGGCTCCTGCCCTGGGGTGGGGCGGGGCAAGGCAGAACCAATGGGCTAGTCCGTTTTGGCCCACATTGGCCCACATGGGCAGCCCTTAGCCTGGACTGTAACCGTGGGAGATTTTCCAAGGACACAGCCAGGGCTGGCTGCTGACCCGCCCTGTGACAGTTCCGGATAGGGGGTGCCACTTATGCAAACTTTTAAGGAACACTTATGGAAAATACGTGTTGCAGGCCCTGTAACATGCATTTTTCATAAGTGTTCCGTAAAGGTTTGCATAGGTGGCACCCCTAGTCCTGGGCTAACATCTGGCAGTGCCTAAGTAAACGGTGAGGTCCCAGATCAAAGCAGGCCACCTTCACCTCTGTTTATACCGTGTGTGTGTGAGAGAGAGAGAGAGGGGGTGGGGAGAGAGAGGCATTTAAGAAGAGTTGGGGGTGAGTGTCTGGACTGCCATAAGTGACTAGTAACTGCCGATGGGGAATGCACAGGAGTGGGGGCTGGGCAGGAGTTCTATAGGGCTTCTGGGGGGGAAAATGGGGGGGAGCATGCCCCTTCCCACGAGTGGCCTATGTGGTAGCACGCAGCGGCACTGCTTCTGTGAATGGCTAAAGGGGTGTGGGGAAATGCAATCTCAGCTTTGTAGGGACAGGGTCTCCGTAGGGAGAAGAAATTGGAGTAGCATAGCTGAACAGGACAGGCCTGCTCTCCTCCCCTGCCTGCAGCAGCCGCAGGAGAAGAAACCGCATTCCCTGCAGAGTCTGCGCCCCGCCACCCTGTGCAGCGAAAGAGTGTGAAATGGACCAAATGGAAGGGGGATGGGCTCAGGGGAAAGTTTGCAAGTGGAAGGGAAATGGGACAAAATGAAACAATTAGTTTAAAAAAAAAAAAAAAAAAGTTCATTTTGCTGCAATATTTTAAAATAAACATATTGGCAGTTTTTTCCCCCTCTCTGCTTTATTTTCTGCAGTTGCCAAACACCAACACACACACGCACACACACAAAAATAAATTACAAAAAAAAAATATTTTTCATCAGTCAGGACGGACTAGAACAAGAAATTCTATCTTGGAACCAAGTATGCAGGTTTCTAAATAAATAAAATAAATTTAATTAATTAAATTAATTAAGCAGAGAATCTTTCCATTTCAATACCACAAATAATTCTGTTTTCAGAATTTATCTCCAAGCCACGTCTACCCCCAAAAAAAGAAATTCCACCCCCTCTTACTAAAAGTCTGTTTTCATGGCCTAGACTGGGAGTTACGTAAGAAGCTAAACCGTGGTAGCATAAAAAGAGACTGTCAGGTTAGATCTGTGCAATTTTCCCTGCACAGCTAACCTCAGGGACCAATGCCATCAGCTTCAACATGGCTGGGAAGCTACTTGATGAACAGAAGTAGTTCCACTCTAATTCATGAATCCCAATTTCCTAAAGAGGTGAGGGGAAATGCTCAACAGTCAATGGGATTTGGGGGCTTCAAAAGGCACCGGATCTCCATTCCACATGCACCCACCTATTGCTAGGAAATTTGGGGTCCATGCTGAGGGCTTTCTCTCCCTCTAGCAAATTTGGTCAAAATAAAGCTGTAGGATCAAAATGTATTGAGGAGAAACACACACACACACAGGATGAAAACAGACACAGCTTTAATACTTCTTATGCTTGTGTGTAGGGCTGTATTGGGGCCCTAGGCAGCTGTGCAACATGCATTACAAATGTTAAAGCCATGTTAAAGTGGAGTTAGGGTTACGTCTGTTTTTACCCAGAGTAATTGCTCCGCGGGGGCATAATTCTAAGGAGGCAGGTGGCAGAGGGGATGCGTCCCATCCAAATACCAGAGCAGGAAGGATGGGAATGTCTGCAACCCCCACAACGTTTATTTTCCAAAGGTTTTTTTTTACAGCTCTCTGCTTAGGTGGTTCAGCAGGAGGAAGAGAGCGTGAAGGAAAGCATGCCTCCCAGTACTCCCTATTTGGAGGGACAGTCCCTCGTTGAGTGCTGAATCCCACTGAGTCCCTCTTTCAGAAGAGAGAGACAAAATGACCGGAATTCAAGCCTCAGGCCCCTCTTTCCCAGGTAAAGCCCTTGAGTGGCCAATGGGGAGATGTTGGAATGACAAGACACTAAGTGGAATGATCAGCAGCAGAGCGTCGACACTGGGAGTGTTGGGGGGTGGGGGGGTGCTTGTAAGTGTGTGAGAGTGTGGAGCTTATTGGTTGAGGAGGTGGGGCTTATTGGTTATGGGGTGGAGCTTATTGACTGAAGGGTGGGGCTTATGGATTCAGGGGTGGGGCTTATTGGTCAAGGGGCAGGGCTTGTCCCCCCTTTGGCCACTTACATGTTGGGACCAAGCCTGCCTTACCACAGGGCAACGTGGGACTACTGCCCTGTGCCCTGCTATTGTCTGTACTTTGGGGGGGCACCGTGGCCCGTTTCCACCAGGCCCATTCCCTCCCACCAGGGCCCCAAATACAACCACCTCTGGGTTTCTGTGAAGGGTGCCCCTGAATGGGCAGAGCCACAGGAGAGGGGTTGGGGCCATGGGGCCCCCTGCATTTTATCTTTGCAAATGTTAAGGCCAGCCCTGTTGGTAGGTACAGGAAAGGAGTTAAGGGGTTCATTTATTTCATTTGCAGGACAAAGGGGCTGTTTGGCTGGGAGGGAAAGGAGGCAGGAACATGCCTGCCTGGCAGTCTGTGTGTTTGTGCCTATCACCTGATGTGATTCAGACCCTGTGCGGACCGAGAGCTTGCACACGCTCCCCGACAGAAATTGGTCCAATAAAAGAGATCATCTCAACTCCACTGTCTTCATCTTTTACTTCTGGGACCAACCGCGGCAACCACATTCTCTCTCTAGTCTGTTTGGCAGCCTCAGACAGTTTCAAACATCTCCCAGTTTTAAAACATGTTCGTGTTATTGGAGGGTGCTAGGTTGGGAGGCAGAGCATTTTATGATGATGATGATGATGATGATGATGATTATGATTATTTTATTTATTTCTCTAAGCACCAGCAATGTACCTGGCACTGCCCAGTCAGCAGTTATAGACAGGTCCCTGCCCCCAAGGGTTTACAATCTAAGAGACAAGAGAGGGGGAGACGAGGGAGAGGTGATCAGTGGGAGAGACAAGGATGCATTCATGAGGTTGAGAAAATGCAGGTTCCCGTGCTTCACGTAGGCCCTTTTTAAACAGGGTGGAGGGGTGGGGCCGGGCCAGGCTCTTGCCTCCTGGCTAGGGGGGGGGGGGGGGGGGAAGTGCCACTGCAGGGGCGATGGTTGGGGGGAAGGATGCAGGCAGGCACACAGTCATCTCCACCCATCTCCTGCCTTTTCGCCGGTAGCACCGTGCGTGGAGATGGGTGGGTCGCAGGAGTGTGCACGCACACCCACCCACATGGCGTTTACACGGGCAGCACACAGACGTGCCCATTGCGTGGGCATGCGTGAGTCCATCTCGTGTAAAAAGGGCCCTAGTTACAGGGAAGCATCTTGCATTCTAGAGCATCTTGCATTCTTCTTGCATTCTCCTATTCTCAAAAAGTCCACTCTTGACCCCTCTGACCCTTCTAGCTATCGTCCTGTCTCACTCCTTCCTCTTGCTTCCAAGCTGCTTGAACGTGTTGTCTACTCCCGCTGCCTTGACTTCCTATCCTCCAACTCCTCCCTTGACCCCCTCCAATCTGGCTTCCGCCCCCTTCATTCTACTGAAACTGCTCTCGCTAAGATCACCAACGATCTTCTGGTGGCTAAATCTAAACGTCTCTATTCCATTCTTGTCCTCCTTGATCTCTCTGCTGCCTTCGATACTGTTGACCACTCACTCTTGCTGGATTCCCTTCACTCCCTTGGCTTTTGTGGCTCTGTCCATAACTGGTTCTCCTCCTACCTCTCTGACCGCTCCTTTAATGTGTCTCTCTCCAACTCCGCCTCCTCCTCCTTCCCCCTCTCAGTTGGTGTTCCTCAAGGCTCTGTTCTTGGCCCTCTCCTCTTCTCGATCTATACCTCATCCTTAGGCAAACTCATTGCCTCCCATGGCTTCCAATACCACCTCTATGCTGATGACACTCAACTCTATCTCTCTACTCCCTCTCTCTCTCCCTCTGTTCAAGCTCGTCTCATCAACTGTCTCTCTGACATCTCTACCTGGATGTCTCAACGTCAACTCAAACTCAACATGGCTAAAACTGAACTCCTTATCTTCCCCCCTCATCCTTCCTCTCCTTCCTCACTGTCAATAACTATTGATGGAGTCACCATCCTGCCTGTCCCCCAAGCCCGTAGCCTAGGCTTCATCTTTGACTCACCCCTTTCTTTTAAACCCTACATTGACTCTGTTGCTAAATCCTGTCGCTTCTCCCTCCATAACATTGCTAAGATTCGCCCTTTTCTCTCTGTCTCGTCTGCCAAAACTCTTGTTCATGCTCTGGTCATCTCTCGCCTCGATTACTGTAACCTCCTTCTCACTGGCCTTCCCCGGTCTCACCTTTCTCCCCTCATCTCTGTCCAAAACTCTGCTGCCAGGGTCATCTACCTCGCCAGTCGCTTCGACCATGTGCAGCCCCTCCTCTCTTCGCTTCACTGGCTTCCCCTTCCTGAA
Organism: Sphenodon punctatus; assembly: GCA_003113815.1. Taxonomy (NCBI): domain Eukaryota; kingdom Metazoa; phylum Chordata; class Lepidosauria; order Sphenodontia; family Sphenodontidae; genus Sphenodon; species Sphenodon punctatus. The sequence continues at coordinate 231,594 of QEPC01009191.1, read as the reverse complement.
CGAATCCTGCACAAGCTCCTAGTCTTCACCTATAAAGCTCTTCACAACCTTGCTCCCCCCTACCTCTCTGCACTTATCGCCCTCCATACTCCAGCCCGTGCACTTCGCTCCTCCTCTGTCCCTTCTCTCACCCTTCCACGCCTTCCCTGCTCCCCTAAGCGCCTTCGTCCCTTCTCACTTGCTGCCCCCCATGCCTGGAACTCCCTCCCTGTCCACATCCGCCTTGCCCCCTCCCTTCATACCTTCAAATCTCTCCTTAAAACTCACCTCTTTCGCTCTGCTCTGTCTGACTCTTTATCCTGCTGAGCCACTATTCCTATACCTACGATCGGTTTACCCTTATCCTTGCAACATGGACCTGCCTGCTGTCATTCTCATCGTAACCAAGCCAAGTACGTGCACTTGAGACCTCGCATCTTCATGAATGTTAGACCCCTTGTCTCTCCCTCTGTTCCCCTTCCTAAGTCTCTCCCCCAGCTCCTGTCTCTCAGATTGTAAGCCCTAGGGGCAGGGACCGTGTTTATTTTATTACTTTGTAAAGTGCCATGTACACTGCTGGCGCTATATAAATGTTTGTTAATAATAATAATAATAATAATAATAATAGAGCGGAGCGGGGGCTTTTCTGGGGTCTCAGGAAGACACAGCATCACCCTCAATATTTACCCCCCAATTATGCCAAATGCCAGTGTCGCTAACAAAGTCTTCTTTCCATAGAATATTTGGCTGAGAAACAAGTGACTAGCCGAGATCTTCAAAACCACTATTTGAGTCTCAAAGTCTCCACATCTTCACAATGAATGGGATTTAGAAACGGAGACAAAATTTGACAACAAAGTCAGAGGCGGATTGTAGTAAAGATCAGGACATGTTACAGACATGTTCATAAATAGGTATTCTGTGTTAGCATTATATACCCAGGTTTGGTGTCATATAATTCAAAATTAAGAGAGGAATATAAAGCATTATGAAATATTGAATGGAAATTTAGTATGTAAGAGATATGAAATGAGAACACAATCTAAGCTATGAAACAGGAATTAATCCAAAACCCAGACTGGGGGCCCAGACATCCTGTCTGGGAGAGTTAGCACAACAAGGGGGGGTGTTAAGAAATGCAAATTGTCTGCTACCTGGCCTGGAAGGAGGAGGAGGGAGACGTGCGAGAGGAGACTATGGGGGGAAAACTCTAGAAGAACAGAAAAGTATTGAGAGCCCCAAAGCTCTGCAGCCTCTGCTCCCAAAGCTGGAAGGATCTCAAATTCCAAGTAAAATAAAGAGCCAGGCTTTTTAGCTCTTGGGGTAGGGTAGGGGGCAGGCAGGGGAAACCTGAGAATGTTACATGCTTGAAAGCCTCCGAAACCTGCAGGTGAAAAAACATGGGCATTAACAAAACAAAATCTCATGAGTGTAAGCTAAACTCACCACTTTGGGAGAGGCCTGACTTGTGATTTTGAATTCTAGGCATTGGCTACCCTACCGTTACCCTTGTGCTTTCTCCACCCCTGTCTTCTTGTTCCTCTTTGCTCCAGGATTCATACCACGCAGAGCCAGCCACGGGAGAGCAGTTGGAAGCTAGTTATGGAGTGGAGGTTCATTGCAAACCTGCTGCCGGTTAATTTCAGTGGGTGGGTATCCTCTAGCTTTATTCTTAGATTGTAAGGCCCCCCGGGCAGGGACCCTGCCTATTTTTAACAGTTGTAAAGCACCGCGTACATTGCTTATGCTATATAATATTAATAATAAATAATAATAATAAATAAATAACATCATTATAACTATTCTGCGTTCCAATGGCTTCCCACCATGTCTGTTTGCAAAGGCTTGTATCATTTATTTTACTTTCTAAACCGGACAGCCCAACCCCTTCTCCCTCCTTAGTGCTGTGTCCAGGTATCTGCTCTCCTCCCAGGTTCCTTAGTGACTGATCCATCACTATGATTATTATGAATGTCAGGCTGGACAGTAAACTAAGGTTTCATCCTCCCTCAATTGTTTTCTGTCTCAAATCAGGGCAGATCCCCCCCCCCGCCCCCTCCAAAAAAAAAGAAATTTATTGGCAAATGTTGATGCATTGTAATTCTGCTCATTTTAAAAAATGGAGACAAAGTCGTTTAGGAGATATCTTTTACTGTACCAGTTGTACCACTTTCACTGACTCTATGTATCCACTGTACAGCCACTGCCCAAATTATTTTATCTCCATACTCTTTCATTTGGGACCAACATGGCCACCCACCCTCTAACTCTAGATCTCAAAAACATCAAACGGAAAACTTCATTGGGAAATTAAGGAGACTGTCCCAGGGAAAAAGCAGCATATTTTTTTTTTTTCAAAGCAAACTCTCAACTAGCTCTGCCTGGTGCTGAGGTGTGGCGGCTAGGAGAATCCCCCAGAAACTCCGGGCTTCCAGGCCTGGGCTCAGCCAACACCCATCCACACATACGATAGGACAGGAGCGTTACCTACCCTTGTAGCCAGCCCACAGTGATGCCTGTCAAGTGAAGCGGGCTTCCTCAGCCCTGGCGGGTGGGAGGGACGCTGGCCAGGGTAGCTGGGCACCAGGGAAGACTGCTGTGCAGCCAGGTGTTCAGCTCCCCTCAATACCAGAAGAGAGCAAGTGAAGTCTGGGTCCCTGTTGGTGCTTAGTTTGCAATTTTTTTAATATATATATTTTAAATTAATTGGTGGGGGTCCAAGCCTGCTCCAGAAGCCACACCTCCTAGCACAAAAATGAACCCTGTTCTCTGGCTAGCAACCCAACCCCTGGACTAACCTGCCCCTCTATAGCTTGACAGAAAACAGGAGTTCTTGAGATTGAATCTCTGTTATAACCAGCACGGGGGTAAGGGCAGAGGCAAAAAGTCATTTCCAAAAACCAAATAACCCAGCCAGGTTCTTTCATTTCCCACTCCAAAATGGCCAATATTGGCCTTTTCCTGATCTTTCACATTCTAGAGTGCATGCTCCTACAGGGAACATTTCCCAGGCCTAGCGACCTCCCCCCCCCCCTCAATTTAATTGCTGCTGCTGAGCCCTGGCAAGCCACCCCACCCCACCCCACTCACAAGGTAAGTCCTGGTCCTTGTGTATTACTGAATAGCCATGCGTGCTTCAAAATGAGTCACCCCAAGAGGGAATCAGGTACATCCTGCATTGGGTCCGGTCTCTATGTGTACCTGTCCCTTTGTGTCTGTGCGTAAATGCTTGTGTGTAATATGATTGCCTTTTCTGATTTTGCATGTGTGTGTTGTGTACTTGATCGCAGAATGTTGCATTTGGCCAAATTGTTGCAGAAACAAACTGGCTCTGGCAGCACAAAATAACAGCCTGGGGGGGGATGCCAGCGTGTAAGCTAGTCCATGCAGAGCTAATGTAGATTCCAGGGCAGGGGTGGCCAGGATTAGGATGAACTGGATCCACTTGATCCAGGCATCAATCTGAAGTGATCTACCCCAGGCTGGAAGTCTCAGCTCTAGGGCACCTCAGCAACTGATCTCAGGAGTGGAGAAGAGCCTTCTCCCCTGTTTCCTCCTTGGAGCTGCTACCTTGGGCACCAGCACCACACTGCTCCATACTCAGGTAATCACGGCATGGCTGGTCCCCCCTCCTCACACAGTAATCTCCTGGAGACTAGCCTGTGATCATCTCCCATCTGTCTCTTGGCCATCCCTGTTCCAGGGCAATGGGGCTGTTGGCCACAGCTGCTGAAGAGGAGCTGCCCATGATCCATAGGTGACTGGTAACTATTGATAGGGGAGAGGGGGGGGCAGGGGTTCTATAGGGCTTCTGAAAATCTGGGGGGCATATCTCCCACCATCCCCCCCTTACGAGTCGCCTGTGCCAAGGGGAGAGAGACTTCTCCCCACCCCCTAGCCCCAGCTATGTTTGTGTGGTCACTTGTGAGGTTCTGAAAGATATTAGATGTTCACAATGGATGGAATGGCATACTGGGATATTCATTGGCATTCAAAATTGGCAGAGTCTGTCTGATTTTATTAATTTGCATAATTGACTCTGCTTGCAAAATCTGGATTTAATACTTGCAGAATTTGAGGGGAGAAAAATTGCAGAATACACGGGCCTTGCCTGGCCCCACACCCTATCCCCGCCTGCCCCTGCCAAATGCTTGTTTGAATAAAGAGGTCTTTCATCGCTTCTGGGAAAGGCTCATACTCTGGTTTTAATGTGTCTCTGGGTCTGTGTACATGAAGTGGGTGATTGTGTGTGCAGTGCACACTGGCTACTGATTTATGTGAGAACATAGTCCGTGCCATACTCGGTCAAACAATGGTCCATTGAACCCAGCACCCTGTCTCTGACAGTGGCCTAATCTTCGCCGCTTTGAAGAAGTCCCCAACTGGTCACAATGGAGTGATCCATTCTCTGCTTCTTTACTCCCAGCTCCTGACCGTGCAAAGTCTCACCCTCCGGACTAATGACCATTTATGAACCTAGAGGTCTTTGTGCGTGAGTGTGTCTGTGCTCACGTGTCCGCAAGTCTGGGTAGGTGTGTTTGCAGCATGGGTGTATGTGCAGACATGGAAGTGTGCATTTGTGTGTATCACTGTGAATATCTGCACACTGACAGACACATACCCAGCTGTGGATCGGAGGTGGAGATGTGTGTGCATGTGCTAGTCTTTGTGTTGGTGTATGAGATGGGGGGCTGGGTATGTGTGACTGTGGGTTTATGTGACATTTATTCATTGATTCAAATGTATTACCCTGCCCTTCCTGCCAAGGCGGATCAGGGCAGCTTATAATATGTGTGTGAGTGTGCAAGGCTTTGTAACTATGTCCATGCATAAGCCTTTGTGATACTCGTGTGTGTGTGTGTGTGCACATGAGCAAGACTTAGTGGTGTGCATGTGTGTATGTATGTGTGAGCCTTTGTGGGTGGGCATATATGTTCACTTGTGTGAGCCTTTGTGAGTGTGCAGATGTGTGCATTTGCAAGCCTTTGTGTAATGTGTGTATATGTGCAAGCCTTTGTGAGCGTGGAAGTATGAGCATTTGCGAGCTTTTGTGCTGATGTGTGTACATGTGTGTGCAAGTCTCTGAGGTGGTGCACATGCATGCATGTGTGCAAGCCTTTGAAATGAGGTGTGTGCATGTGTGCAAGCTGTTGTGATGCTTTGTGTGTGTGCGCACGCAAGCTTGTGCAGGTGTGCAAGTCTTTGAGATGCTGTGTGTGTGTGTATGCGTGCAAACCTTTGTAAGCCTTTGTGATGCTCTGTGTGTGTGTGTGTGTGTGTGTGCAAGCCTTTGTAAGCATGTGTGCAAGCCTTTGTGATGCTGTGTGTGTGTGTGTGTGTGCAAGCCTTTGTAAGCATGTGTGCAAGCCTTTGTGATGCTCTTTGTGTGCATGCAAGCCTTTGTGGTGTGAGTGTGTGTGTGCAAGCCTGGGTGGGTGTGCATCTGTGCAAACCTGTGTGTGAAAGCCTTGGTGGGTGTGCATCTGTGCAAACCTTGGTGTGAGCGTGTGTGTGAAAGCCTTGGTGGGTGTGCATCTGTGCAAACCTTGGTGTGAGCGTGTGTGTGAAAGCCTTGACGGGTGTGCATCCATGTCCCTGTGCCAACCTTTGCGGTGTGAGCGTGTGTGTGTAAGCCTGGTGGGTGTGCATCCGTGCAAACCTTTGTGGTGTGAACGGACGTGTGCAAAGCCTTTGCGGATGGGCATGTGCGCAAGCCTTTGTGCTCGTGTGTGCACGCGCGTGTGCAAGCCTTTGTGTGTGTGTAAGCCTTTGTGCCGGGCTCCGCTTGTGCCCCTGCCAGGGCCCCGATCCTCGCTGGGGGGGAGGCTGCCGCGGTGCTCGCTGATGCGACGCTGCTCCAGGAGGAGGGAGGGAGGGGAAGCTGCTGACATCATCCAGCATGACAGGGCGCTCGGAGCGGCCCCCCGACGCCGCCGCCACAGCCTGAGCCAGCAGCAGCAGCAGCAGCCGCGGCAGCCGCCGCCTCCATCCCTCCATCCCGGCCGGGCTGCGACTCGCCCAGCCACGCACCATGCCCGGAGACCCCGCCAAAGCCCAGCAGCCGCCCGCTGCCCTGCGAGCCTCCGAGGCAGGTGAGCGAGCGCCCGGGCCCCGGGGGCGCAGCGTGAGTTGGCAAAGTTGGGTGGGGAGGGGGCGGCAGGGCGGGGGGGGATCGGTCGGTCGGAGGCGGCAGGGCGGGGGGGGATCGGTCGGTCGGAGGCG
>QEPC01009191.1:214752-224977 GCA_003113815.1 Sphenodon punctatus | reverse complement strand
CAGCTGTGCCAGCAGCTCCCTTTGCTGCAGGGAGAAGAGGGGAAGACTACCCCCCCCCCCTCCTCCTCCCGGTACCAGTCATCCCCGTGCTTCCTCTGCAGGGGCGCTGGGCACAAAAGGATGCCCCAGAAGTCTGGGCTGCGGGAGCCGTCCCAGCTCCCAGGTTGGGGCCTTAGCCACAGTCTAGGCCTCTCTCTGTGCCAGCCGGCGGGGGCAAGCTTGGGAGAAGAAGGGGTGTCAGCTGGCACGGAGCCACCAACCAGCTGCTAGGATGCAGCAATGGGCAAAGGAGTTTCCCAAGGGAGGGGGGGGTGCCTACAGGCATCCCATCATGCCTGAGCAGCCTCTGGGTCCAGATCCCGCACCCCACCCCCCTGCCCCGCAGTTGCTCCCTAAGAGGCTCTTGTCAGAAGTTGGGGGGGGTTGTCGATTCGCTCTGTGAGCAAAGCAGAAGACAGGGATCTGCGGGCTCTTGCACTGGCCCCGTCTGGGAGAGTCTCCAAACCAGCTTCCCTGGCTGCTGCCACGGTAGGGCCTCTCCCATCCAGGATCCCAGCCTGCTCCAGAACCCACCTCCCAACAGGGAGTCAGCGCCAAGCACCCCCCATCCCCCCCGAGGGCAGAGCAAGGAAGAGGGACCCACCGTGGGTCACTGACAGAGACACGACCGGAGGGTGTGACACCATCAACTCAGCTGGAAGGGCAGCCGCTGCCCTAGGCTCTGATCCCCCAGGGCTGCTCTGCCTTCTCCTTGCCTCCCCTGCTTCATCACTGCCATAGAGATCAGGGGCCATCCCTGCTCTTGCCACCAGGGGGGCTCTGTCGTCCTGCCACTACCCGTGTCTGCCGGCTGGCATCCTAGCCCAGCAAGGCCAGGGCAGGGCGGAGGGTTAGGAGCTGCGGGAGCAGGCAACATGAGGCTGCAGGATTGACGGACAGGAGAATCCGGACCTCACTCCCCCTGTCCTGCTCGTGTCCAGGGAGCCAGAGTTTCAGGGGCAAGGACAGTCTTCCCCTCCCCAGGCCCGGGTGGGGCAATCCCTTCCTGTGCCAGGATACGCTGGCTTTACACCCTATCCTCTCCTTTGTATGCGACCCCCCAGCTTTGTTGGCATCTTGGCTCCTCCTGACTGGCCGGTCAAGGTGAGAGGGATGGGCACTGAAGGGGGTTAGCTGCCCCCTGTGCAACCCTATCTCCAGAGCCACAGCACTGGGTGGGAGGCATGGGGCTGTGAGGGGTCAGTGCAGGAGACAGCAATGCCTGTTAGACCTATTTCTATGCCACCCTACCCACAGAGACTCAGGGCAGCTTACAATAATAAAAACAGGAATAAAAAAACCCCACACCATTAAAATCCATTAAAAAAACAAAACCCTTAACAGCAGCATAACTAGCTTCAAAAGGAGACTGGATAAATTCTTAGAGGATAGACCCATAAATGCCTACTCGTTGGGGTTTAAGCCCCTGGCTACTGGTAGTTGGGAGTGGTCAGCAGGAGATGGGTTGCACCTCCATGATCTGTACTTGTCCTTCTCTTGAGCTACCGGAGCTGTCCACTGTCGGAGACAGGATGCTGGGCTCGATGGATTGCTGGTCTGATCTGGTCTGGCACTTCCTATGTAGGTTAGGGCTCTTCAGCTTGGAGAAGAGATGATGGAGCGGGGATAGGGTAGAAGTTTATAAAATCATGGGTGGTGTGGAACAAGTAAATAGGGAGCGGTTATTTACCCTCTCCAATAGTAAGGACTAGGACCAGGGGACACTCCATGAAACTAATGGGTAGCAGATTTAAAACAAATACAAGAAAGTATTTTTTTCACTCAACACACAAGTAACTTGTGGGATTTGCTGCCAGAGGGTGTGGTCAAGGCCAGTAGCACAGCTGGGTTTATAAAAGGATTGGCTACGTTCTTGGAAGATCAGTCCATTAACAGCCAGGTAGGTTGCGGGACATAAACCTCTGATTGTTGGGAGCTGGGAGTGACCAGCAGAAAATGGATTGCTCCATTATGACTTGTTGGATACTACTCTGAAATGACCAGGAATGGCCGCTGTTGGAGACAGGATACTGCCTGGATAGACCATTGGTCTGAGCGAGTGTGGCACTGACTGTTATTAATTCATTTATTTATTCATTATTCTTATTATTATTAGCATTTATATAGTACCAGCGATGTACCTGGCGCTTTACAGAGAATAAGATAGACAGGTCCCTGCCCGAGAGCTTACGATCTAGAGATGGGGAACTATGTTCTTAAGGACTGCTTAGCTAGGCTTGTGTGGTGGGGGCAGGCGTGGTTTCACACTGTCTGTGTGTGTGTGTGCTAAGAAGTGTATTTGCACAGTGTGTTGTGGGGGGAGGCGTGTATATGCACGTTGGGGGGAGGTTGTTTGCAGACCCCTCTGTAATTATTTCATCTCTATTTTATAAGGGCCCAGCTGTCTCTGATAGTGTAAGGAACTCTCCATAATGTCACGCAAGAAGGAGCAATTGGGGGGTGGGGGTGGGCAGCAAAGTTGTAACAACTTGTAAATTACAGGCGGGAGGGGGGATTGGTCGTAATGTGACGTCTCAGTTGTTCCTTGTTACTCATTTTTCAATTCCGTTTCTATGTCTGATAACTAAAAATGATATTTATTATTATTATTAGAGCACCAACAATGTACCTGGTGCTGGATCTTTATGAGCAGAGACAGTTCCCTGCCCCGTGTGGCTTACAATCTAGCCTGGACGAGGGGCGGGCGGGCTGGCAAAGGTATAGGACGCAGCGGGAGAGGCAGGGGTACGTTTGCAAAGTTGAGAGATGGCAGGTACACGTGCTTAGCTTACTTACAGGGGAGGAGGCGGCTTGACCTACTTTGTGGACGGTCTGGAAAACCTTTCACTCTCTCCTTAAAAGAGGGTGAATGGACTAATAGGTAGCAGGGAGAGAGGGAATGGGGAGGATGGCCAGATATGTAAATTTTAGAGGACACTTATGAGAAATACAGGTTGCAGGGCTGCATAGGAGCCCAACTGCACAGGCTCCAATGCATCCATCCCTGCAACCTGTATTTCTTATAAGTGTCCTCTGAAATGTGCATATCTGGGCATCCTACCCAAGGACCACTAGTCTAGTGGATAAGGGGCTGGACTTGGGCTTGGGAGACCAAGGTTTGAATCCTCTCTTAGCTGTGAACACAATGGGTGGCCTTGGGCAGGTCACGCTCTCAGCCTCAGTTCCCCATCTGTATAATGGGGCCAAGGGTCACAGGGTTGTTGCGGAGGACGAGCTACGTAAGGGTGGTGAAGCACTTGGATGCTGACGTACTAGAGAAATCATACCGAGAACAGCAGCAGCTCTGCCTCCCTTGGCACAAGCTATGGAGAAGGAAAGAAACTGGCTGGCCGTGGAGTCCTCACAACCCCAGGCTCCTCTTGCCGTGGGGCAAAGAGGCCCGCGTGTTTGGAATCCCTGCCATCGTTGGCTGGCACGGGCGTCTTTTGTGCAGCCCTGCTCTGGGTTGGGGTTCAGACAGGGTGATCTAGGGCCTTATTTTCAAACTATCTGAATCCCTCTAACTGCCTTGAGCTCAGGATCCGGCCCTGCAGCCTGCTGTTATGTGTGTAAGAGCCTGAAGTGTTTCAGCCTCACATTCCCTCTTGCTGTATCTGCGTGGGGGGCGTGGGGGGGGACCTCTAACCCGTGAGTCAAAATCTGGTCAATGACAGTTTTTCTTTGGGCACTTTCCCAGTTCCTGGATCTGGCCCTTGGATCTCGTCCCTGCCCCTCAAACACTGGTAGCGCCAGCTCAGGGGAAGGGAGTGGCGGTGAGGGCTTGTGCACCAGGAGAGGGGACAGATCCATGATCTAGACCCCCTTCCTTTCCCCATCCCAAGTGCACCCCTTAACACACACACACCCCTGCCAACTCTTATCTAGTCCACAGAGTGTACACATTTTCCAGGTGGCCCATGGTAGGGAAAAGGCTCCCCTCCCCCAGCCTTGCCTGATGGGCACTGCCGGACAGGGGTCTCCCACGGGCAAAGGTCACCTGGTTGAGAAGAACAGCAGACGCTCTGGATGGTCCCAAGAAGGGGCTATTCTGTCCTCCCGCACAGCACAAACTAGTCCAGGGCTGCGGGGAAGCTTTTCCCTCCCAGGGGGCCGCATCGAAGTCGGGGGCAGCAGTGCTTAAGGGGTGCGCTCGAGAAACGGGGTCCAGGTCATGGATCTGTCCCGTCGCTGGGTGCGGGCCCTCAGCTCTGCTCCCTTTCCCCGAGCTCCATCTTGAACTAGATCGAGGAGCCAGATCCAGGACCTGCAAAAGGGGCCACGTAAAAAAAAACCAACAACCCTATCTACGGGTCGCGTTTGACCCTTGTGCCTGACAGTTCCTCAACCCTAAAGATCTTCCTGAGACATCCCCGCATTGTGCCTGCCTCTCTCCCCCAGTAGACTCCAGTCCCTGCCTCTGCTGCATCCAGGTCCCGAGGCGGGTGGGGAACTGTTGCCGGCTCATGGACCTTCCAGTCCTCCCCTATAGACCCCACATGGAGGTTCCCACGGAGCTGATGGGAATCGGAACCGTCAGCCGCGTACAGCCATTACTGCCAACTTGGTGGGCCCCCACTATGCTCCATCCAGTTGGGACCCCTTTCCAAAAGGCGATGTCTCCCCCCCTGGCACCGCCCAACTTAACAATGCAACACACATCGACTCGCCCGTTAGAAAGTGGAAAATATGACTTTCATTAATTTTGATGGTCACCTTCAACTTAACCCTTGCGGTATATTCCTCCCCCGGGGGCACATCTGTTGCAATAAATCAGACGGTAGTGGCTCTCCAGCATTGCCTTTTTAGGATGCTGTCACCTGCCTGCAGGTACACAATATCCCCAAAAGAAAGTTGGTTACCATTGTGTGTGTGTGTGTGTGTGTGTGTGTGTGTGTGTGTGTGAACAAAAAGGCACCTTGTGTTTGAGGGTCTGTGGACCCCTATTTTATGCCAATACTTCTCACACTCAGGTTTGCCATTTCAAGTTTATTCGTGACCCCCATGTATGCGGGTTCCTTCTGCCCCATCCCTGTCCACAACACTAGGGTGAAGCTTGAATCCAGGCTTGGGTCTGTAACACATAATGAGGTTTGGCCGCAGTCCTTTGGTCCCAAAGGTTTGGGCTCCGCTGTGTTATAGCCCATCTTTCAGAAAGATATTGTGCGGTTATTAAATCAGGGATGTGTTTAGCTTAGAGAAAAGAAGACAAATGGGTTGGACATGATAGGGATATTTTACACTGTGTTTAAAACCCATTTAGTAGGCTGGGAGGGAGAGAGAAGGCTGGAGAGCAGGAGGAAAGATCCTATATGGGGGGCAACCAGCCCATTCTCAGCCACAATTTTATTCAGAACATCCCTATGGGGACTGTTACTTTATTATTCTATATACTCCTGGTCAGATCTTTACTCCTTACATGTCTGCGTCTACAGTGTTGATGCCAGAGCACCTCGCTATTTGTACGATCTCTTCGGTGTTATTCTTTTAAGCTCAGTATATATTAAGCTGTATCCATATTTTTTTGTAGTGCTTTTTAAAAAATTAATGTAATATTCACCATCCCAGCATTCCCCGGCAAATAGGCATAAGTGATACTTCTGCAAATTATCCCCTGGACTTTAAATCAACTGGCCAAGGAAAGAGGGTTGCTTAGCATTGATTATTTGATAGCATTTTTAGAGTTCAAAGTGCTCTACAATTCTTCACACAAGAAGAATGGAGGTAAAGTTATTCCCATTTTACAGAGAGGGGAACTGAGGCCAAGAGCCAGTGACTTGCCTAAGGCTGCCCATGACAAAAGTGGGATTTGAACCCCTAGTTTCCCAAATCCAACCCAACAATTTCATCCATTAAGCTACCCTGGCTTTATACACGATTTACAGTTTGAAAATCAAGACTGGATCCCCCTCTCCAAGAAACAATTTATCCCAACAGAATTTAGTGTATTGGATTGAGCATTGAGTGGAGGGAATTAAGTGGAATATCTCCATCTCAATCGGCTCCTTCCCCTCTGCCTTTAAACACACCACTGTCTCCTCCATCCTCAAAAAGTCCACTCTGGATCCCTCTGAACCCTATAATTACCATCCTGTCTCACTCTTCCCTTTTGCTTCCAAGCTCCTTGAACGGGTTGTCTACTCCCATTGCCTCGACCTCCTCTCCACCAACTCCTCCCTTGACCCCTTCCAATCTGGCTTCCGCCCCCTTCACTCCACTGAAACCGCTCTGGCTAAGATCACCAACGATCTTCTTGTGGCTAAATCCAACTGCCTTTATTCTTGTCCTCCTGGATCTCTCTGCTGCCTTCGACACTGTTGACCACTCGCTCCTGCTTGATTCGTTCACTCCCTGGGATTCCGGGACTCTGTCCTCGACTGGTTCTCCTCCTACCTTTCTGACCGCTCCTTCAATCTGTCTCTTCCTAACTCCTCCCCGTCCTCCTCCCTACCCCTCTCGGTCGGGGTTCCTCAAGGCTCTGTCCTTGGCCCTCTCCTCTATCTACACCCATTCCCTAGGCAAACTCATTGCCTCCCATGGTTTCCAATACCACCTATACGCGGACAACACTCAACTCTATCTCTCCGCTCCTTCCCTCTCCCCCTCTGTTCAAGCTCGTCTCACCAACTGCCTCTCTGATATCTCTGCTTGAATGTCTCAACGCCAACTCAAACTGAACATGGCAAAAACTGAACTCCTTATGTTCTCTCCCAATCCTTCCTCTCCCTCTTCCCTGGCAATTGCCATTGATGGGGTCTCCGTCCTCCCTGTCCCCCAAGCCCGTAGCTTGGGCTTCATCTTCAATACAACTCGCACCTCACCTTCAAACCCTACATTGACTCCGTCGCCAAATCCTGCCACTTCTCCCTCCACAACATTGCTAAGATCCGCCCTTTTCTGTCTGTCTCCTCTGCCAAAACTCTCATGCATGCCCTAGTAATCTCACGCCTCAACTATTGTAACCTCCTTCTCGCTGGCCTTCCCCGCTCTCACCTTTCTTCCCTCATCTCTGTTCAAAACTCTGCTGCCAGGATCATCCACCTTGCCTGTCGCTTTGACCATGTGGAGCCTCTCCTCTCCTCTCCACTGGCTCCCTCTTCCTGAGTGTATTCTGTACAAGCTCCTCGTCTTCACCTACAAAGCTCTTCATAACCTCGCTCCCCCCTACCTCTCTGCCCTGATCTCCCTCCGAACCCCTGTTTGACCACTCTGTTCCTCTTCCATCCCCTCCTTCACCCTCCCATGCCTCCCCAACTGCCTTCGTCCCTTCTCCCTCGCTGCCCCGCATGCCTGGAACTCCCTCCCTGCCCTCGTCCACCTTGCCCCCTCCCTTCGTACCTTCAAGTCCCTCCTCAAAACCCACCTCTTCCGCTCTGCCCTTGTTCTCTGTAAAGCGCCAGGTACATCGCTGGCACTATATAAATGCTTATAATAATAATAATTATTATTATTATTAATTAATAAATAATATAATATAATATTGTGTCTGTTCTTCAAGAAGGATGCTGGCTAATTGGAGACATTCAGAGGAGAGCAGCTAAGAGGATAAAGAGGCAGGAAGGCCAGTCACACAGGGATAGGTTGAAAGAACTGGGCATCCTCCCTGCCCTCGTCCGCCTTGCCCCCACCTTCCACACCTTCAAGTCCCTCCTCAAAACCCACCTCTTCCGCTCCGCCCTTCCGAACTCCTGCTTATCATCCCCACCCAGGTTCCCCCCCCCCTGCTATCTGCAAACTCCCAATTTACTGTAACCAAGCTAAGAACACATACCTGAGCTCTCGCATCCTCATGAATGTCGCTTCCCTTGTCTCTCCCTCTGTTCCCCCTTCCCTGTCTCCTCTCCCCCTGTCTTTAGATTGTAAGCTCTCAGGCAGGGACCGTGTCTATCTTATTCTTTGTAAAGCGCCAGGTACATTGCTGGTGCTATATAAATGCTAATAATAATAATAATAATAATAATAATAATATAATTAATGTTTATCCTAGACAAAAGAAGACTAAGGGGAACATGAGAGCAGGTTTCAAATATTAAAAGGAGGCCACAGAAAAGATGGTGATCGTTGTTACTCTGCTGTCACGGACGGCAGAACAAGAGGGAATGGGTTTCAATTGCAGCAAACTAATTATTGTCATTATTGTTATTATTAAGCACTGAACAACCATTAAGACTTACAGTCTAGGGGAGACAAGGGAGAGACGGGGGGAGATGGGAGCAGCTCCCACGCACTCCCCCTGCCACGGACCATGGGAGAGGGGAGAACGTGCCAGGCTGGCCTTTGCAAGTGACATGTCCCGGGCACAAGCGTTAGGGAACTTGGCCTCCCAGCACTTGCAGCCAGTTCTCGTGGCTTGCAGCGACCATTCTCCCCGCCCGCAGTGCCTATGAGCAGCGGACTGATCAGATGTGGCTGCCCGTTACCCCCGAGCTATTGGGCTTGTCCCACACTGAGGACGCTGGATTTCCCGGCAGCGCTGTGTGCGTGGCCGTGAGCGGGTGCCCCGTGGCTCACGGAAGTGCGCATCCGCCCACGCCACCTCCAGCCGGGCAGCAGGCTCCATGGTGCCTAGGCAGGGGTGCAGACAGCATGGTAGCTTGAAGAGCAACTCCTTTAGGGAGAGAGGGAAAACAAATTTGGGAGGGAGAGGGAAGGGAGATTTCTTTAATGTCTGGACTTCAAGGGGAAAACTCTGGTCACCAGAATTGGAAGTTTGGATGATTATGTTTGGGGTGAGGGGAGAGATTCGGTAAAATGAGGGGGGAACGCCTCAAACACTCGGGGGGTGGGGGGATCTGCACCTCTGCTCCTGGGTGGCATTCACAAAGCTGAAAAGTCACAGATGCACATGCTTGGCTTAGTTACAGGGGAGAAGAGGCCGGTTAAATATCAGGGAAAGGGTCCTAGCCGTTAGAACTGTCAGGCAATGGAATAAGCTGGCCAGGGAGGTTGTCGAATTTCCTTCCTTGGATGTTTGCAGAGAGCATCTGGACAAGGAAAAGAATAATTTTTATTTTTATAGTGCCCCCTGCTAAGTGGTGTTCGGAGTGCAGCGTGATCATCAAATACACGGCCATAAGCCAGTATCACAATGTAAACCAACACAGTCGGTAAAAAATCATTGAAATGTTTTCAAGAGGGAGGACAGACTAGACTGAGGGCAAGGCCTCTGTTTGTGATGCTGGCAGTGGAGCAGGGGGTGGAACTAGGTGACCCAGGCCCACAGTTGTATGAATTCCCTGGTCTGGGTGAGACAATAGGTCAGATTAGATGATCTCACGGCGCCTTCTGATCTCAACAATCTGAGCCTCATGGAGCTACTCGGAGGAGTAAGGGTTACTCACACGAGAGAGGGACTTGGGTTCCTTTCATACCCTTTTCGCCCGATGTTGCTTCTTTAAAGGAAGAAGAAAAGCTGACACAAAATAATGCTCCCCCCCCCCCCTTTACCCCTCCAAAAAAGTCCCAGTGGCTGCTGTTTCCCATGTGGATTTAACACACGGAACAGTCATTGTGTTCTCCCTGTTCGGACTGCTGCTGCAGCAGCAACTCGCCCCCATTCCCTGCCCCCACGCCAGCACCCCGCCTCCACCCCAGAGCAGTGCTGACTCCGGCATCATGTGGCTGGCTGGCGCTGCCCGGACATAGAGGACAGCGGAGTTTTAATGCATGTCCGGGGGCCACTTAGGTTGCTAAAAAAAAAAGCAGCTTCATTCCTCTTTACGTTTTCAAACAAGTCACCCCCCCCTTGCCCTTCTCCCTCAACCCCCCTCCCAAACAGTGTTGCTTGTTGCTGTTGTTGTTATTAGTAATTCATTCGAGAGGTCCCTGCCCCGAGGGGCTTACAGTCTAGGAGAGCCCAGGAAGGGGAGTCGGGGGAGCGAGAAGGGAACATAGGGAGAGACAGGGAGATATCTGTGAAACAGAGGGTGTTTTCAAACGTGATGGTGGAGATGTTTCCCTGGGCTGGAGCCTGACCGTGGGGAGGGGGTGGTGGCTAGTCCAGGCTGTGACTTGGGGAAATCCACGCTCAAGTCATAGCCCAGGTTAGCCTCCACCACGGTTGGGATCCACTCACCGGACCTGCTTTCAGCCCACTTTACGTGGACCCGGTCTGGAGTCTCCACGGTTTGAGGTGCCACGGTGGCCGTCATTGGCCACAGTGGCTGCCCATCAGTTGGGGGGGGGGCGG
>QEPC01009191.1:196601-214016 GCA_003113815.1 Sphenodon punctatus | reverse complement strand
GGGGGGGGGGGGGACTGAAACATCAGGAGGGTTTTTTCTCTGCCTTGTGTGGGATTGGGTTTTGCGGGAGCGCAGGGGGCCCTGTCACAAATGCAGGTCGGACAAAGACCAAACCCTCCATAACCGTCTTCTTGTCCCCATCCGAGTTCTGCTGAGTCCCTGGTTTTATAACAGACCCAGTTTCCAGTTACAGAGGTGCATCTGTGACCCACATCAGGAGGGCCCAGTGCCCCACAAACGAGAGGCACCGAGTCACTGAGCTGGAGGGGGACTGCAAGCCCAGCCACCCCATCCCCCCCAGTTGCTGCAGGATGAGACATTTTGCCTCTTTTAGTCATTGTCAAATGACAATGGTCATTGACACCAGGCTTTCCATTAATCCCCCCCCCCGGCCTCTGCTGAGATCAGGGCCCCATTGTGTTGCGCTCAGACCCAGAGAGCCGACAGTCTAAACAGACTTACTGCCGGGGCAGAGCTGAGCAAAGTTCAAGGGGCTGCTCTGGTGTCGGTGGTTTGGGGACTGCAAGCACAGAGCAGGAGGGGAAACTGAGGCACGGAGGAGTCGTGCCTGGCAAATTATGCAGCACGTCTGTGGCGGAACAAGGAGTGAAAGGTCCTACAGCCACTGAGTCCTTGAGCTTCCGGACAACGCTGCCTCTTAAAGATAGAAAAGGCCAGCAAGAGGACAAAACTGCTTTTTTTGCCTCGATCAGTGAGAGCACCCTGATCTCCCATCCCCGGTGCCTGGCCCAGTGGGCAGGGCTGATGCGGGTGTAGGAGAAAACGTACTTGATCAAACCCAGCTCAGTCGGGGGAGCAGCTCTTGCTCAGCTTTGGAGAGCCATTTAAGGAAACGCCGGCCGTTCATCTGCCGCCAGTTTAAACAATGACGTCTCTGCCTAGTGTTTCCTGTGCGTGGCTACCTCCCCCCCACCCCCCGTGGCATGAGATATTGGGTGGAAACAGACATGACGCTAACTCCACTTTAACACTGGTTAAACATTTCTTATGCATGTTGCGGGGCTGTATCGGTGCCCTAGGCAACCCTGCAACTTGCATAAGAATTGTTAAAGCGGCATGTCTGGTTTCACCCATTGTCAAGTCACCGCCATGACCGTGCGGTGGCCGGACCTTTGCAGAGGGGCAAGACTGGGATGCGTTTGCCCGACTCTCTGGAGGAACTTCCTGGTCTCTGAGCAGAATCCAGTCCCCTAGACCTGGTTCTCTCTGGGTAAAAGAGCCAGTGTGATGTAGTGGATAAGGTGCTGCGTTTTGACCTGGACCTAGGAAGGCAGGATTCGAATCCTGGTCTAGCCATGAACTCGCTGGGTGGCCTTGGGCAAGTCACCACGTCTTTAAGCCTAGAGAGCTGGTGTCGTGGCTACGGGGCTGGACTTGCTCCTGGGAAGGCAGGGTTTGAATCCTGTTCTGGTCATGAACTCACTGGGTGGCCTTGGGCAAGTCTTAGCCTTGATTCCCTATCTGTAAAAAAAATAAAAATAAAAAAGGGAATGTGTGTTTGCAGTTTGTCCCTGAGTTCCCCTCACCCCCGTCTGCCTTAGATTGCAGGCCCACTGGCGTACAAATCTGTGTATGGAACAGGTGGGGTTTGAAGGTCAGGAGGGAAGGCCCGGTCTGAGGGGAATGCTGGGCTAGAATTGATAGGAGCGGGTAAAAAGGGAGGTGACCGCACACGGCTGTGGCCTGTTTATGTCACGCTTTGACCTGGAGCTCAGCGCTAGATGTTGGCACGGGATTGCCCCTCCCAAGGTCACAGCCCCAGGCTAAGGCCTAACCGACCGGGCCACGGCCGGCTAGAACACAGGGTCATGGCTGACCGCAGGGATTACTATTAGCTCATCCACAGGGTTGGGGAACCTCTGGCCCCTGTGGGTCAAATTCATCCAACGGCGGTTTGGCCCCTTTCCCAGCTCCTGGATCTGGTCTGCGGATCCAGTCCCTCCCCTCAGACCGGAAAAGCGAGCTCAGGGGGAAGGGAGCAGAGATGAGGGGCGTGCGCTCGGGGAGAGCGGATGGGATCCGTGGCACAGATTAAAAGTGGCCTGGGGGAGGAAAAAAAGTTCCCCTCCCTTGAGCTAATGCTTTTATGAATCTCTTCCTTTCCCCCTGTGGGTGGCATGAGGAGCTATTCCCCATCCTGCCTGTGGGGGCGCTACCATGTGTACCAGGGCGAGGTCTGTGTCTCAGGTAGGACCTATTAAAACTGGCTCTTATTCTCCTTCCCCTTTGTGGTATGCTGGCCTAGTAAACGTCCTCTATGGCCCCGCAGAGGAGAACAGCTCTAATTAGCTGCTGAGGAACTTGATCAGGCTACAAAGCATTCTGGGTATGGGAGGTGCCCATTGCCAGGAGGCGCTCGCAGGTTTGCGGGTCAGACTGTCCCGTGTCTCTGCTGGTTGCTCTTTAAGAGGAGTGTTGACTAGGTCGCTGCCCGCTGGCACTGCCATGGGGTATCAGAAACACAAAGGGCTCTGCCTGCAAGGACAATACAGCAGGATCAGAACTGCAGGAAGGAAAGAGGGTGTGTGTGTGTGCATGAAACAGAGATTCCCCAGGGGTAAACAACCCCCAGTGAAGGGGTAACGCTCTCTTTGTGTGGCTGCTCCTACCCAGGGGTTAATGAATCACCACTCCATGTGAGGGCATCGTGCGTTCAAATATCCCACGCTAACCCAGAGCCTCTCGGAAGGGAACAAGGAGGAACAATCACACGAAAGGACTTTAAACACACACACACCCCAACTAGCTATATTGGGGGGGGGGGGAAGGTTCTTTATTGCTCCATTTCGTGTGAACACAACCTAAGGTTGTTTGCAGCGGTAACTGAGACTAGAGGTGAATAGAGGCTAGGATTGAGGGGCATCGGAAGAGCTGGGTGAGGGCCAGCACTGGGAGAGCAGTGGGGCTGCGGGGCGTGGGGGTGGGTCAGGAACGAGGTGTATTAGCAGACCTGTGTGCGCGTCTTGTGCGGAGGTTGGGGGATCAAGGGCATCAGCAAATCTAGGAAGGGAGCCCAGGACTGGAGGAGGAGGAGGAGGGCTATGGGACAGGATTGAGGGGTACTGGGAGAGCTGCATGGAATAGGAACACCCAAATCCCCTCTGGCCCTGATCTATAACTGGAGCAGCCAAGCCTCTTTGCACCCTCTACGTAGGCGTCTGGCTCTGATCCCTGCTAATCTGCAGAGCATTTCTCTGCCCCTAGAGAGCTGGTCAGTGGGTTAAACCACACTCGCTTTAACCACACTTA
Organism: Sphenodon punctatus; assembly: GCA_003113815.1. Classification (NCBI taxonomy): domain Eukaryota; kingdom Metazoa; phylum Chordata; class Lepidosauria; order Sphenodontia; family Sphenodontidae; genus Sphenodon; species Sphenodon punctatus. The sequence continues at coordinate 210,746 of QEPC01009191.1, read as the reverse complement.
TTCTAACACCCACACCCCTAATCTCTGCCCCTGACTAGAATAACATGGGGGGGGAGGGGGGCAGGTACTGGGGATTAGGCCCCTGTGTGTCTGTAGAAAGGCCAAGGGCTCTCTGGGCCTGTGAAGGTAGGCCTCTGCTTGCACCCCAGGGAGCGAGATTCCTATGGAGACAGATTTCCTGTCCTGCCTCTGCTCTGTCTGAGTTGGCCTAGTCTCCGGCTGAAGGAGAGGGTTTAGCCAAACTCAGCCCCGAAAGATGATGCGTGATCCCAGGCATTGGCAGGGGAGGGGACGGAGGTGCTGGTGTCGTGAGGTGGACGGGTGTGGAGCCCAGTCTCTGTGAGGAAGTGCACGTGGGAGACTGAGAGTTAGCCCGGCCCGTTAGCCCCCTGGGCTCATGCTACCAGCTGCCAAGAAGAAGAAACCAGCCAGGCAGGCAGTCTAGCTCTTCACACAGCTCTCGGGCCTACGCTGCCCTGCTGTGAGGGGGGAAGCATTATCCCCTCGGGGGACAGAAGCCTGGGGAGACTAAGGCTGTGTTCACAATCCCACAAAAATTCCTTCCCTCTGCCTTTTTTTGGTTTGCTTTTTAATCGTGTGGAAAGGTTAGGTGGCGGCACGCAGCAGCCGTAACGCACGTCTAACTAAAAATATCCAACTCGGAAGCCAAGGTTTAACCGTTGTGCTTATTCCCTCACACTCATTTTTCATAACGTGCGATGGGGTTCATCTCGTTATCAGTCTGTCCGCATCACAAAACGATGCATTTCCCATGTATTTTTTTTGCTGGGTTGTTGGTTTTTTGTGTCTTTTATCTTCCCATTTGCTGTATGCGTCCTCGAAGAAATATCGGGTTTTGAAAAGTTCAGCATACGTAGCAGTAGCCAGGGCAGTACGGGAAGTATCGGAAGAGAGGTCCACGGATGCCTTTTAGCTCAGTAGGTTGGAAGCTGTAACCTTTGACTGTCGGGGACTGGGAGTGAACAAAAGGGAATGGATCTCTCCTTTATGACCCACTGGGTACTTCTCCCAAGTGACCAAGAATGGCCGCTGTTGGAGACAGGATACTGGGCTCGATGGACCGACCCATCGGCCTAACCCAGTGTGTTGCTTCTCGTATTCTTATGAAGTAACTTTTAAAGCAGGGGCGAGGATGTGGGAACAGTTAAAATGCACAGTTATAATCGTACGCAAGAGGTGGGCGAAAAGGCTTGTGTGAATGCAGCCTAAGGGTCTTGCCCTAGGTCACGTAAGGAGCTTGTGCCAGAGCCAGGGAGTGATCTCAGGTTCCGGCCCTGAGTCACAAGCCCTCCTGACTCTGCTCTGGTGGCGGCTGCTTACAGGAGCCTGTACTTGGGGCCAGGAGAAGGGCAGGGAATTCACTCTGGTGTCTAGGTTTTGGGGTGTTGGTTTGCTTGGAGCTGGGATCGCCCGCGTCTATTATGCCCCCAATGAAATTAATGAACAGCAAGTTTAAAGCAAACAAAAAGAAGGGACTTTTCCACACAATGCACAATTAACCTGTGGAACTCATTGCCAGGGGATGCTGCAGAGGCCAAACTGGGTTTCAGAGGATTAGACAAAGGCATGAAGGCTTGGTCTATCTATGTCTACATTTTAACCTGAGCTTGGTGAAAGACCATAGTAGGGAGGTCCATACAACCCCTTTCTCCCTGTGCTGACCTGGAGTCCCTTCACTAAAGCAGCAGGGGAAGCTGGACCCTCTGGATCCCTTCCCTACCTAGGACTGTAGAGTTTCTGAATAAGGAACACGCCGGGCTCTGAACATCGTCGCTGCCCTGTTGTACAACCAGGGATGTGGGGGGACAGCCGTGGAACCCAAAGAATATAATTTAGGGCTAGTAAGTATTTGGAACTCTCCTCTCTGTCCAATCCAGCACTGCCAACCTAGAGCATCCAAAGAATCACAAGGCAGATCCTCCTGAAGTTCATGAGATGTGGAAAGAAATAAAGAATCTCCATTGCACACAGCCTCTGCCTATTCCTTTTTTTCTGCGACAGCAGAGAACAAATGTGCACCATTTTTGTGGCCTCCGTTTTAAATATTTGACAACTGCTCTCATGTCCCCCCTTCATCTAGGCAAAACATCATCTTAGTCACTCTTCTCTGAACAGGACAGGAGCTGTAGAGCAATAACCTATTAGGCAACAGCCAGAGAGGAATTTAGAGAGAAAAAAACCCACCATCCTCGAATTGGGATGGAGTAAATGTGTCGACAGGAGGCCTTCTGGCCAGTTCTCTTGGCACACTCTATGGTATCGAGAAGGGGATTTTGAAAGCAACCCTGCCCCTAGTGGTCGTTGCTCATTGGGCATTTTTAGACACATGTTAAAATTCCGGATGTTTCAGTCTTCTGGATTTACAAGTCCACAAGTAAGTTCCGGATTCATTTTTCACACACACACACTGCCCTGAGGCAGTTCCTGGATGCATTCTTCACACAAACACTGCCATGAGGCAGCCTAAAGTAGCCGCAGCTGTAGACAGGACAGGCTGCCATGGAAACCAAGTGACCACAGCTGGCTGGAGCAAAGCCGTTTACCAGGAGAATCTTTTACACACAAAAGTTCTGGGGGAAGTGTCACGCAGAAGTTCAAAGATCTGGATGAGTGATTTAGACACACAGAAAGTTCTGGATGTTACAGCAAACATCCAGGAGAAATGTGTGTCTAAAAACACCAGTGTTACGTCATCCCAGCTATTGCATGCAGTGGTGCTCTGTGGCAGTTTACAAGAGGGATAAAGGCAGGTGCGGGGGAGTTCCCTGGGGATTTCCAGAGACAGAGCTGGGTAATTGGATAACATGCACAGAGTCATATTCTTGCTTTATCTGTCTCATCAGCGCACAGAATGAATGCCAGGGCTCTTAGCTGCCCACCGCAGGTGAGGGATCCAGGAAGGGGGAGCAGGCGGATAGGGCTTTGGAATAAAGCACTGGAGTCTGGAAAGCAGAGTCTGGCTTGGCTTTGCCCATCTGTTCAGATGAACAGTTACTCCTCCAGTAGTGTAATAACCTCCTACCCAGCTCACCCAAGGAGCCAGGTAACAGAGAAGATAAAGGCAGGGTGCTTACTTCTGTGAGGAAGCAGGATTAAGCCAGGGAGGGAGGGCTGTGTTCCAGAGACAGTTATCGGAATGGTTGAGCTTTATTCTTCTCCATTAGTCCTCCCACTTCCCAGCATGCACCTCTCTCCTGCTCTCAGTCTGTGTGTGATACTGTCCTTGTTATCTTGTGCTTCCCACCAAGCTGTGATGGGGGAAAGCAGGGAAAGTCAAGCTACTTCCTGGCTCTGTCTGCTCATCGGAAGAGAACGAGAAGGAGAGAGCTACTCTGCAGGGATTCCTCCAGAGTAGTGAGCCCAGAGCCATCCTGCTCACAAGGACATGCGCCTAGCAATATTTGCTCATGTGTACAGGTTCCCAGTCCCTTAGCTTAGCTCATGGCATCAGGAACCAGCTGCCAGGGATGGTAGGCTACTTGCTTTTGAGCTGATGAGCTTCATCCTAGTCTCACAGCCTCATCAGGGCCCAACTCCACCACTAGAGGGGGACAGAGCGCCACAGCCTCCATGTAGCTCAATGCCACCACTAGAGGGAGACAGAGCATGTGGTGAAACACCAGTAGGGGGCGCTATACAGCTGAGCCACCCACCTCACTGTGCTTCTCCAAATCTCTGAGAGCACCACAGCCTCCGCGTGGCCCAATGCCACCACTAGAGGGGGACTGAGTGCCATGGCCTCTGTGTGGCCCAACGCCACCACTAGAGGGGGACAGAGTGTCACAGCCTCTTCATGGCCCAACGCCACCACTAAAGGGGGACTGAGTGCCACGGCCTCTGCGTGGCCCAGCGTCACCACTAGAGGGGGACAGAGCACCACAACCTCAGTGTGGCCCAGCGCCACCACTAAAGGAGGATTAAGCGCCACAGCCCCTGTGTGGCCCAGAAACGCCACTAGAGGGGGACAGAGCACCACAGCCTCTGTGTGGACCAGTACCACAGCCTCTGTGTGACCCACTGCCACCACTAGAGGGGGATAGAGCACCACAGCCTCTGTGTGGACCAGTACCACAGCCTCCGTGTGGCCCAGTGCCACCACTAGAGGGGGACAGAGCACCACAGCCTCCGTGTGGCCCAGTGCCGCCACTAGAGGGGGNGTGTGGACCAGTACCACAGCCTCTGTGTGACCCACTGCCACCACTAGAGGGGGATAGAGCACCACAGCCTCTGTGTGGACCAGTACCACAGCCTCCGTGTGGCCCAGTGCCACCACTAGAGGGGGGCAGAGCGCCATAGCCTCTGCGTGGCCCAGTGCCTACAGGGCTATGCTCTGTACACCGTAGAAGGTAATCTCTGCCCCCAAATGCTTACAAAACCAGTGGCTATAAACCACTCTCCCCTGCCAGTCAGTGGGCATCCCAGTGCCTTCCTTCCCCCTGCCCAGTGTAGGACACTCAGTTCCCCCCTTCCTTTCTCACCCCAGATCTAGCCAGAATTGTACAAAGAAACAATCCCAGGCACAATTCAAGGAGAGACTCCCTGCCTTCAAATGCACCCACCTCTGCTTGGCCCCTGGGTTCACATTCCCCTCTGGCACACAACAGTAGCAGGGCTCATCAAGAGTGCAGTGCTGGGATTACTGGGGGGGGGGAGAGTGGTTTTATAAGGGACACACACACCCCCCTTCCCTCTGTAGGTGAACCCCAAGGGTTCAAAGCGAGAACAGGACAGAGAGATAAACTCTCAAGCCACAGGTCATTACAGAGCTGCCAGTTTGCTGTCCTTGAAGGGGAGCTCCCCTCGCCCACCCACTTTCCCAAGTGTTGTAGGCAGCCAGCAGATCTCAAGTAAACAAGGCCACTGTTAAATCCCCCCCTGTCAGTTTAATTCTCCATCTTTCTGCTGGTGAAGCAAGGAACTGAAATAGCCCCGTGGCTTGTGCTGCCCTGTGTGCACGTGTTTGATGTGGCAGCTGAGTCAGAGGTTTTTTTGCCTAGAATTTTCCTTCCCATGATGCAGTGCCACAGCCAGTCCTTTCTAAATCCCAAACGGCAGGGATTGGGGTTTGTGGGGAGGAGATAGGGGAGGTGCAAAGAGAACTAATCGGACCCTGCTTTTCCTCCCAAGGCCTTGGAGCACTTTGCACAGGAACCAGGTTTCATTAGCTGAGCTTAATTCAGCCTTGCGAAGCCCCCACGGAAGTGTTACGCGGTTATTAAATATACAGGATTAGGCCACTTATTATCGCCCAAATGCAGCTTCCTCTGTGGGAAGAGGTTCAGCTACTCTCTGAGAAGAGAAAAAGGACTAAATCCAAACAAGAAGCGGTCTGGCTTGACAAGAGGCCTTCTGAAAAGGATCTGGGGGTTAAGGGGAGATGGCCGCCTTAACAGGAATCAAGAATGTGACGCAGCAGCTAAAAAGGCAAATGCCATTTTGGAACGCATTCGCAGAAGTATGGTCTAGAACAAGGAAGGCAATAGTTCCTCTCTATCCACCCTGTTCTGTTATTATTATGCATTTATATAGTGCCAGTCCTGATTAGAGACAAGCCCCTGCCCTCAGTTTTGAACCCCTGGTCTCCCAAGCCAAGCCCAACACCATAGCCACGGGGTTATACTAGCAACTGAAATGGGGTGGGGAGGGAAGGAAGGATCCTCCTCCTTTCAAGCAAGGATTAGTGTGGGTCATCCTTTAATAGACTCTAGCCCTTCCCAGGAGCCCCTTCGGGACTGGCCGACGCCCCTTTTCTCACCTGATAAAGGCAGCTGACCTGGCTGTTTCAATGGCTTCTGAGAGTATTGGGATCGGAAGGCTTGACTGGCTCTGGAAGGCTAATTGCTCTGCTTGCTCACTGGGCCCCTTTAAGTAAATTGCTTTCTTCTGGCTACCAGCTAATGGAGACCTGGAGTCTGAGCTGGTGAAACTCACTCATTCCTTTATGTATCTGGCACAGAACCAGCAGTTGCTACATGGAGCAGGTAATTGGGGGCTGTTGGTGGGAATGCATGTGCTGTGGGCGCCTCCTCCTCCTCCTCCTCTCTCTAGAAGAGTGTGGGGCTTGGGATGGGAGTTAATTGTTATGTGTTTATACAGCACCAGTGATATACCCAGAACTAGAGACAGATCCCTGCCTCAAGGAGCCTACAATCCAGGCTAGGCCAGGGAGGATGGATGAGAGAGAGAGAGAGGTGACTGTAAGGGAGAGATGAGGCTGTATCTGTGGGTGGGGGTACTTAGCTTAGTTACAGGGGAGAAGGGAATGCTGGCTGCAAGAACAGCAGCAGGCACATCTGTGGTGGGTGAGGAGCAAGGGGAAGGCTAATGGGAGTAGGCTTTTAGGAGGGATTTGATGGGTGGGAGGGAGCAGAGTATGGAATCAGAGAGGCATTTCTAGGCATGGGGTATTGGGGAGGGTGGTGGTAGGGGTGGAGCAAAGTTTCTGGGAGGGAAATGAGGGCAAGATAGTGAGAAATGCTGAATGTAGGGTTTGGGCTAGGGTGGCCAGATATGAATGTTGTAGAGGACACTTATGAGAAATGCAGGTTGCAGGGCTCCAGTTGAGCCCTGCAACCTGTATTTCTTGTGTCCTCTAAAATTTGCACCTCTGGGCTGGAAAGTAGGGTTGCTTCTTATGCACATGTTTAGGGAACACTTATACAAATGTTGCAGGGCCTGCCTTGGTGCTTTAGGTGCCAGTGGGTGTCCTGCAACATGTAGCTTTCATAAGTGTTCCTTAAAAACCTGTATAAGTGGCAACCCTAGCTGGAAGGAAATGGCTGTGAGGTGCCTTTAGCAGGCCCTGCACCAATTTTAGCAGGGGCTGTTTCAGGGGCTCTGGAAAGGTGACCCCCATGATGAGAGAATTTTGCTTGGGGCTGAAGGACTTTGAGTTAGGGAAGCTGCTTGCCTCCCCTTTTTGTAGCTGCTCTGGGACTAGCTGAGTCTCCTTCCCCTCGTGGTTATGAGCAGAGTGCTTCTGCCAGGGCTTGGCTAGGATGAGATGACTCCCAAGCCCCCTCCAGTGTGTAACAGGCTGGTCTTTCTAGCCTCTGAGCTGCTGATGCTAATGACTCACTCCAAATCCTGAGACTGGCTTAGAAAATCCTGAGACTTAAAGCTGTGTTCTTCTATTTGCCTCCAGGCTTGAGAGTCTTTAAGGCACGTGTGGGGAGCCTTTCCCCTTCTGTGGGCTGCTTGGAAAGCTAGTTAAAGTGTTACAAGCTGGCTAGGAGTTGGGGACAGGGATAGTTAGTGTGTGCTCAGGATGGGGGTGGGGAGGGTTTGGATCTGTGCCATCTGGCTCCATCTTCTGTTTGTGTGCATGCCCTCCTCTCTGCTCCCATCTCCTGTGCTCACTCTTTCAGTGCCGGAAGGCTCCCCAGGTTGGATCTAGGAACTGGGAAAAGCCCAATATATTTATCAGCTGTGGGCTGCTTTGGCCTGCCTACCCCTGTGTACGGGCAACATGCTGATGTACAGTTTGCACTTTCATTCTTTTGTTAAAAGAGCTGCAAAGCTTTTTAGCACAAAACCTGAAGTTCTCATGACTTATTGCAAGTCTTGATTCCAGACTCCTTAGAGTTTGATTTGCCATGAAATAGCACCAGCTGGCCACCTAGATGTCTTCAATCTGCTTGGGTCTCCTGCTCTGTGCAGGTGTTGGGTATGCTGCAAAATGCTGCCTTCTCCCTCTGCAATCAGCTGCTGGCCCTTTGGCTGCTGAAACCACATCTGTGATGCACAGGCCACTTACACCAGCGTAACCCCGTAGCTTCAATGCACTGACTCTGGAGTTTAGTGGCTAGCGGACTGCAGCTTTGGAGAAGAACTTGGGGAAACAAAAAACCCAACTTCCTTCTGAAGCTCTGTGAAATGGAGAACCTTTTTAAAATTCCACATGTTTTTGTGTGTTCCATGGCTGACAGAGTGGGACATCAAAGGGCCAAACTGTGAGGGGTAAGATGGCTGGGAGTATTTTTGCTGGGGTGTAGGGGAGCCATCTAGGCACATGTTTAAGGAACACTTATGAGAAACTTGTTGCAGGCCTGAGGCCTGGCATTGGTGCCACTGCAGGGCCTGCAACATATTTTTATTAGTGTTCCTTAAAACATTGCATAGGTGGCACCCCTAGTGCTGGGGTTGCCTTGTGGTGGAGGACACAAACTATCTCCATTAAATTTTCTTTCTGTAAGATCATGTTCAGCTAACCAAGGGTAAACTGAAGTAACTACCTTGATTTGAATTAAACGGAAGTTACTACTCCACTTCAGTAGTGTTCTGGCAGTGTAAACTGAAGTAGAGTCGCATTGGTCTCCCCTTAACCGAGACAGAGAGACCACTGAACCAATGGTGTTCTCCTCACGCCAGTAACTGTTCACACAAATGGTTACTTAAGTTCTGACTTACTCCCCAGGAGTACATACTCCTCTTCAGTTTAATAGTAAAGCCTGATGTCAAGTTAGATGTTTTGTCCGAACGTGGCCTGAGAAATGCTGCCTTTTTTTTTTTTTATAAACTGAAGTTCTCATTCAAACATTTTGGGGCAGTCTTTGGAGCTCAGGGATTTGCTCATTTCCAAACCGGCCGACTGGCCGTTCCCATGGTGTGGGCACGGTCATCGCGTCTCTGGCTTGGGTTAAAGGCTGACGGGTGCCTTGGTTGGTCTGTCTGGGACGCAGACTGTCTCTCGCATCTGCTGCTGGGGCTTAGCCGTCCTCTCTGCCTCCCAATCTCAAGGCCTTAATCCATGGGTGACCTCCCCCAGGTTTCTGGTCCAATGCTGATGGGGGATTATGACTCCTCTGTTTCCGCAGGGCGTCAGCGCGTCGCTAAGCTGCTCTGAGCCTGGGTTAGCTCCTCTTGGTGAGACGAATGCCCTTCTGTGTGCCCTGTCCGTGGCTGGAGACTGAGGAGGGAGGTTGTGGTTCTCCGTATTGCCTCATGGAGAGAGTTATTCTTGGCCAAGCGTCCCTCCGGCTAGAGTAGCCAGCCAGTGTAGCCTGGACTCAGGAGTCCGAGGTTCAAATAGGACAGGGGTGGGGAACCTTGAGCCTGAGGGCTAAATGCAGCCCACAGTTCATTTTATTTGGCCAGTTTCCACTTCCTGGATTTGGCCCCTGGATCCAGTTCTACCCATGAGCTTGGTGGAAGGGAGCAGAGAGGGATACAGGCTGGACCCATGCCATAGATCAATATCTCTAGACCCTCCTTTTCCTCCCTTCCCATGAGGAACAGTCAGAGGGATGGGCTCTGCCCCCTAGCAAACTTCAGTGCCACCCCCTCCCAACATTCCCAGGGCACAGAGGGACAGTTGCACGACTGCTTTTTATTCTACGGGACAGGGGTTCAGGACCCAAAGAGGGCTTGTCCCTATTTAGGAGGGACTGCTGACATCTTGGGCACCCCCTCTAAGCACCCCCTGTGCACAGTCTCTGTGCCGCTCTTTGAACTTGTACTAACATTAAAAGTGGCCCCTAGGGGGGGAAAAGGCTCCCCATCCCTGAAATCCTATCTTGTGCCACAACCTCCCTGGGTGGCCTTGGGACAAGTCTCCCTGTTTCAGCCCCGGTTCCCCATGTGTAAAGTGGGGCTCATAGTGACTTCACAGTAATAACAATCTACTGCTACTAATCATGTCTAGAGTGCTACTAGGTTTATGCAGCATCTTATAGTCACCGATTTTCAGTGGGTTTACAATCCAAGATGGACAAAGGGAACAGGCAGGGAAAGATACACCCCATCCCCATTTTACAGATGGGGGAACTGAGGCTGAGAGGCTGTGACTTGTCCAAGGCCACCCAGTCAGTTCATGGCTTGGATGAGATTCAAACCCTGGCCTCCTAGGTCCAAGGACAGCACTGTAGGCGCTACACCAGGGTTGTTGTGACTTGGAGGGGGTGGGGGACAAGATAAGGACTGGAAAGTGCTTTGGACACAGTGTTGTGGTAATGATGATGGAGGGAAACAGCCCAAGCTGACGAGAGTAGCGGCGTACGGGGGTGGCTGGGATACACGGAAAGATATGGGGGGGGGGAGGGGGGAAACTCTGCAACGGCAGCTTCCTAGAGCCATTGACGCGGCCTTTGATCCGACGAGGAGACCAGATCCAGCCTGTCCCCTTGTGTCCAGTTCAGCGATGTTCTGGCATTAGTCTCCATCTCCTCTCTGGCTTTGATGCCATGCTCCCAAGCTAGGGTTACCCTACCTCCCCTTTTAAAAAGAGGATGTTTATGAAAAATACATGGTGCAGGGCTACAGTGGTTCCAATGCAGCCCTGCACCAGGTCTTTCATAAGCATCCTCTTTTAAAGGGCAGGTAGGGTAACCCTGTCCCAAGCTTGTATTCTCTTTGCGTCCATTTGCCCTGCTGCAAGACTGAGGTGGGTGTTTGATTTTTCAAATCCCACAGGTAGAGCTAGTCTCTGAACTCCATCTGCAGCTAATGTCCCTTGCTCTGAGGTGTAATAATTTCTGTGCGTATTTCCCCCTCTTGACATGTACACTCTGCTCCTTCCCTCCCTCCTGAAATCTTGCCTCTTCTATCAGGCTTTCCTGAGCTCCTTGCCCCCGCAAACGCGGGGAGGTGCTCACAGATACCTTCCTGCCCCACAATTCTAGGCCTGTGGGGGTGGGAGCTTATCGGTCAGCATCCCCTGCAAATTTTAGCCCCAAATCCGCACCATGTGGATTCATCACTGAGGTTCCCTCGACAGGTTGGGTATCCTCCAGGGTCCTCCCCTGCAACGATGCTAAGCATGTGCACCTGCGACTTCTCAAACGTCTCCCTAGGCTGCCCTCTATTTTTGTCCATCCTTGATTGTAAGCTCCACAGGGCAGGGACCTGTCTGACGAATGATCAGTGCGAGGCGCATTGCTGGTGCTACGTTATTTACAATAAAAGTCAAACTGGGCAGGAATGGGGAGGGGGGCTGTGCCTCCAGCCTCTCTTTTGCCACCCTGGTGCCCTCTTTGCCTGCAAGGCCTTGGCTTATGCCACCGTGGCAGTGACATTATTCTGTGCTGTGGCAAAGACTTGCTAGCAATCCCCACTCTCCTGTAGGAGAAGCTGGTAGGGATTGGGATCAGAGTGCCAGTGATCCTAGCTTAGAGCCTGGGCCTGCCAGCCTTGGCAGGAATGTAACTAAGGTTGTTTGCTGGCCAAACCCTTGCAGCTAAGCACTGGGCCCTGCTACTTGGCAGGGAGTGTCTGGCCGAGGGGGGGAAGGGCTTGGCCCCTGAAGTGAGGGCCCCTTGGATAAACCTGACTGCACCCGCCCCAGAGTGCAGGAGTCTGCTCAGCCCCTCGCCAAGATGGTAGCTGTCATGTGATCCAAACAGCTCCCCCCCCCCCCCAAAGGGAGATGGGTTGTGGCTTAAAAAAAAGACCCAGCCAAGGGGTTTGGGATTGTGGTGAGAGATTTGTTGGGCAGAGCTGTGAGGCAAAGTAATGGGGTCTTTGCCTGTGACCGAAATGCAGGTCAAGCCTTGCCCTTGGTCTCCCCCCGAACGTCTGTTCCTACGGCATTGTGGGAACTAAGGCTTCGAGCGGGTCGGACACGGCACCTTGCTCCCTTGCGCACCCTGGGCTCTCTTCATGCCCCCTCCCCCCCAGAGCTGGCTTTAGGATGGGGCAGCTGGGGGCAGTGGCAGCAGTCCCCCCACCTCTTGTGGTGGCTCCACAGGGATCCCTTGTTGCTGTTCTTGAAGGTGGGGGGCGGTCCCCCTTCTGCCGCTCCTAAAGCTTGTGACACAGGGACTGTGGCCTGCTCAGGTCAGGAGCAACAGTGGCAGCAGGGGTGTGTGTGTGTGTGTGTGTGTGTGTGTGTGTGTGGGGGGGGGTGCTTCTGCATGGCTGAGTGCTCACCCCCTTCATTGCCCTGGTAATGCCCCTGCACCCATCTCCCCCTCCTGTGCAAACTCTCCCACCCATGACCCTGCCTCCGGTGCCCTTCACCTTGCCTATTATAAGGTGGCCACATCTCCTTGCAGATGTCTTCCGATGCCCTCAGCTGGGTGCCCCACAGAGATTCCCTGCCCTAGACAAAGTAGACCTAGTGTTCACTTCCATCCTCGCGGAGAGGGGTAGGAACTCACCCTGGGCCCCCCCCCGATAGGTGAGCGGCAGAGAGGAGACTCGCCCCCAGCATCTATGGGGATGAGGAGGTACCTGGCAGAAGAGGGAGGCTTTCAGGAGGAATTTGAAGGTTAGGAGGGAGCAGAGGATGTTTGGATCTCAGAGTGGCTGCAGGGAAGGACCAAAAAGGAAGCAAATCTCAGGTTAGGTACCTCCCTCCCCCTCCTCACCCCTAAGTTTTGGGGTGTTTGTTCCCCCTTCCATATCCGTGTTTGAGACCCGCAGGCATCCCGGCCCCGGAAACCCAGGCCAAGCCTTGTTCTTGGCATCCCATGGCAACGGCAGCCTCGGTTTCTGTGACATTGTGGGAAGGCTCCTGCAAAGTTGCTGCCAGGACCAGAGGAGACAATCTTCCCTAGAAGGGAGTGGGGCTTGTATAGAAACCTGTCCGGTTCGGAGGCGTTCCAGGAGAGAGGCTTTTGAGCTGGCAGTCGAGGCCCCCCAGCCTTCGTATGCCCCTTGTGCTTGCCTGATCAGACAAGCTCGGGGCAATGAGGGTGGGAATCGGTGCATTGCTGAGCTGGGCGAGGGGCGGGGAGATCTTGGCCGGCCTTCCTGCAGCCTAATACCGTCTTGGCAGGCGTTGCGGTCTCCGGAGGGAGAGGGGTAATATCCTCCTGGCGGCCGAGGATTCCGGCTAGAGTTTCTCGTAAGCAGCCCGAGAGCCTCCAGACGCTAAACTGGATCAATAGGCTCTAGATGAGAATCTCATCCCAGGAGTTGGCCGTGCTCCACCTAGAGCGGCCTGACCCAGCAGGAGCCTTCTGGCTGATGGGTGACTATAAATAAAGCGTCTGACCCTCCTGTCTCGCTTTAATGCCTCCCAAATGGCTAGCCAGGAGCTTAAGAGGGTTTAGCTGCAGGTTGCCCTCTAGCCTGTGTGCTTTGTGGCACTGCCACTTACCTTACAATCCTGGCTCTTTTTTCCTCCTCCCTAGCCTTCTGACCCATTGATTCTTCTCCTCCCCCCACAAGCACTTAAGTCTGGTGTCTGAAGTAGGTCATGTTGACCTCTGTCTAAAGTTCTTATTGGCCCTTCCTCATTACTGAGCGCCTCCATCTGTAACTCAGCCTCTGGTTCCTCTGTGAGGCCAGCTTCCCATTTTACAGATGGGGAAAACTGAGGCTCAGGGACTTGTCCAAGGCTTATAGGGAATCTGTGGCAGATAACGGGCCCCTGGCTGAACCACTGGGCAGTCTGGTCTCCTAGGGGGGTTATAGGGTTGGTCGGGGCATTAGTGCTCAGTGTCTTTACCATCTTGATTCCCTCCAAGGATGCAGCTCAAATATTTTATTTCCAATTTTTGCCCCACCCTTCCCAAATGGCTTGGGGCAGCTTACAAAATAGGGTTGAAGCGAGCAGCTAAATTGCTGCTCACAGGTATTTCTTGCTATATCAAGCACTGGAATTGAGATCACAGTCCGGTGTGAGTTTGTGGTGAGGAACATTAAAAATAAATAATCATTGCACATGTACAAAATGACCACTGTCCTTAGCCAAAATGGCAGTGGATTGTGCATTCACAAAACAGCAGTTTTCGTTAACCAAAATGGTGGCAACATGGTTGCCGTGAGTTTGGTTTAAGGGCAGCGGCAGTCTTGTGCCTGTGCAGTATTTTCTCACTGAGAACTTGGTGAAGAGATCCAGGTGCTTGGTTTGTCCTGGGACAAACCAAGCAGCAGGATTTCTCACTTTTTTAGATGTTGTTTCCGCCCCTAATCTCAAATGGCTTTTAAGTGCCCAGCACGCCCAAATCAGGCAGAGCCCAGAGCACCTGGAGGCTTCTGGGCTACCTATTATTATTATTATTTATTATTATTATTAACAAACATTTATATAGCACCAGCAGTGCACCTGGCACTTTACAAAGTAATAAAATAGACATGGTCCCTGCCCCTAGGGCTTACAATCTGAGAGACAGGAGCTGGGGGAGAGACTTAGGAAGGGGAACAGAGGGAGAGACAAGGGGTCTAACATTCATGAAGATG
>QEPC01009191.1:150942-195737 GCA_003113815.1 Sphenodon punctatus | reverse complement strand
TGGAGCCGTTGCTGGCCGGGGTGGCCAACGCCTCCCTGCAGGAGGGCAGAGTGCCAGGCTGCCTCAAGGAGGCGGTGGTGCGGCCTCGGCTCAAGAAACAGTCGCTTGACATTGACTCTCCCGCCAGCTATCGGCCTGTCTCTAACCTTCCCATTTTAGGGAAGGTTATTGAACGGGTAGTGGCTCGACAGCTGCAGGAGCAACTTGACCGCATCAGTTTTCTTGATCCCTCTCAATCAGGCTTCTGTTCGGGGCATGGCACCGAGACTGCGCTTGTGGCTTTGGTAGATGACCTACGCCGGGAATTGGATTGGGGTTGCTCGACCCTGTTGTTGTCGGCTGCATTTGACACTGTTGATCATGAGAGGTTGGTGACGCGCCTGTGGGACTGTGCAGGGGTGGTCGGGACGGTTCTTGAATGGTTCCGCTCTTTCCTGGCCGGAAGAACCCAGCAGGTAGTGCTCGGGGATTATTTTTCATCCTACCGAGACCTCTCGTGTGGTGTCCTGCAGGGTTCTGCTTTGTCCCCTCTCCTGTTCAACGTGTACATGCAGCTGCTCGGCGAGGTGATTAGGGGGTTCAGTGTACGGTGTTGTACAGCTGGGTGTCATCAGCATATTGACCTCCCTTTTTCAACAAACCCAGGCCTGGCAGTCTTGGTGCTTACTCAGTGTTTGGCAGCCGTGGGGGGACTGGATGAGGGCCAACTGACTGAAGCTGAATCCTGGCCAGACAGAGGTGGTGATAGTGGGTAAGGCGATGGATTTGGCAGTCCCCCATTATTGATGGGGTCTGCCCCCACATTGGCCTCCCAGGTATGGAGTCTGGGGGTGCTCCTTGGTGCGCCATTGCACCTGGATCTCCAGGTGGGGAGTGCCTTCCGCCAGTTACATCTGGGGCGACTGCTTTGGCCGTTTGTTTCAGACTCTGACCTGGCCACGGTCGTCCATGCTTTCATCACCTCTAGACAACTGTAACGTGCTCTACGTGGGGCTACCTATGGTGACCGCTTGGAAACTGCAGCTAGTGCAGAATACGGCGGCCTGTCTCCTGACAGGACTGGGCCGCTGGGAGCATATTGCACCAGGGCTCTGTTCTCTGCACTGGCGACTGGTGGTTTTCCAGGCCTGATTCAGAGTGTAAAGCCTATCTGTGAGACCGCCTCACTCCCTGGGTCCTGGATCAGCCCCTGTGGTCGGCCGGGGGTGCCTTGCTCAAGGTCCCCCGAGGTTTTTCAGGGGACCACACAGGAGAGGGCATTCTCTGTGGCTGTGGAACTCTCTTCCGGTAGAGGCCTGGTTGGCTCCGGATCTTCCCTCCTTTCAGAGAATTTGTAAGACCTAGCTGTTCTGCCAGGCGTTTGATGGGGGAGATGGGTAGTGGTGGGGTGGGAGTATGGGGGGGGGGGGNNNNAAGGAAATGGGGGGGGGGGGAGGATGTGTTACTTTCCTCCTTATATGATGATGTGATATTTTAATGACTAGAAGCCACCCCGAGCTGCCTGTGGCAGGAGAGGGGTAAAAAAAAAAATATCGCTTAAGTAAATAAAATGGGTTAGCAAGAGTCCCTATGGCCCTGGAATACATACCAGTACCCCATGGCTATTTGGCAGTGCTTCCTACACAGGCTGTAATTCTGCTCTGCCAGAGGCAATTTCTGCAACTGTTTGACCAAACACAAAATTCCACCAAGATGTCTTGCAATGGAAGCAGCAGAATTGATGGGGTTCTAGCTGTGTTGCTGAGGATACTTCCAGCACTCCTAGAAGCTCTTGACTGCATTATGCCTGCAGTCACGCTGGCTGGGTCTCCTGCAGACCTCGTAAACCATGCTGGCAGGGGATGAATGGCTATCTTTAACGGGAAGTGTCTCCAGGTTGCTGCACCATCCAGCTGGCAGCGGCGGCTGGTTTCAGAAGACAGCATCTCATTCTCCGAACTGGCCATGACCCAGGATCTCTGCATTATGCTAAGATGCACCAGAGGGGCTGTCTTGTTCCAGATGAGACTTTAATGCTTGATCTAGCTGGGGCCTTAAGATGACTTAACTCCTTCTTAAAAAAAAAACAAAAAAAAAACCTGGCTGGAATACCAATCATCGTAGGTTAACTACATGTAGTGGGAACTCTAATTGTAAGGTAGCTTTCCTTTCTATCCCAAAGGCAAGAATGGGGAACCTTTCTTCCCCTGTGGGTCAGTTTGAAAATTGATATAAACTGCCTGCTTGGAACAGGGGGAGAAGGAGGGTTCAGATCATGGATTATACCCTAGAGCCACTCCTGTCCTTGCGTGCATGCTCTCATCCCTGACTTCTCACTGAGCCTCGCTTTCAGTACATGAGGGTAGAGGCTGGATCTGTGGGCCAGATCCAGAAATGGGTAAAGGGCCAAATGTTACCTAGTACCTGGCAGAAGGCTTTGCACCCCTAAACAGTCAGCTAGCTGCCTTGCTGGATGTGGCTGCCCTCCAGCACCTGCTGGATTCATGTAAGGATGAGTTGGTGAATTTAACAATGGTCGGGACACAAAGCTTATTATTATTAGCAAGCATTTATATAGCGCCAGCAATGTACCTGATGCTTTACAAAGCAATGGAATAGACAGTCCCTGCCCTACGGCTTATAATCTGAGGGGGGGGGGAGACAAGGAGTGTCACATTCACAAAGATGCGAGGTCCCAGGTGCACGTGCTTGGCTTGGTTATATTGAGAATAATGGCTGGCTGGTCCTTGTGGTGAGGATATGAGTACACAGAGCCCAGGTAACAGATTGTACTGGATGGAGGGTATCAGCAGGAGTTTGGTGAGGGGAGTGAGGAGTCAGGGAGGGCAGAGTGGAAGAGGTGGGTCTTGAGGAGGGTTTTGAAGGGAGGGGGCGAGGCGGATGTGGGCAGGGGGAGAGTTCCAGGCATGGGGGGGAAGCTAGGGAGAAGGGACAAAGGCAGTTAGAGGCAGCGTGGGAGGGCAAGAGAGGGGACAGAGGAGGAGCAGAGTTCACAGACTGGAGTACAGAGGGAAATTAGTGCAGAGAGATAGGGGGAGCAAGGTTGTGAAGAGCTTTTTAGGTGAAGCCTGTGGAGCTTGTGTAGGATTCGTTCAGGAATGGGGAGCCAGTGAGAGGCAAGGAGGGGCTGCATGTGGTCGAAGCGATGGGCGAGGTGAATGACCCTGGCAGCAGAGTTTTGGATGGGGAGAAAGGTGAGAGCAAGGGAGGCCAGTGAGAAGGAGGTTGCAGTAATCGAGGCGAGAGATGTCCAGGGCATGAACAAGGGTTTTGGCAGAGGAGACAGAGAAAAGGACTTATCTTAGCAATGTTATGGAGGGAGAAGCAACAGGATTTGGCAACAGTCAATGTAGGGTTTAAAAGGGGTGAGTCAAAGATGAAACCTAAGCTACAGGCTTGGGGGACAGGAAGGATGGTGACCCCATCAATGAGGATCAACAGGAGAGGAAGGATGAGGGGGGAAGGTAAGGGTTCAGTTTTAGCCATGTTGAATTTGCGTTGGCATTGAGACATCCAGGTAGGGATATCAGAGAGACAGCTGGTGAGGCGAGCTTGAATAGATGGAGGAGAGAGTTAGTTGAGTGTCATCCACGTAGAGGTGATATTGGAAGCCATGGGAGTCAATGAGTTTGCCTAAGCACAGGGTATAGATAGAGAAGAGGAGAGGGCCAAGAACAGAGCCTTGGGGAACACCAACCGAGAGGGGAAGGGAGGAGGAGGTAGAGTTGGCAAGAGAGACATTGAAAGAGTGGTCGGAGGTAGGAGGATAGCCAGTCAAGGACAGAGCCAAGGGAGTTCAGCAAGAGTGAGTGGTCGGCAGCAGAGAAGTCGAGGACAAGAATGGTGTAGAGGTGATTTAGCCACACGAAGATCGTTGGTGATCTTAGCAAGAGCGGTTTCACTAGAGTGAAGGGGGCGGAAGCCAGATTGGAGGGGGTCAAGGGCGGCGTTGGCGGAGAGGAAGCCGAGGCAGCAGGAGTAGACAACCTGTTCAAGAAGCAATGGAAACGAGATTATTCCAGCTAATGGCTGGAGGTTGCATTGGTCTCCCTGACAGCTTAGCAATTCTGTTTGCTCTCCTCCTGCACCCAGACGCCACTGGGGTGCATCTGCCAAGTGGCGCACTGTGCCCTAGAAGCAAAAGTACAGACCCTGTCAAACCAGGAGAGGGCAGCTTAGGATGCAGGGGTCTCTGCAGAGCCTGGATGAGATGGATATCCATTGGCATCGGCAGCCTGGGTGGGATGAGTAGCAGTCGCTGCTGAGGTGCTAGCCGCTGGGCATCCACACTGTAGTAGTAATCCCCCACCCATAACCGGCAGAGACGGGTCCCTGCTGTGAGGCGTTAGTCTGGGAGAGGATACAGGGGGACATCCATGGAGTTGCAGGTGCACGTGCTTAGCTTCCTTAGAGAAAGGGACCCAATAGTATCCATGAGCTGTCCGTGGGCATGAGGAGCAGGACAGCCTGATGGAAGAAGTCTGCTAGGGAAGGTGTAGAAGGAAGGTGTTGAGAGAGGAGTTCAGGCATGAGGGGCAGTAGGGGAGAAGGGGCAAAGATGATTCAGGGAGAGACATGGGGAGTCAGCGAGGGTGATGGCAGAGGAAGAGTGAAGCTCCAAGTGGGAACGTGGCTGGAAACCAGTGCAGAAGGTAGTGGAAACGAGGCAACAAAACATCTTGAAGGTAAAGACTAGGAGCGTGTGCTGAATGTGAAGAGGGGGAGCTAGAAGGGGTTGAACATGGTCAAATTGGTGGGCAAGATGGATGACTGTAGGGGTGAGAGGTAGGCCGGGAAGGAGGAGACGGCAGTAATCAAGGCGAGAGATAAGCGCATGGATCATGTCTGTGGGATTTGATGGTTGGCATTTGTACTAATCTTCTCAATTGCCTCGGAAAGGCAGAGGTACCCACTCCAGAACAGGAGTGGCCCACACAACATTAGCCGAGCAGTCACAAATATTTTCAGATTATGACCCTACAGAAATGTACATCCTTGCAACCTCCCGCTTTGGAAGCTTGTGTATCTAACCTTGGATTCTCATTCCTGCCCTTAGCAATGTAGCGATTCCAGTTGAGGTCTCAGTCTGTAGTATGGGATCCCCTGAGTTAGTGCAGAAACCTACTTCGAACCCTGTGAATTCTGTGCCGCTGCGATGGCTGACGTTTTTGCAGAATTTTGCATTTGGCCAAATAGTCGCAGGAATGGCCTCGGAGAGCAGAATGACAGCCTGAGTGGGGAGTGCTGTGAACTAAACCAATGGGATGTTGGCACTGTGAGCTAGCCAGTAGGGACAGTCTGCCAGAGGAAATTGCAGTTCAGTTCCGTCTTCGGTTTGGCTTCTGCAATTTCCCGATTTTTAAATATGGATCTGTATTAAGGATCCCTGTTTAAATCCATGAAAAACTTTAAAATATTAAAAACCAAAAATTAAAAACCTGCATGCAAAATGGCCACCAGACCATTCTGCACGTGCATTTCAAAATGGCGGCAGCAGCATTGCTGCCATTGACTAGTCGGCTAGTCTGCACATGCAGAAAATGGCAGCGGTGCATGCAAAGACTAGTTGCCCCTTTTCCAAAATGAGGATGGTGCTGCTGCCTTTTTGGAAAAGGGCACGCATGCATAGATGGCTGGTGGCCATTTTGTGCATGTGCAGTAATTTTATTTTTTTTCCTCCCGTATATTAGAACAGAATGGCAACAGGCATATTGCCACGCTGCTTAGGTTTGGTATGGATTGATCGCTGTTATGGATCAAATCCAAATGACCCCCCTTACTAGCCAAAAGGGTGCTAGCACAGTTAGCAGCTGGTAGATATTTGAAGGACATGGGTCCATGTACCACAGTTGCTGCAGAGGAACCACCCATGACCCCTTAGCTGACGGAGACACACACTCTGCTGATAGGTCTGTTTGATGTTCTCATGTGTTTGAAACCTCCTAAAACACCAATGCGGATGCAGTGGCTTGCTGGGAAACTATTTGCTTCTAAACTTGCATAATCTGCAGGATTTAGATCTCTTGGATTTTTCTGCTCCAAGGATATACAGGGCCCTGCTGTTAGAGGCAGAATTACCCCTTGGTACCCCCAAGAGGTAGCAACCACAGCTTTGACCATGCATGGTGTAGATTTGCTACTGGAGAGTTAACATGGGGTAGAGAACTTAGCTGGGCAGGGGTGGAGGTAGCATTATTTGGGAACGAGGTACTGTTCAGTATTTGGATGACTTCTTGATTTGAGGGCACTTCCAGGCCTTGGTGGATGTACCTTCTATCTCCCTCTCCTGATCACTCTTATGCAAGGACTGGTGAGGTGAGGGGATGGGAGGAGAATTACGAAGCTGTAAAACCACCATTAGGCTTAAATCTGCTTGCAACAATTTCTGGTAAAAGTTGCATCAGTAAATTTAGTAGAAAATTGGGATCTCCTAACCAATGGAAAGGCCGAACTCCCAGCAAATGTCCCATAGGATAAGTAACCCAACTGGCATTTGCAGAATGGCTTGGGGAAGCTTGGATGGGGAGCTCCTCGACAATCGGCATGCAATGGATTTTGGTTTCTCTAACGTGTCAAGTCGCGCATCCTGCTAACTGGGCAGTCCCAGAGGAGCTGTTCTGACTGCAGCGTGAAAGAAGATGATGGATACTGCTCGAAGCTGCCGCTCTGGGGCTCCTTGCTGAGTGGCTCACTCTTAAAATTAGGAGGTGGGGGAATCTTTCCCTCCCCAGGGGCCACTTGGAAATCGGTACAAACTCCAAGGGCTGCATAGAAGTTGGACGGGGGGGTGCTTAAGGAGTGTGCTCGAGAGAGTCCAGATCCTGGGTCTGTCTCTGTCCTGGTGTGCTTACCCTCCTCTCTGCTCCCTTACCCTGAAGCTCAGTCTTTATCAATTGGGAGTATGAACCAGATCCAGGCACGCGAAAGGGGCCAAATTAAAAACTAGCCATGGGCCTCATCTGGTCCCTGGACCCCATCCCTGAATGAAATGGGAGCGGCAAGCTCAACTCCAGAAACAGCTAAGAGAACTCTGCTTGGTCTAAACTAATGGTTCTTCTTTCTTTAAATGTGCCCCCCCTTCCTCTCCCCACACCTTGTCACCCTATTCTGCAGGTTCCCCTGAGCTCAGTGTGCCAAGTGCTTCCTAGATGTGGTCCTCTTCCCCCCCCCCAATATCCTCCATGCCCCCTTATCCCTGTTCCGAGAACCATGAATCTAAAGAACATGTGCCCAGCATGGATTTGTGTTTGATTACAATGGAACATTACAAACCAGGCAACAGAATCCATTGGCTAAATAAAGACTTCTGTAGAAATTTTAGCTTCCCATCATGCCCTGCTCTTCCTCCTGCAAGTTGAAAGGAATTATTTTAGATTTCTGCTTGTGTAGTAGAGCACTTTTACAACCCTCCTCGTTCTTTCTCTCGGCATCCCTGTGAGGTAGGTCATTATTAGTCCCATTCCACAGACATGAGCTGCAACCACAGGCTCCAGAGTAAGCGGCTTGTGTGACCAAGGAACTGAGGCCGAGAGAGTGACTTGACCAAGGCCACTCAGGTTCATGACTAAGATGGGATTTGAACCCGGGTCTCCCAAGCCCAACACCTTACTTAGTAGGCGATGCTGGCTCTACTGCCGGTCTGAATGTGCTGGCAGCATCTGGGTGAGGGCTGAAACTCCACCTTGTTCTTAATTCTCATCGAGAATCGAGCTTTTCTGCTCAATTTCCACAAGAAACGAGAAAAGCCCCAATTCTCAGTCCTCTAGATGAAGTGTTTTGTTTTTTCCTTGCTTCTACTTACCAGAGCCACATGTGCCGCATCCCATGCAGAGTCTCATGTCCTGCATCTGTCCGTTCTGTCTCCTCCCTTTTTGCAGCCACCAACTCCACGCTTTGAGTGAAAAAATAAAGAAAACTGCCTGCGCAAAATGGCCACTCTACATGCGCAGACTGACTGCCCTTTTCCAAAATGGCGGCAACGCTGCTGGCACCATTTTGGAAAAGGGCTGCACATGCACAGAACAGCCCAGTGGTTATTTTGCGCCTGCAGTTCTTTAAGCAAGATTCTCACGCCGTTAGCAAGCTCTTCTTAAGATCTCGATAAGGGTTCTCTGTTCTCACGAGAAGCAAATTGATTCGCATTTCAGCCCTCTCTGTGTACAGAGGAATAGCATTGCCCACAATCGGCAATGGGGTTGAAACCTTCAGCGTTTCTCCCAGTTGGTTCCAGATGAAATATAATTGTGCATCTCCGTGTATGAGAAGGACAAGAGGCAACGTTGATAACCTTTTTATTGGTCCAAATTTCTGTTGGAGAAGAGTCCCACTTGGATCTCAGCTCTAGCGCAGGAATTTGGCCAATAAGGAGTCTCCTCATAACTTGGGACCAAGCCAACAAGAGCTTGACCGTAAGATCTTCTGTTCTTTCCTTTCTGCATCTCCCTCCTGATGATCTGTAGATCAGTTGGTCCATGGACCAATGGTTGAGGGACTCTGGGGTTAATGACTATTAGCCAAGTAGGTTGATGAATGTAACCTCTGACTGGGAATGGATTGCCCCGTTATGACCTGTTGGGAACTTCTCCCAAGCAACCAAGATTGGCCACTGTTGGAAATGGGATGCTGGATTTGAGAGATCACTGGTCTGATCCAGTAGGGCACTTACGTTCTTAGAGCTACGGTGGGCACTAAAATTAGTACCGGCGCGTGATGCACACATTTTTCAGGCACCTGACCGGCTACCAATGGGTTGCCCCAAATGCGAGCATTACCCAGAGAAATTGACATGCTCCAGTGGGGGTGGGTTGTCAGTTTCAAAGGCAGGCTGGGGCTCACCCCCACCCCACGGTGCCATACTGTGGCCTGGAAGCCACTTTAGAAACTGACAAGCACTGGCCAAGAGTGCTGTGGAGCCTGGTTCTGTCCCAACTGGGGCCCATCACTTTCAAAGGCCAGCCAGTGCTCTTCCCCTCTTCTTCTCCCCCCCCCACCCCACAACTACACATGGCCTCTCTCCCACTGTAGGGGGAGAAGTGGCCTTTGAAAGTAACAGGCCCCCAGCTGCCCTGTAGCAGTCCCAACTGGGGGCCTGTCACTTTCAAAAGGCCAGCCGGTGTTGGGTCCTGGTTGGGACTCGATGGAGCCTTAAACAGGGCTGGGTCAGTTCGAGGGGCCCCCCAGATTAATCGAGAGTGCTGGAATCTTCAGGTGCCTCGTTTACCACACCCTTCCCTGAAGGCTCAGGGTGACTCACAAAACACACAATGCAATTAAGACATTATTTATATTTAGTTATTATAAATATTAGCCACCCCCCTCATGCCTACAGCATCTCGAGGCGGCTTACAGCATAAAACACACAAATAAAATACTCTAAGAAATCCGTTTAAAAATACATAACCCATCAAATTTAAAATGTCTCTAAAATACCCCCCAACTACCCCATCCTCCCCTCCAAAGGCCTGGGCGAACAGCCGGGTCTTACAGGCTCGACGAAATGCCAACAAACCTGGGGCCAGGTGGGCTTCCTCTGGAAGGAAGTCTTATTTTGTTTTTATTAAAATAAAAACAAACAAACCCTGCCCGGTCCAACTCCAATCTCTATTCCCTGCCCACCAAAAGCTTGGTTTGTGATGGCGGCTGCAGGCCCCCACACTGGTGGTTTTGCATTTCTCCTCTTACACCAACTGTAGTTCAGAGGGGAGCTGGCTGCTATGTTGGTTCCAAAAAATAGTAGGAGATGCAATCGGTTCAGTTGTATTGGAACAATTCCTGTTGGTCAGGAGATCCCAGTGTTGCGTCCCCCTCACTAAGACATTGGTCCAATAAAAGATATTAACTGAACTACTTTCTCTCATCATCTTAGCCCAATAGGCACCCTTCTCCCGAGCATAGAGCTGCCTTGGGGGTTGGGCTGGCTTTCACAGCATGGATACGTAAAAGATGACCGACCCACCCACCCCAAGATGCCACTTCCTCCCACGTCACCACCCCGTTCTGCAACTCTTCAGTCGAGAGAGAACAGTTGCCATGTTGGTCCCACATGTGACCGATGGAGACAGCTGGTATCTCTCCTGCTGGTCCAACTTCTGTTGGAGAGTACAACAACCCCCGAAAGGGGGCACCATATATCTGGAAGACGGCCTTTCCTACCGTGCTCCGTTACACTCTTGTGGGTTCCTCCTGTTACTCGGGTCCATATGATGGGGCGTTCTTGGTTGCCGCCCCAGTGTTGTGGAGCTCCCCCTAGAGCTCAGTCTCCGCATCTTTCAGAGGCGGTATAAAACCTTTACTTTTTAGTAAAGCATTTGGTAGGTGCAGAAATGGGATAAGTGGGAGGTGGTCGGAGTGGGTAGGGGGTTTTGTGTGGAATTTGAACATCTTTTAATTGTATCTTATAAGCTGCCTATCGTCTTTGGGAAAGGACAGGATAAAAATGTTAATCGATGGTGATGGGCATGAAATCTCAGATCAAACTCCAGGAGCAAAAATAAAAAAATCAGTTGCCAGACTTCACCCTGACATGAAACCATTCTTGGCCCACTACACCCTCTGAACTAGTGGCCAGCCTTGCTTTTCTGGGCACCGATGGCTCCCAGACACCTGCAAATTTCATACTCAGGTGAGAGTATGCAAGCTTTTTGGGCCATGCAAGGCCCTTCCTCTATCATGAGAATGAGGGACAGTCTTGAATTACAAAAAGGTAGATTTTTGGATGACTTGGGGGTGGGTGGGGGGAGAGATGACTTCTTGTCTTTTAGATTGTAAGCCACAGGCAGGGACCGCATCTATTTCTATGTTCTGTACAATGCCAGGTACATGGCTGGTGCTATATAAATGTTTATAATAATAATTATTATTAATAACAGTGAGTTGTGCAGCAGCAAAAGCCAGCTGCCTAGAGTGGTTGTAGCCAGGGGTAGAGGACCTTCTTCCTCCTTGGGGCCACACTGAAAATTAGTGCAAGCTCCAAGGACCACATAGAAGTTGGGGGCAGAGGTGTATAAGGGGTGCAGTCAAGAAAAGGCCAGGCCCAGATGGATACAAGGAGCTGCCTAACAGTCAGACCAATGGTCCATCTTAGCCCAGTATTGTCACAACCAGACACAGCAGCAGGGTTTTAAATCCAGCTCTCCAGGATCCCCGGCAGAGGCCTCACCCAGGTGTGCTACCCGAGACCCTCCCGGATCCCCGGCAGAGGCCTCACCCAGGCGTGCTACCAGAGACCCTGAATTGGAGATGCCGGGCATTGAATTTGGGACTTTATCCATGCAAAGCATGTGCTCTGCCACTTGAGCCACAGCCCACCCTGGCTCTGTCCCCTCTCCTTGTGTGCATACCCTGGTCTCCACTCCCTTTCCCCAGCTCATTTTTTTCCCCAGTGCTTGGGGGTAGGAACTCGATACAAGAACTGGAAAGGGAACACATCTAGCCTCCAGACCCGAGGTTCCTGAACCCTGTTGTAGATGCTCTGCTGGGGGTTTTCAAAATGGAGCTGGACAGCCTCTGCCGGCGATGTTGTTGTTAACTTGCATCCAAGCAGGGGGTTGGGACTAGATGACCCTAGAGGTGCCTTCCAGTTCTGACCTTTGCAAACCTTTTTTTAGGCTTTTGTCCGGCCATCTAGGATGCCTTTAACCATCTGCTTCGAGTGAGCTAGTACAGGGGTCATGAGTGACCAATCCTGGGACGCAGCATTTTCCCGATAAGGAATGGAACCAGTTTCTCAGGCTGCCTCTACCCAGGGTAACGGGAATAAAGCCTTCCCATTCCTGTTATAATCAGATACACAGGGAGGAATGCATCTTGGAGTGTCTTGCAAGGGTAGAGAAAGGGGTAACAGTGCTCGCTCTCTCAGGACCAGCCCCGACTGCACTCTTGATTTGCCAGATCTATTTATTCAGCTGGTGGGGTGTATCTGGAATATTACACATGCCTGCAAAGAAGGGTGGGCTAGGAACTGAAAATGGGTTTAGAGCCAGGATTTTCCTGCTTGTTCCAGAAATGAGGAACTAGATCCTGGTGGTTCTGATTTCCCTGTCTGATCCGCAACAAAGGATGAGAGACGCACAGCCCCTTCCTGAATGCTGAGAAGTCAATTTTGAGTTTGTAATGCTGTAATCCAAGGTGTTAGGAGTTCAGATGTCTCCTAATTCTCTGTAAGCCAAGCAGGATTTAGTGGTGCCGTATGTTTGCCAGAACCTTGCTTTAACCCTGTAGCAAGGGCCATGCTAATGTCTTTTTCTCTCGGATCTCTTCCCAGATGGCTCCCAGGACGTATCCAGTGCCTCGACCCCCAGTGACAACACCTCCCCTCCCAAGGCGTTGACTCAGCTGCAGGCCTCCTCGACAGCCAGCCCTGATTGTACCACTGACCACCCCATGGATCCTGCTCTGTGCAGCAAGGGTATTCTGGGCTTTTTACCGGCCAAGAAAGAGGACCGGCCCCAGCCCGAAGGAGCCAGCTACGACACGGCGGTGGGCAGCTCCGGTGGGAGTCTGGCAACGCTGAGCGAATGCAGCCAGGTTGTGCTGGAAGTGCCCCCTAAAGCTTGCGTGGCCCTGAAAGGCCCCCAAGAGCCACCACTGAGCATGGACACCCTGGATGCCAGGATAGTGATGGGGGAAGAGACCCAGAGCCACAGCGACCGGTTGGATGAGGGGACCGAACTGCAAACGGCCAAAGCTGGAATCGTGGAAGCTCCTGCTGGCGAGGGAGTGGGGGACCAAGCCCTGAACAGCAGCATGGAGGCTACTGGGGAGCTCCCAAACCAGAAACCAAAAGACTTGAGCAGCCAGCAGTCATGTATGTACCTGCTTCCTCCTCCTGGAGAGCAACAGGAGCCATCTCTTTCTCAGGGTGAAACCACAGTTGATGTGCCTTCCCCATCTCCTACGCCCGCCAAAGACCTCCCAGAGGAGCTGGCCCTGCCCGTCAAGCTCTCCTGCAGCCTGGACCCCGACCTCTACTTCACAGCCCCATCGACCCCCATCAAAACTGTTTTCTCGCACCTCCGGCACCAGCCCTGCTCCAAGGACAGCCTAAGCGAGGAGCAGAACGACCTGGACAATGAAGGGCTCTGCTCCCCGCCCACCTCCCCCTCTGGCTCCTACATCACAGCCGAGGGGGGTAGCTGGGCCTCCTCCGGCACATCCAGCACCTCCCCCTCATGTTCGCCAAACCTGATAGCCGAGTCAGAAACCATGGAGGCTCCAACTGGGGAGGAGGAGCCCCTGTCTGAGGTAGAACTCGCCGAGGAGGCAGCCAGACTTCCAAGGAGCCCTTGTGTGTGTCCTCAGGTGGTCGACGATGTGGCCTTTGGAAGACACTCTCCGTTGCCTGCAGAGGAAGATGAGGACGAAGCTGATGGACAGACAACTCCTGAGGAGGAAGAGTGGGACTCAGAAATAGCTGCCTCTGGGCAGGTCCCTCAGGAGGCTGCCTTGGAGCATCCCCCAGCTCAGGACACGGGTGGAGACTCTGAGGATGATATGGAGCCACTCTTCACAGCCCTGGACATGCAGCTGCTTAAGGTGGAGATTGTTGCCTCGGACAAAGCCACCACCGGGGATTCAGCAAAGGAGCTGGTGGAATCCAGCCCTTCCTCCTGCTCCCCCACCGCCTTCCCAGGGCTCCAGTCTGGGTCTAGCAGCACCTCTGGGGCAAGCATCTCCTCTGAGGTAGAGACCGCGAGCAGCCTGCAAGCGGAGACCACCGCCTCCTCCGCCGATGTCACGGAGAGCACCGACAACGACCAAATGATCCCTGCCATGCTGCTGCCCTTCCGAGGGAGCCTGATTTTCGAGGCAGAGTCCATGGAGATCACACTCTTCCCCCAGGGCGAGACTGTGGAAAACGATGCCCTCTACGTGGCGGAAGACGACGACAGCACCTCGGCCTCCTTCCTCCACTCCATGTCGGAGACCTCCATCAATGAGGGAGTGGACGAGTCCTTCGCCTACCAAGATGACACCTCCCAGTCCTCCGACTCGGCCTCCTACAATGGGGAAGACGATGAGAGACTCTACAGCGCAGAGCAGTATGCCATGGCAACTGACCCAGCCCAGGAGGGGGTCAAGCCAGAAGTGGAGGGCTCCGAGCAGGGATCCTGCCCCTCGGGCAGCGAGAGTGAGATGGAGACCTCGTCGGACGCCTTCGACACTGGCGAGGAAGGCGCAGCATTGGTAGCGCTTGATGTCGATCCAAGCAGACCTCCCCACAAAGAGGCAGAGCTAGAGGCTGAGGCAGCCCTCCAGGATGCGTTGGAAGAGGAGAGGAAGGGGGAAGAAGGGCACCAGCCCATCGAAAGCAAGCAGGGGCCAGCAGGAGCCCCAGGGCCACTTGCTGAACCAGAGGCTGAGGGACCCGGTGATTCCTCTGAAAGTTCAGGAAGCAGCAGTATCTCACCCAGTGGACGAGGCTGGAGGCCTCCTCGGGAGCAGGAGAATGAAGCTTCGTCGGGGGAGTCGGGTCCCAAAGTTGGCTCTGAAGGGACCGAGGACTCGCAAGAGGAGACGGTTTCCTCCCCAAGCTCCCTTGAGCACCAGTCCTCCCTGTCAGACATGCAAGAGGCCATGGAGAAGGGAGTCCCCAATGCAGGAGAGTGTCTGATTGCCTGTTTTGATACCGATGAAGAAGCAGAGGCCCTGCCTGCTCTGGACGTAGCTGTGGAGAACAGGGAGCCAGATGAACAGGCTGAGGCATGGCAAGTCTGGGATGGAGCAGGTTCCGCTATCCCCATGGGGTGGGAACCAAGGGCATCTCCTGCTCCGTTTGCTGAGCTGACGGCTGGGCAAGTCAGCGATGCCTCGGCCTTCGATATTGTTGCCAGGCTGAAGGAGTCTGAAGAACGTCTGCTAGAACTCCTGGACCAGGACAGCTCCTTGACTGAACCAGGGATGGGATGTTCTCTGGAGTTGGGGAGACATGATGGAGAATCATTGGACCCTGAGCCAGTGAACGAAGCTCTCTTCACGGTCCTCGTGGGTCCCCCTGCGGAAGCCATCTTGGAACAGCCAGAGGTGGCACGAGCTGATGACGAGCCAGCAGGGGAGTGCCTCATTGCCTGCTTTGACTCTGATGAGGAGCTTGAGGAGGCCTCCTCTCTTGATCAAGTCAACAATAATGAGGAATTCTTTGCAGAGGCAAAGCTGGATCCTCAGCCTCTTGTTGGACCTAACCATGCCCAACCAAATGTGCTTGTGGATGCCACCAAGGCCTCATTGGAGGTGGCAGTGCCCCTACTTCAAGAGCTTCCTCTCCTTCCCAAGGAACCTGCTGAACCCCAGAGCGTGGGCCTCTCTGAGCTTCAGCAAGGCATACGGGAGCTCCATAGGCAACTGGATGAGAGCAGTCGGCCTTTCAAGGAGCTAGGCCTGAGTGCTGAGCTGCAGATAGAGACTTATGTGAAACAGTACTTCAGCACAACGGACTTCTCGCTTCTCTCTCAAGCTGTGGCTGCACCAGAGGCCACCGAAGCAAACGGGGGACCTGGAGTCATGGCGGAGGAGCAGTCATGGGCTTTGGAGGAAAAGACCAAAGATACCAACTCCAGAGAACCTCAGCCAGCCATGGAGTTCGCAGTGACTAGCAGCCCAGAGGAGACATGTGAGGAGCCTGACGCAGGCACCGAAGCGAAGCCGTTTCTGGTAACAGATGTGGCTGTGGAAGCTGACCTGGAGCCCAAGCTTGCTGGGACAGGAGAGAGCCCTCTAAAGGAGGCAGCAGAAAAAGTAGCCTCTTACCAGGAAGAACATGAACCACAGGCCACCTCAGCTTCTGTGTCAGACAGCAAGTTGGACTCCATCTCCCCGGAGGCACTGTCCATAGAACCTACCTTGGAGATGGGGGAGAAACCAAAATTGTCAGCTCCAGAGCTGCCCAAACGGGGGGTTCAAATGCTCCAGGCTGCAGATGCGTCCCACTTGGACACAAACCTCATTGACCTGAGGGACAGCAACATGAACCGGCTGGAGATGGGTGTGCAAGAGCCTGAGGCTCAAGCCCGCGATGTGGAGCTGTCCCTGTTAGACTCGTCCCTGTCAACAAGCTGTGCTGAAAGTGTAGGCCTCAAGGAGCAGGTCAATTTGGTGGAGAGCCCTGATGCAGGGGACCTAGGGCGTGGTGAACCTAGCGAAAAGGAGGTGTCTGAGCTGGGGAGCATCCAAATTCCAGAGTCGAGAGATGCCAAGCAAGAAATTGCACAGGAGAGCGAAGGTCTTGGCAAGGAAGCTCTGGGATCTGAGCTTGCCACAGAAGAAGCTAGTGAGGTTCCCCTTCAAGATGTCCTAGAAACTCCCTCACCCCAAGGAGAGGTGGAAAGTCTGGCTGTGATATTGGAAGGCAGCTCTTCTGACCAGACTAGCAGAGACTCCCTGATGGAACAGCCACAGGCTTACATGGCACAACCTCGTCCTCCGTCTGCTCTGGACGCCACGGTTTCCCTGCAGGAGGAAGCACTAGATCAAACCTCCTCCTCCAAGGAATCCTCCCCTGAGTTGCCAGACGCCTCCCGGTCATTCGGACACACGGACTCCAGCTTTTTCACCGCCCCGGAGGAAAGCACCGAGACCACAGTGCTGATTGCTGAGCCCGCATCCTCAAACGGCGAGGAGGAACTCAACACTCCAAAGAGAGCGGTGAGCTGCCTGGCTGGAGCGATGTCCTCCCGCTCAGTTGCAGAGTTGTCTCCCCCACTGGAGGAAGCTATCCCCATGTCTGAATTTCTGTCCCCACCTCATGATGGGGACAGGAAAGAGTCTCCATTGCCCCTTTTGGCCAGGCCCAGCATGACTGTGTCTCTGCACCACTCTTCCTCCCTCGTTGTTGAAGCTCCGTGCCCCATCAGTTCACCGCGTGCCAGGGTGCAAGCTGACACGTCCACACCTAGCAATAATCAGCGGCTCTTCCTGGCTTCGGAGCAGGAAATATTTCTAGAGGATCCCCTGACTTCTTCCCAGTCCTCCTCAGACAGTGGCGAGGGCCTCCCTCGCAGGAATTGGGAAGTGGAGAGGACTGCGTATTCAGGGACAACGCAAGCGGAGGCAGCTCCAGCTGCCGCTTTGGAAACCCTTGGCCTGCTCGAACCACCTGGTGCCTTGTCAGAGAGCCCGGCCAGCCTTGAAGCCTCCTTGAACAGACTGGTCCAGCAGCAGATCACCACCATGCTCCAAGGCTCCTTTGGAAACCTGAAGGTTCCCGAGCGACATGCAGGGACTTCCCAACTCAAGAGTGGCCTATTGGTTGTAGAAGCACAAAGCCTCCTTGCTGGCCATGAGGAGAAGGCCTGGGAGAGCTCTTCTGGAGAAGCCACCCTAGATTCCTCTTTAGAGGCCAGTGGAGCAGTAGAGGAGGCTCCCCAAGCCACTCCCGACACTGAAGCTCCCACTCGTGACCTTGCTCCAGACAGTGCCTCTGCTTTGCCCAAGCAGGACCTTGACCTATCTCAACCTACCCAGACAGAGACTATCTTGGAGCAAGCAGAGTTGGAGAGACCTGAGGAAACGGCTCCCTTTCAAGCAGAGGGGCCCAGCTCCGCAGAGGAAGCAGTTGTCGAAGAGCCAGCGACTCCTAGGCTGGAGGAAGTACCTCAGCCAGATGAGGAAGATGCCCCCACACCCAGCGAAAGCTCCTCTGAGGGAGAGGCGGTCCAGACCGTTGATGGGATTTACGCCAAAGATGACGGCAAGGCTGAGTCTCCAAGTGTAGGAGAGGGGTCTGAGGTGGGTGTGGGTCTTCCTCCTGAGGAGGCAGAATCCATGAAGTCTCTGGAGGAGATGAGGCTGGATGGGGCCACTCCCAAGGTCTGCCAAGCAGCACAAGAGCAGAGTCCCCAGAACGAGGAAGCCAAAGGAAGCCCAATCGCACTGGCTGATGCCGGAGAGAGCAAGGAGCCTCCTAGCGTTGAAGTGACCAGCCTGTTGTCAGCAGAGTCTCCTCCTCCCTCGCAGCTCCCCACAGCTTTACTTAGTGATTCCGAACCAACCTCCCCGCTCCCGCCAGACCGGCCTGCCTCTCCCGCCTCCGCTCTGGAGGACCTCCCTTCCCTGCCTGCAAGCTCTGAACTCCCCAAAGAAGTGCTTCCTGCTCCGCCCTCTCCTCCTTGCTCAGGTGACCGTCTCAAAGCAGGGCCTCCTGCCCCTGCGACCATCTCCAGAACGGAGGCCACAGTGGCCAAAGAGCGTCCCTCTGTCCTGCCAGACACCAGGAAAGCTGCAGAAGGTAACATTTTGGTCCTATGTCAGAACACGTATCGATGGAGCAGGGGGTGGACTTAGACAGCCCTTGTGGCATCTTCCAACCCCATCCCCCAATTCCCTTGTGTTGCAAGCCCCTTGGCCTGCTGGCAATGGGCCTTAGTCTGGTGGTGGTA
The DNA here is from genome assembly GCA_003113815.1 of Sphenodon punctatus. NCBI lineage: Eukaryota > Metazoa > Chordata > Lepidosauria > Sphenodontia > Sphenodontidae > Sphenodon > Sphenodon punctatus. Next base: position 177,366 of record QEPC01009191.1, on the reverse strand, counting down.
GGGTGCGTCCATCAAATGGGCAGCCATCCTGTCAGTGCCTCCCAATGAGTGGTTTGGCAGAGGGCACCTTCCTGCCCAGCTCTGAGTTGGCACTTCAGTGTGGTGGGGAATTGGGACAGTTGCGTGTTGCCTGGATGCTACTTTAAGGTCGGCATCCTGGCTGGTTTCAGCCGCAAGGGTTACTGCCTCGCCCTGGGAGGAAATCTGGAGGGGACGGCGCAAAGGAGCAGACACCTTTCCTGATGTAACGCCGCTCCTTATGGAACCTCGTACTTGGAGGGAGCAGGGCCGTGTGGCAAAGGCCATGGCCCATCTCTTTCCAGCATGGCTGCCACTAGACACCCTGGTGAGCCTCCCCTCGAGCCCAGAGACTTCACCTCAAGTCTCCAGATCAGACCTGGAAAGGTGGCAACCCCTAGGCCAAGCCCAGAGCATTCTGGGTAACTTGCCTCTTTCCGAGGCTGAGAGGGGCCAGTCCGTGTCGCTGCTGTTAGCCAGGCATTTTCCGCTCCACAGAGGTGCAGGCTTGGCCGTGTTGTGCCAAGCCTTCGTCAGGAGTTGCATCTTCCTACTCCTGGAAGACTTTTTTGTTTTTAAAGATCTTGATGGGGAGAACAATTTGGGAGTAAAAGTGACCTGAGGGCGTAACTATGTCTAAGCAGCTGTTGCAGCAGGCCCAGAGGTGCTTCCCTGTCACCTTATGCAGTGGGGGTGGTGATGGAAGGGGGGGGAGAGGGGGATCTGCCCTATGTAGGGTTGCCATACCTAGACACCCCCGATCTCTAGGGGGTGGGATGCCACCCCTTAGAGACTGCAGTAGGAGGACTGGAGTCATGGGTGCCCCAAAACTAAGAGGGGGTGTAGGGCATGGGTGGGGGCTGGGATCCCAGTGTGCTCTGCTTTGGCAAGGTGGCTGAAGGATGACCCTGGCCTCTCGGTTGCTCTTCCCATAGCTTTGGAGAGCACTAAGCCCCCGGTGCCCTGCAGAGACCAGGTGCCGGCCAACAAGGACGCCCGAGGACGGAACCGATTGCCCGGCGGCAAAGACTCACGAGGGAGGGATTCAACCTCCGCCTCGGCGGAGGAGAGGAGAGCTGCCCGGGGTTCGGCACGATCGGATTCTAGCTCCTCCAGCGAGAGTGAACTGCCGTACTGCTGCCCCGAGATAGAGAGCTTGAGAGAGGACAAGAAGCCGCTGGTGGTGCAGAAGAGCCGGGAGATGAACCATAAAGGTGAGTGGCTCCCTAGCGCCTCCTGGTACGGCGGAACCGCTAATGGCTTCCTCCCACAGGTGTCCCCTAGACTAGGCTGTAGGCCGAGACTTCCACTCCAGGGCCCCTCGATTGGGGGGAGGGGCGGCACAGGAAGCCCAGCCCCAGTAGCCTTGGGTGCTTCTACAGCTACTGAAGCTCTGGGGGATGCCGTAAGAAATGGGAACCAGGTTGGGGGGAGGGAGAAGGGCTGAGAACCAGGAAGGGCTGAGCTGCTCTCTGCTCCTTTAGGAACAAGGAACAACAAAAAAAAGTAGCGAGGGCCAAGCGGGGAGCAAGTTGGGGGTGTGGCTTCAGCCCATGGCGGGGAGCAAGTTGGGGGTGTGGCTTCAGCCCATGGCGGGGAGCAAGTTGGGGGTGTGGCTTCAGCCCATGGTGGGGAGCAAGTTGGGGGTGTGGCTTCAGCCCATGGTGGGGAGCAAGTTGGGGGCGTGGCTTCAGCCCATGGCAAGGCGCCAGTGAGGGGGGCCAGTTGGGGGCGTGGCTTTAGCCAATGACAAGGCGCCAGTGAGAGGGGCCAGTTGGGGGCGTGGCTTTAGCCAATGACAAGGCGCCAAGGAGAGCAAGGCAGCTTGGATCAAGGTCCTGACGCGCCTGCTCCAGTCTCCTCTCCAGGGCACCCTCTTGGCATCTGGAGCCAGGCTGCCTAAGGGCCCCTACTCTCCGTTCTGCCCATCCTGACTCATTGGCCACACACCCCAAGCTTGTTCATTGGCTCAGAACTGAGTTGGGTGGCTTGGTTAACAACTCTTTCCTCCTGCCAACTAGCCAATCAGGAGGGAGAGGGCTAGCTCTTTTCCCACTTGGGAGGTGACAGCACCACACACACCCAGTGCGTCCCCTTGCTCTGGGCAGAGCCATAAGGGTGTGGCTGCTGCTCCCCAACCCTGCCAGGGTCACAGAATTTTCTCTCCCTCTGCACTGGGTGTGGGGTGGCAGAGAGTGGGTTCTGTGCTCGGAGTCCTACTCTAGTGTGGTGCCCCTGTCTCTGTCCTGAGCTTCCAGGAGGGAGGGGGCTCTTCTGGGGGAGAGCATGGTGGTGGCAGCAGCAGCCACTTGTGTTGGGCCTGGCTAAAACCTTGTCCCCCTCGCCCTCCATGGGGCCCACTCCATCACCCAGGACACCTTGCAGGACCTTTTTTTTCCTGCAGTAACTGGGGCTTTGGCCCCATCTGGCTGAGCCTGTTCTTCGTAGGGTAGGAATAGTCTTGTGGGGTTGTTGGGTCCAGTTCGGTCCCTTAGCCGGCTGTAGTAGCACTCGTTGCTCACGGGATTGATTGGAGGGCATCTTGGCGTGAAAGAGCCACCCCCAAGCTATTGGTCTGCTCGATTGGTGGACAGGGACCAAGGTTCATGTTCCCTGCACAGAATTGTCCTCCAAATCCAGGAGGATGCTCAAGGCAGGAGCCTGTGCCAGCCCCCCAGGGGCTAATGTGCCCTTCTGTCTAATAGGGGATTGTTGCAGGGGAGCCCAGTGACGTGGTCCCCCATGCCAGTCTGTTTAAAGCCAGGATACGCTTCCTGCCTCAAAATAACCACTACAGGGCAATCTTTGCCAGGCAAGATCTGTGCTGCTGTCCCCAGCAAGCATCTTCCTCCCCCGTGCTGGTCCCCTCTGTTGCCACTTCTGAAGATCCACCATTGTGAAAAGGATGAAATATGGAATGTAGGCATTTTGTCAATTTGCAACCAAGGGTGAAAACAGACACGTACCTTAACTCTGTCTATTAGGGGATTGCTACAGGGGAGCACAGTGATGTTTCTCCCTCCTCCTCCCCCCCCCCCCCCCCGGGTCTGTTTAAAGCCAGGAAGCACTTCCTGCCTTGAAATAACCAGCACTGGGCGATGGAGGGCGTCTTAAGCTCCCTAGCTCCTGCTCACCCCTACAGACTAGTCACCGGTCCCTTTCACTTAGGGTCCCCCAGCTTCTCTGTAACTAAGCGAAGTGCACACACCTGCAACTTCACAGTTCTATAAGTTGATGGTGCGATCACTCCTGGAATACTGGATCCAGTTCTGGTCGCCCCATCTTGAAACTCAAAGGTGCAGAGAAGGGCAACAAAAATGATCCAAGGCTTAAAGCACCTTCCATATGAGGAAAGGCTCAATAGGTTGGGGGCTCTTCAGCTTGGAGAATCAAATGGTCCAGCAGAACCATCCCCTCTGCTGGTCTGTTTCAAGTTGGGTCCTGGTTTGAACTAGGCCTGCATGTGGGATGCAGCCAGCGATAGGCCCCTTCCCGCTGGCATCCTTTTTAGGAGGAGCCCAGCAGGATGGGGTTCCTGTGTGCAGGTGGGTGACACTTGCCTGCATGTTAGGCATGAGTGACACACAACACGCTGAGGGTGGGGACCCAGGGCTGTTGGCTTTTTATCACCCTTTGTCTGGTGACCCAGATGCAGCTCGGAACAGGCTATTGCTACGTGGCTCTGTACTAGGAGCAGGCATTTGGATTTAATCCATAATTGCTTGTAACCGGCCATTGCAGATCCGTCCGTACCGAATCTCAACGCACCGGCTAGTACCGCAACGCACTTAGTTTCATTCTAAAATTAAAGACACCGCTGTGCATGCATGAAATGGCCATCGGAGCATTCTGCACATGTGCGCCCTCTTCCCAAATGGCAGTGGCAGTGTTGCTGCCCTCTTCGAAAAGGGCAGCTGGTCTGTGCCTGCGCAGTGTCCATTCTATGCATGCACAGGCAGGCTTCCCATCCCCCAAATGGTGGCAGCACTACCACGGTTACTCTGGAAAAGGATGCCCATGCACAGAATGGTCCAGTAGCTGTTTTGCACTTGCACAGTTGGTCTTAAAATTATTTTACTGTGTTTAATTTTTAAATACCGATCTGTAACTAAAATCTGGAGACTGCAGGATCCAAACTGCAATTTCTCCAGCAGACCGTCCCTACTCTGTACGTATGGAGCGGCTCTCCTCCACACACCCTCCTGCAGCGTGAGACTATGGAGGGGATTGGGGGGGTGGGAGAGGAGCTCTTCTCCAGCTGGCTCTATTGCCAAAGTGGATCTTCTGAGTGTTGGTAACAAAGGCGAGCTGGGAGGCTGCAGGGACCAGCTGCACAGCTGGCTTTTCAAAGGCTCTTTAGTTCCTCCTTATGCAGACAAGAGGCCGGTTGCATTTGCAGCGAGAGCCTGGGGATCCTGAATACAGAGGGAAAGGATGAGCTTGGGGGGTGGGGGAGGAGGTGCCATGGAGCTGGAACCAGTGGAGTTTCTGAAATTATTATTTATTATAAACATTTATATAGCGCCAGACGTGTGACCTGGTGCTGTACAGAACATAGAAATGGATGCGGTCCCTGCCTGTGGCTTACAATCTAAAAGACAAGGAAGGGGAGACAGGGAGAGGGGATGGTGAGAGAAACAGGGGAGAAGACAGACAAACATTCAGGCAGATGTGAAGTCTCAGGTGCGTGTGCTTGGCTTGGTTACAATCAGGAAGGTTGCAGCAGTCTGCAGAGGAGGGCAGACAGTGGGTATATGGGAACGACTAGCAGGGATTGGGAAAGGTGGCAAGGAAAAAGTGGGTCTTGAGGAGGGACTTGAAGGAGCGGAGGGAGGGGGCAAGGCGGATGTGGGCAGGGAGGGAGTTCCAGGCATGGGGGGCAGCGAGGGAGAAGGGTTGAAGGCAGTTAGGTGAGCAGGAGAAACGAGGGGGAGGGAGGGGACAGAGGAAGAGCGGAGAGCATGTGCAGGAGTGCGTAGGGAGATTAGGTCTGACAGGTGGGGAGGAGCTTGGTTGTGGAGTGTTTTGAACGTGAATACCAGGAGTTTAAACGGGATACGTTCAGGAAGGGGGAGCCAGTGAAGAGAGAAGAGGAGAGGCTGCACATGGTCGAAGTGACGGACAGAGTGAATGACCTTGGCAGCAGAGTTTTGGATTACGATAAGGGGGGGACAGGTGAGAGCGAGGGAGTCCAGCAAGGAGGAGGTTGCAGTAATCGAGGCGAGAGAGAACCATGACATGAACAAGGGTTTTGGCCGAGGAGGTAGAGAGAAAGGGGCGGATCCGAGCAATGTTACGGAGGGTGAATCGGCAGGATTTGGCAACAGTCAACGTAAGGTTTAAAAGAGAGGTGCGTGTCAAAGATGAAGCCCAAGCTACAGGCTTGGAGAACAGGATGGATGGTGACTATTGATGCAGATGGGCAGGTTAGAGGGAGAGAGAGAGGAGGGAGGAAAAATGAGGAGTTCAGTTTTGGCCATGTTGAGCTTGAGTTGACGTCAGGACATCCAGGCGGAGATATCAGAGAGGCAGTTGACGAGGCATGAGTGACTTCCAAGATCTGATCTGCTTCTTTGAATTAGAGTTCATACTAGTGGGAATACTTCTTTCAGTCGAAGTGAAATGAATATTGACTTGGTGGGAAAGGGTCGGGAATGGTTTCTGAAAATGTAAATAATCCCACGTGCAAGAACATCTCTTTAGTATTTCTATAGCACCAGCAACATTGGGGACGGATCCTGCCCCCAAGGGGCTTGCGGTCGAGAAGAGACAAGGGAGAGGGGAGCATAGGGAAAGATTTGGAACAGAAGTGCCATTTATTGGGTCAGACCAATGGTGCGTCCAGCCCAGCGGAGCATTCTGTCTCTGAAAGTGGCCAGCCGTTGTGGGGAGGGCACAGCAGGTTAGTGGAGTAACCAGTCTCCTGCCATCCTTGTAGAATCTCCGAGGTCATCTAGTCCAACCCCCTGCTCAATGCAGGAAATCCACAGCAGCCACATCCTTCCCCCTCTGCTTCCAGCAGTCAAGGGTCTTGTAGCTCTTAATTTATTTTTTAAATTTCATTTCTAACCCGCCCCTCTCGTGAAAGGTGACTCAGGGCAGCAAACAATATAAGGGTGTAGAGGCTGCAGCTGGTGCAGAACGCTGCGGTTCATCTCCTTAGGGGGACGCGTCACCGTGAGGAGCGCCTTACACCGGTGGTCCGTTCGCTGCACTGGCTGCCGATAGTCTTCCGGGCCCGGTTCAGGGGGTTGGTTTTGACCTTTAAAGCCCTCAACGGCCTGGGCCCCACTTATCTCTGGGATCACCTCACCCTCTGGATCGGCCTCTGCAGTCAGCTGGGGGCACCCTCATTGAGGTCCCCTGGGTTTCCACCATGAGGAGGGCGTTCTTGGCGGTTGCTCTGCGGCTGTGGAATTCCCTCCCATTGGTGGTCTGCCTGGCCGTAGACCTCTTTCCGTAGACCGTGTAAGACCTGGCTGTTCCGCTGGGCCTTTGCCGAGGGAGACGGGATGGGGCGGGTGGGCCATTGATAAGCTTTGTGGCAGCTGTTTGGAGTCTGTCTTGTATTGGGGTTGGTTGTAACTGGTATTGATTTCAATGGAGGGTGGGTGGGTGGGGTTATTCCTCCTGGTGAGAGCAGGAGGATGAGGTGTTCCTGGCCAGTGAGAGTGGCTAGGCTGCTTTTTGGGGATCACCCCCTGCTGAGGGTGATGGTGAAGGAATTGGGGTTGGGGTTGTTGGGGAGAGGGGGTTGTTGAGGGAATGGGGGTAAGGTAGAATGGGATCCCTCCCCTACCACACTAGTGGAAGGGCTTCTGGTGAACTGGGGCCAGGCTGGTGGTCTTCCACCAAAGGGGGAAGCAGCAGCCATTGGGGTAGACATGGGCCAGGGGGTGGGGGAGACCATGGACCAAGGGGTGTGTGATTTCATCATGAACAGAAGGACCGGTGGCTGTACCTGCCCCCCCACTTTGCTCCTCACAGCTCAGGAAACCATGAGGTCGTGGTCTCTGGCGCTGTTGAATGTGAGGTCGGTTGCCAATAAGTCATCTAGTCCATGATGCTATTCTGGATTGGGCAGCCAACCTTGCGTGTGTGTGATGGAGACCTGGCTGGATGAGATGTTGGGGCCAATTTTGGCTGAACTCATTCCGGCCGGGTACTCCGTCCAGCAGCAACCCAAGCCAGGGTGGAAGGGGCGTAACCATTGTGTTTAGGGATTGCTTGACCATTCAGAGGTTCACGGTGCAGACCGTGTCCAGGACAGAGGGCCTCCATCTTGTGTTTGATTTGTCCGACAGACCAGGTAGTCTGGCCGGGGACAGACTGCGGATTCTGCTTGTGTACCATGTGCCGCACTGTACAGCAGCCTCCCTGATTGCTCTAGCCGCTCTGGTATCGGATGTAGTCTTGAGATCTCTTAGGCTTATTGTCCTGGGGGACTTCAATATCCACGCTGAGGGTTGATTGCATGGGGTGGAGCAGGAATTCATGGCCGCCACGGCAATCATGGGGCTACCCCAGGTGGTGAGGGGCCCAGCACATGGTCAGATTACCTCCTGTGGGCTTGCATCCTGACATGTCTACCTGTCCATTGGGGGGCGGAGAGCACTCATTAGGATGGTCTGCCCCTGGAGATTTACGGAACCGAGTGGGTTCCAGAATGCTCTGGAGATTTGCAGATAGACCTCGACGGCTGCTCCATCAATGACCTCGTGGCCCTTTAGAATAGCTGGCTGACGGGAGGCCATTGATCGGGTGGCACCTAGGCGTCCGCTTCCAGCGTTTCGTCACCGCAGGTCAGCCTGGTTCATGGAGGACCTAGGGTGGTTGAAGTGTGAAGGGGGGGCAGTTGGCGCGATGGTGGTGCCAGTCGTTTCCAAGTCAATCCGTTGCAACAGTGTTTGAGACCCTATGCCGTAGCTTTGCGGGGAGCAAAGATTCTTTGCTGCCCTCATAGCGTCTGCTTAGTTGCATCCGGCGGAGCTGTTCTGGGTGGCGTGGGCCTTGGTCAGTCCAGCCCATCTCTGCCTGGAACTGGACTCGTCCGATGCCTGCTCTGACATGTTTTTAGCGTACTTTGCGGACAAAATTGCTCGCATTGAGCATGACTTCGACTCTGCCATTTGAGAGACAGTAGCCGAGCCCGAGGTTAGGAATGCCCTGTCTGATCTGAGTTTGTGGGATTAATTTCAAATCGGTGACCCCTGCAGAGGCAGTGGATGTGCTGGGGTCTGTATGGACTGAGTTGTGAATTAGATCCTTGCCCTAACCAACCGGAACGGGCCACCAGGGGATTGCTGTGGTCCAGACACACACACACCCCTTCAAGAAACCATCGCTTGATGCTGGTGCCCTGGCAAGCTACCCACCTGTCTCTAACTTTCCCTTTTTAGGGAAGATTACTGAACAGCTAGTGGCCTGACAGCTGCAGGCTCATCTAGATTGCACTGGTTTTCTGGATCCCATGTGGTCAGGCTTTTGTCCAGGTTATGGCACGGGGACTGCGCTTGTGGTCTTGGTGGTTGACCTCCTGGTAGAGCTAGACAAGGGTCATATGACCCTGCTGGTTCTATTGGATTTAATCAGCACGTTTGATACAGCGAATCATGAGATGTTGGCGACGCATCTGCAGGACCTGGCTGAGGTGGACTACACCATTCTACAGTGGTTCCGTTCCTACCCGGCAGAAGGTATCGGCAGGTGGTTTTAGGAGATTGTACATTGTCCCCTGGTGGCCTCCCGTGTGGGGTCCATTCTGTCCCCACTCTTCAATGTATCCATGCAGCCGCTTGGGCAGATCGTGCGCAGTTGGAGGGTGCACTGCCATCAATATGCAGACAACACCTAACTGTATCTTTCTCAACCAACCCAGGCCCTGCGACCTCGTTGCTGTCCTGGTGTTTGGCCTCTGGGGGGGGATTGGATGAGGTTGAGCTGATTGAAACTCAATCCTGACAAGACAGAGGTGGTGGGGGTGGGTGGGCTTGGTGTTCTAGGGGAGGGGGAACCCTCATTATTGGGGGGGGTGTCCCAACCTCAAGTGGTTCCATCTGTGCAGAGCCGGGGGGAATGCGCCTGGATGTGCAGATGTCTGCCGTGGTCAGGAGCGCCTTTCGACAACATCTGGTGAAGAGGCTTCACCCACGTGCCTTGGATTCTGATCTCACCATCATCCATGTATTGGTCCCCTCGAGGCTAGACTGTTGTACTGTGCTCTATGTGGGGATGCCCATGGTGATGGTCCGGAGACGGCAGCTGGTGCAAAATGCAGCCACCCTTCCGTTAATTGGGCCTGGCTGAGGAAGCACGTGTTTTTTTTAAGCCTGCTACACTACTGGTCTGGACAGCCGCCTTCAGCAACAGGATCCACAATCTTATTGTACGTTGGGTGAAAATACTTCCTTTTATTTTAAAGTCTGCTCCGTTAGTTTCATGGAGTGACCCCCTCCCCCCAGTTCAATTCTCAGAGAAAGGGTAAATAGCGGCTCCCTATTGACCTGTTCTTCCCCCCCCCCCCCCCCCCCCCCCACCCCTTCATGATCTTGTAAACTCTGGTCCTGTGTCCTCTTGGCCGTCTCTTCTCTGAGCTGAGGAGTCTTAACCTATCGAGCTTTTTCCTCCTACAGAAGCCGTTTTAAGCCTTGGATGATTCTTGTTGCCCTTCTCTGCACCTTTCCCAGTTCTGCAATCTTTCTTGAGATGAGGTGACCAGACCTGGACACCATGTTCCAGGTGTGATCAATCACACCATAGATCTATAGATTATGAAGTTGCAGGTGTGTGTGCTCAGCTTAGTTACAGAGAAGGGAGGGGGGGACCGTAAAAGGGGCATTGACCAGTCAGGAGCTAGGGGAAGCCTGTTATGAGAGAGGTTTTCAGATCTCTGGGAATCCTGGTTGGTTAGTTGCTTGGCTGGACCCTTTAGCTGACCGTCCCTAGCCTTGAGAACAATTGTGAATCCAATAACGAAAGGCCAGTTTTGCGAAATGAAGTGATCGGCAACTCTTACCTTGCCGCTTTTATCTCCGATCTCGGTCCTTCTCCTCCTCAAAAGGAAACCTGCACGATGCCCTGGGAAGACGGGCCTGGGAACTAAAATTCATAAACTTACTTGAACGAATGGACTTCACCAAGGCCTAAACGTCTCTGGCCACGACAAAAACCCTGGAAACATCAGACACTCGACTGCTGCGTCTTTAACTTTAACGTAGTCCCTCATTACTGCTGCGGACCACTTTCTTTCTGCCCTAGCCATGAATATCTGTATCTTTGTCTCCTTTTGCATTTCCCCTTCCCTTTGCACCAGACCAGTCTCTCATCTCTCCCCCCCCCCCCCCCCCCCCCCCCCCTACCTTCCTGTATCTTCAAACGTACCCCACCCTCCCATCCCCTTTGTATTGCTCATCTCCCCCCTGTTCTCACCTTCTGTTACTATGGTTAATCTAGTGCTTTATTCACTCCCTACCTTCCTGTATCTTCGAACGTACCCCACCCTCCCAACCCCTTTATATTGCTCATCTCCCCCCTGTTCTCACCTTCGGTTACTATGGTTCATCTATCACCTTTCTCTTCCCCCTCGCTTTCTCTATTACGTGCTATCGAGCCACTGTACTTTGCTCAGATCTTAAGAACATCAGTTGTGCCGTACTGGGTCAGTCCAATGGCCCAGTATCCTGTCTCCGACAGTGGCCAATCTTTGTCTCTTGGGAGAAGTACCCAACGGATCCATTCCCTGTTGTTCCAGCCCCCAACAGTAAGAGGTTGTGTTCCCAAAATCTACTTGGCTCATAGCCATTAATGAACCTGTCCTCCAAGAACTTAATAATCCCTTTTAAAAACTCGGGATACACTACTGGCCATGACCACTTCCTCTGGCAGGAAGTTCCACACGTTAATTGTGCGCGGAGTAGAAAAATACTTTCTCTTATTTGTTTTGACTCTTATCAGTTAATTTCATGGACTGTCCCCTTGTTCTAGTACGCTTAGAAGGTAAATAACTGCTCCCTATCTGCATGTTCCACACCACTCATTTTATAAACTTCTATCCTATCCCCCTTCCATCATCTCTTCTCCCAAGCTGAAGAGCCCCAGCCTCTCCTCAGGGGAGACGTTCCAGACCCTTGATCGTTTTTGTTTCCCAGCTGTCAGTAGTGCGCGGGAGCACTTTGAAATCCTTCATCTGTTAAAGTCAACGTGAGCTGGGATCAATTGATTTTTACCTCCATTTCCACTGAATTGCAGAGAGGAGACTTAATCTATGCATATTTATGCAAACTATTCATGCAAATTATGCCGTGCTCCCAAGTAAGCACATGCGTCACTCCAGTGCTCATGATTGGGAAAAGGTTGAGAACCCTTGCTCTATCCCTTTCCGAAGGATTCCTAACCTTCTGTTTGCTTTCAGTTCTGACCCTACTTGCCTGAGCAGGAAGGACCCTGGGAGGTTCAAAAGCTTGCACGTTTCCAGCAACGATAGTTGGTCCAATAAAAATCTCATTCAAACTTTGTCTCCACCTCTGATTTTAAAGAGCGGACTACGACCTGGAAGCGTTGCCTCCCAAATCTGAACTACAAGCCAGATTTGCCCGCAAGCTCCGTTCTATAATTTGCCAACATGACACAATTGCATTCATAAGTGCAAGACTCCTTGCACTTCAGCCCTGTGTGCTGCACGCCCTCTACACAATTGAGGCTCCGCAGGCTGATTATTTCTTTACAGCGAGGCTGTCCAAACATCTTGGCCCGATTGCCTCGTGGCAATCTCCTGGTGGGCTCCCGAATCTGCCATCCTGCGACCCATCTGTAATGCAGCACAAAGGGTGCAGGTTAAGCACGCGGAGTTTGAAGCTGTGATCGCATTCTGGAAAACATACCTTTTTTATTTTAGAAAATTCAGATGCGTAATAAGCTGGATTTTAAGGCTGCAAGGCCTGCTGCCGGTCGGACCAATATTTCTCACTTCTTGTTTCAAGCTTATCAACCCCTGGATTGTGGGACCCTGTGGGAGACCCTTGGATTGTGAGGGCCAGAATTAAGAAGGGGTGTGTGTGTGTGTGTGTGTGTGTGTGTGTGTGTCAGTCAAACTTGAGGACATGCCCTTTATTCTTGTGGCTGTCCGAGGGTTAATGGCCCCCCCTGCACTAGCGCACCAACCCCTGCTTCTTGACTCTTTCAGGTTCTTGCAACGAGTCGGAGAGCAATGATGAGTCGATCCCCGAGCTGGAGGAGCCAGATATCTCAGAACCACGGACGATGCATACCCAGGTACAGGCTGGGTGGGCAGGGAGGGGCGGGAGAGTTGAGCTGCTTGCCGCCTAGCCAGAGGGAGCCAGGACCTGGGTGGGTTTTTTTTTGGGGGGGGGGATGTTGCGCTGAATCCAAGAGTGAGGGCTGTTCTGGGAAGGGGGGGAGACCTTGTGCCCCCACCCCCTTGGTGAAAGGGGATCCTATCACACACTTGACTTGCCGCCTTCCCAAGCCCTTCTCTCTTCCTCCCCCCCCCCCCAAAAGGGTGAGGCAATTCTAAAAGTGGGAGGGGCAAAGGGCTCTCCCAAAGCTTGTGGCCCCGTCAGAAGTGGGTGGGAATATCCCATACACCACAAGAGGGTGGGACCATGCCAAATGCGGCGGCTCAGCTCCCTTTGGAGCACTGGTGTCATGCGCTCCCGGCGACCTGTCCCCAAAGTCTGCACTGGCTGCCTATTGCTTTCCAGGCGCAACTCAAGGTGTTGCCTGGGCCCCACCCATCTGAGAGCCTGTCTGTCCTACATGCCCTAGTGCAGCCCGTGCAGTGGGGGGAGCGCCCTCTGCTGGTTCTGTTTGGTCTTCTCTGGGGGGCGGGGGGGCGTTCTCGGTAGCTGCCCTGGTTTTATGGAACTCCCTTCAGGGGTTCGCTGGAGCCCAAGTCTGGGCATCTTCCGGAGGGGTTGTTGGCGGGTGGAGATGGGGATTGAGGCTGGCTGAGAGATTATATGCGGTTGCAGGGGAGCGGTTAGGGAAGTGTTCAGAGGGAGGATTTTAGGGGTAAAGTTCCAGGGGAGGGAACTGTTATTTTTTTTTATCAATTGCGCGTCGCCCTGAGCTGATGTGGGAAGAGCATCATTACAAACTTAAATAAAGTGGGAGGGTTAAAGGGAATCTCCTGGCCCTTCCTGATGTCAGAGAAGGGGGCTTTCCTCTGCCCCTTCTCTAGTGGGCCCTGCCTCTTACCTGAGAGAACCGGGGAGAATGGAGGCCCAGAGATGCTGCAGGTAGGCCCAGAAGTGCCGGTATCGTGCGGCGGAAGCCCCCGTTCAGAGCACACGTCTGACCTGGAGGGCAAGGGGGAGCCTTGCTGGATTGGAGCAGGAGCTGAGGGGGGGCTTGTCTCTTGCAGGCCCAATTAACGCACTCCTTGGGAACCGGGGAGGAGCCGATCAGCAAAGCCAAGCAGAGCCGGAGTGAGAAGAAGGCCCGCAAGGTGAGTGGGGAAGGGGCTCCCGGGCTCTGGCAGAGCCCTCTGGGGAGGGCAGGGGTGGCAGAGGGAGTTCCTGTCAAGCTGCCCAGCCCTGGGGTGGGGCTTAGGGGTCAAATAAGCCCAGTCGGCCTCCATCCGAAGCCGGCACTTCTTTCCTTTTTGTGCCCTGGAGGCCAATAGTGCCCGCGTGGTCTCGGGGGGTGTCTTCTAGCAGTGACTGCAGGGGCCGATGGCCTCATCCAATGGCTGCACCTGTTCTGCCACATCCTTCCCCGCAGCGAGCTCCCTGAATCAGCACCAGGGCCGGTCGTCGGCTCCGCGGTGGCCTCTGCCAGCGGGGCTTCGTTCTAGCTCCCGGACTGTCGCCCTTCCTGGCGGCTGCTCTGCCTAGGGCCGCCTCCGTGACCCGTCTCGTTTGTTTCCCCCTGCAGGCCATGTCCAAGCTGGGCCTCCGCCAAATCCACGGTGTCACCAGGATCACCATCCGGAAGTCCAAGAACATCCTCTTTGTCATCACCAAGCCGGACGTCTTCAAGAGCCCGGCCTCGGACATCTACATCGTCTTTGGAGAGGCCAAGGTGAGGGCTGTGTGCCCTCGGGGCACCAGGATCTGCCCCGGTGCGTGGTCTCGGCTTGTACGCTGAGAACCAGTTAGTGGCACGGGGGGGGTGTGCTGTCCTGCGGCCACATGACTCTGGCTGCCTGTGGACTCTGACCAACGTTGCTGCAGTTCCCTGCAACGCCCTCCCCAAAGAACGTAGCTGCCCTTGGGCCTGTGGCCCCTTCCAGGCCAGTGTCTTGGCTAGTCCTGTCCCTGCCTCCCTGCATGGCTCTTGCAGGGAGATGAGGTGGGAGTGGGATGCAGCCTGACTGAGAATCTCTTGTTTCCAGACCCTTGTCTGGGTTTCTATGGGCAATGGCTGCCTAGTCCTACTGCTAGATCCCAGCAAGGGGTCCTGACTTTGTGGGACATCCCTGGATTTTCTGGGACTTCAGCAGTTTTTGTTACAGATTTATTTTTATTTTTTTTACCCTCAGGTGATTGCCCTGTATTAATCTGGGGGAGGGAGAGACCCCAATTGTGACTTAAGTGGGGGGGAAAATAAAAGTGATTTTGAAAATGACTCCCAGCTTAACATAAAAATTTAAAATTGTATCAAGTTTGCAGTACAGAAACAATACTAACACAAAAGGTATTTGGGGTCAATAGTACCCCCACATTCCCGAAACGTTGAATTGACTGGGGATTGAATTGAATGTTTGGGGTGAATATGACCCCCGGTATCTTAGGCGTGTAGTGCTTTCATTTTCCAATTCATTACAATTGGGGTCAAACCTACCCACAACACAGTCTAAGTGAAATTCTCAATTTAAAAAATTTACAACTGGGTGCGGGATGAACCAACACAGGACAATTGACCCCATTACTGTTGAGGAATACACGGAGTATGAAGTGGTGCAAGTTTGTTGAAAGTTTTAGGAGTTGTGTGTTTCCCCCCAAATGATCATTTATATAGCGCTAGCAATATACATAGCGTTTTACAGAGAATCTGTACATCTGAGGGTTAAGAGGGTAACCAGAAACGAAGGTCAGGCCTCTCAAGGACTTCCCGAGAAGTGTGGGAAGAGCTTTGAGAGGATTCATTGTAGGGCTGATGGCTGCTTGTAGGGGGTGGGGGTGGCAGTGCTCTCGGATGAGGAAGGATGGGCTCAGGTCTTGACTTATAGGAGAGGTCTGGGAGATTAATTTTTTTTTTCATAAGATGCTGCTTTTTTTAAAAAAATTGGCCAAATGTCTGGTGACGGGAGATCTATATTTGCATAAACTTACATAGCTCAACCTATGGAAACTGCTGCCCACGTCTTGACCTTGGTCCCTCCTTTCCATTCCGGGGTTGAGGTCTGCTGTCCAGTGGGGCAGAGCTGCTGGCTATGCAGATAGGGTGGGGCTGCACCTTTTTGGGAGAAAGTGCCATGGTGGGGGGTGCTGCCTGGTGGCTCATTCCCACCCTTTGGTTCCAGGGTGCATCTCCTGGAGACCCCTGGCTTGGAAAGCAGGGGCTGCCCCTTGTCTTGACTGTGGGAGATTCCAGCACCCATATGTCGAGGATCTAGGGATTGTGGCGGCTGACTGGCTTAACACGAGTTGGCAATGGGACACGGCAGCAAAAATGACTAATGCAATTCTAGGCTGTATTAACAGCAGTGTTGTCTCCGGAGGTGATGGTTCGGCCCTGGTCAGACCTCCCCTGGAGTAGTTCTGGGCTCCTCGCTTTAAGAGGGACAGGAAAGCAAGTCCATAGGAACTGGGGATCTTCAGCCTTATTGGCCCCAGGCAGCAGCCAGTTCCTGCCCTTTGGTTGGTCGGCCTGGGCCCCATGTATTTAAAAGACCACCTTTCCTACGGGCAGCTGGGAGTGCCCTCTAGGGTCCATCTGCCACTCCTGCCCATCCAAGAGGGGCATTCTCGGTTGCTGTGGCTCGTCCGAGCATCTTTTTAGAGGCGATGTAATTATTATTCTTAACAAACATTTATATAGCACAAGCAGTGCACCTGGCACTTTACAAAGTAATAAAATAGACACGGTCCCTGCCCTTAGGGCTTACAATCTGAGACACAGGAGCTGGGGGAGAGACTTAGGAAGGGGAACAGAGGGAGAGACAAGGGGTCTAACGTTCATGAAGATGCGAGGTCTCAGGTGCAGGTACTTGGCTTGGTTACGATGAGAATGACAGCAGGCAGGTCCATGAGGCAAGGATAAGAGTAAACAGACTGTAGGTATAGGAAATGTAAGACCTTTACGTTTAGTAAAGCGATTGGGGGGGTGGGGGTTGAAGTGGGGAGGGTTTCTTTTGTTGGGGGTTCTATTTTAATGTCTCAATCGTATGATGTCTTTCGTGAGCGGCTCTGAGCCGTGGGGAAGGGCCAGGTAAAAATGTTACTCCATATGGCCAAGGGGGGGCTTGCTCACAAGGTTTTGCTCCTCGCCCTGCAAGTAGCTCGCCCAAAGCTGCATGCGGACGTCACAGTGGCCCTTGACCATCCCTAGCGCGACGCCTCGCCCCCCTCTCTCAAGCTCTTGAGCTGCCATCTCCTGATTCTCGCTTGTCTCCTGGCAGATTGAGGATCTCTCCCAGCAGGTGCACAAAGCAGCTGCAGAGAAGTTCAAGGTCCCGATGGAGCACTCTCCCCTGATCACCGAAGCTGCCCCCACCCTCACTATCAAAGAGGAGAGCGAGGAGGAAGAAGAGGTGAGTTGTGGGGGTGGGAGTTCCGGATGCGGTTTTAGCCCCTCAATTTGGGCTTTGGCCCCACCAGTGTACCTGGGCCATCTGCAGTGGGTTAGGGCTGGGAAGAGAAACCCCTGGCTTGATCTTGCCTTGCCCCTTTCAGTGAAGTTCTCAAAAGCCAATGCAAGACCTATCTGTTTGTCCAGGCACCTGACTTGTGGGGCTAGGATTTGGGGAGCTGTCTAATGGTATACTTAGTTTTTTGCCTATATTATTTTATGGGTCTTGCTTTGTACGTGCCATGTCCATCCTGAGCCTACAGGGAAGGCGGGACTCGAAGTTGCGGTAAACGCAACCAGTGGGGCGGATGGGAGGGCTTTGACACCAGACACTCAGGGATCCCTGGACAGGTCTCCCTCCAGCATGGGGAACTCTGATCTGGGCTTGTAGCCAACCGCTCCAGTCTGGTGGTGGGCTTAGTGGCTGGAGGTGGGACGTCCTCCATATCAGGAGGCTTTGGTATGGGCTGGGAGGCCAGGAGTGGATTTCTGTGACCCACTCCTGGGCTCCTTGCCTGACTGTCCTGGCATGGGAGATCAGCTGGAGGGGGGCGAGGCAGATCTGCCTGTAAAGCACAGAGGGCACCAGGACCCTCTTAGTCGGGGCCCTTGGGGCTTACTGTAGTGTAGGGACTAGGCTGAATTGGCCACGGGGGAGGGCTCTGTCGTGGGCTCGGGCGGAGAGCTGGCATTCCCCCCCCTCCCCCCTCCCCTGGCTGCTCTATTAGGACACTGCAGCTGCTTGGGAGTCCACTGGCACTGTGTCTAAAACTAGCCGTAGAAAGCAGTGGCTCTTGCACCTGGGGGCTTAACCTTAGATCCTGGATCCACCATGGGGTGTGGGAGGGACAGGAGATGTGTTCTAGTCCCAGCACTAGACTCTCCACCCCGTTATGTCCCATCCATAGTTAACCATAGAGTCCTTGTTCCTCCAAAGTCCTAGAGAAGCACCAGCTGGCGTGAAGGAGGCAGCTTCTTTCTCCGCTTTACTGCTCCTCTCTTGCCAGGTTGACGAGACGGGCTTGGAGGTGAGAGATATCGAGCTGGTGATGGCTCAGGCTAACGTGTCGCGCCCGAAGGCCGTGCGGGCGCTTCGCCACAACAATAACGACATCGTCAACGCCATCATGGTGAGTGCTGGCGCTGCGGGGCGGGAAGGGGTCCTGACCAAAGGGGCTGATGGGACATGGATCAGGCCTCTAGCCAGAAGGGGGAGTCGGGCCAGTGTGCTGTACAGTGACTGTCGGGGGTGGGGCTTGTGCCCCCTGGAATCTGGTCACGCCTATCCCTCCCCCCGCTTGGCTGTGGCGCTCTCCCTAGAAGGCCTCCAACACAAGGAGGAAGATGCAGCCACCCCATAAACGGGGAGTAGGAGGCCTCAGGCCAGGGACAGCAGGGGAAAGGAGTCTCGCTGTCTCCCCTGAGCCCCATCCGGCTCGCTCGCAGCATCCTAGGCAATCGGGTTGGGCTTGGGGGTCCAGGTAGACTGGGCTGCTCACACTCGCGCTCTACCTCCGCCCCTAACCCTGTGCGCTTTCTTGCAGGAGCTGACCATGTAGCTGCTGGCCGCAGCCCCACCCACCTCTCTGTATAGATGCACAGTTATTCGTATCCCGATACAGCTGTTATTACTCTCTAGAAATGCAAATACCCAGCTGGTCTGCATCTAGAATGCTGCTCAATAAAAGGCTTCGATATACTCACTCCAAGGGCACACCGGCTTTGGCTTGGCTTATTCTGGGGCAGGCTGGGCATCTCCCCTTGCTTTTGCACACGCCTGTATCCAAAGCAGAGTGCAAGCTGGGGGGTGGGGGAAATGCAGAACCTGTAGAACTTTCTCTTCTCCAGACTAAACAAGGGACCTAAGAGGAGGAGATCTAGCCATCTTCAAATATCGGCAGAGGATGGTGCAGACTTGTTCTCTGTTGCTCCTGGCGGCAAGACTAGGAATAACAGGCTCAAATTCCAAGACAGCAGGTTTTGGCTAAACATTAGGAAGAGCGGTAAGAGCTGTTTGACAGTGGAACAGAGACTGCGTAGGGCGGTGGGGGACTCTTCCCTGGGGGGTTTCCAAACCGAGGCTGGACGGCCATCTGTCGGGGATGCTGTGGATTTCCTGCATTGAGCAGGGGCCTGGACTAATTGACCTCTTACATCCCTTCCAACTCTGATTCTAGTGCAGCTAGAATGGGAGCTGAGTTGGCTTAGCGCTTTGGGGCGGAGTATGGCAACCTTGGGTGCTAGGAGGGGCAGGTTGTAGCTGGCTAGGCAGGGGCAGTCGGCTCTGGGGAGGGAGGAACTGACGGGCTGATCAGCTTCTTCCAAGATGGTGCAACCACATCTAGCTGCTGGGAGGAGAATGGGGGAATCCTTTTTAGGAGTTCTTCCCCTGTAGGTAACGGGGATGCGTCAGGGGAGGTTGTCTCCGTGGCTTGGTACATCACAGGGGGCCTTCCTCAGCTGTGGGGGGGCAGTGCCAAGTCCCCCCCCCCCCCAGTAATCCTCCTATGGNATCCTCCTATGGCACAACTATTGCTCTGCCTACAGCTGCTGTGAGCAGGGGGGCGGTGAGGAAGAGCCAATGAGGCCAGGCCTGCCCTGGGCCTTTCTATAGGAGCAACCCTGACTGGGAGAATGGCTCTGGGGCCAGGCTGGCAGTAACCTCCAGGCCTGATGGTGCCTGGGTGGGGATTGTGGGGAAGGGTGGGTGAGCTGTTCTGGCAGGGGAAGCAGGCTGAAATGTGTGTCCAGCTGTAGGTGACTGGGCATATGATGGGGCTGGTGTGGGGGCAGACTTAAACCTAGCATATGCCCTGGCTCCTAGCTCACAGCTGGGCCTCCTTTGCCAGCCTGCTCTGGCAGCCTTGCTTGCCTGTTGCTCCAACAGTGGCAAGCGTGGGGCTCTGATGCAATATTTTATTTATTTGTTTAACTTATTACCCTGCCCCTCCTGCTGCAGGCAGCTCAGGGCAGCTTACAACAATTAAAACATCATAAAAAGGAGGAAACTGAGAGAACCCCACCCATCACCCCTCTCCCCTGGCGGAACAGCCAGGTCTTGCAACTTTTCCAAAAAGAGGGGAGGGGAGGTCGGGTCCAGGGCGAACCGGACCGCCACCGGAAGGGAGTTCCATAGGTGCGGCACGGCCACACCCTCTCCTGCCTGGCCACCGGAGAAACTCGGGGGACCTTGAGCAGGGCATCCCCGGACAACCGCAGGGGGCCGGTCCAGGACACGGGGAGTGAGGCGGTCTCGCAGACAGGCAGGACCCAGACTGCTTAGGGCTTTATAGGTTAAAAGCAACACCTTGAATCAGGCCCGGAAAACCACCGGCAGCCAGTGCAGAGAGCGGCGCACCGGTGTAATATGCTCCCGGCGGCCCAGTCCCACTAGGAGACGGGCCGCCACAAATCCTGCACCAGCTGCAGTTTGCGAGCCGTCACCAGGGGTAGCCCCACGTAGAACGCATAGTCTAGTCGAGAGGTGATGAAAGCATGGGTGACAGTGGCCAGGTGAGAGTTCAAAACAAACGGCTGGAGCCGTTGCACCAGATGCAACCGGCGGAAATCACTCCTCGCCACAGCCTCCACCTGGAGATTCAGGCGGAGCTGCGCATCAAGGAGCACCCCCAGACTCCGTACCGGGGAGGCCAATGGAGGACAGACCCCATCAATGATGGGGGCCACCAATTCCACCGCCTTCCCCACTAACATCTCCTCTGTCCTGTCAGGATTCAGCCGCAGCCAATTAACCTTCATCCACTCGCTCACAGGCACCGGGTAAGCACCGAGACTGCCGGGCCTGGGTCTGTTGGAAAAGAGAGGTTCAGTTGGGTTTCCTCAGCATATTGACACTGAACCCCCTAATCACCTCGCCGAGCGGCTGCATATACACATTGAACAGGAGAGGGGACAGAACCAAACCCTGCGGAACCCCACGCGAGAGGTCTCGGTAGGATGAAAAACAGTCCCCGAGACCCACCCGCTGGGTTCTTCCGGTCAGGAACGAGCGGAACCATTCAAGAACAGTCCCGCCCACTCCCGCACTGTCCCTCAGGCGCATCACCAACCTCTCATGATCAACGGTATCAAACGCAGCTGATAGATCTAACAGGATCAGCAGGGTCACGCGACCCTGATCCATACCTCGACGCAGGTCATCCACCAAAGCCACGAGCGCGGTCTCTGTGCCATAACCCGGCCTGAGAGGGATCAAGATGCCCCTGCAGCTGCCGAGCCACCACCCATTCAATAACCTTCCCTAAAAGGGGAAGGTTAGAGACAGGCCGATAGCTGGCAGGGGAGCCAGCGGCAAGCGATGGTTTCTTGAGCAGACCGCCTAGTACTCTGCCCTCCCGCAGGCAGGCGTTGACCACCCCAGCCAGCACTGGCTCCATTGTCTCCGCTCAGATCTTAACCAGCCAAGACGGGCAAGGATCTAATTCCCAAGAAGTGGCCCTGACTGTCTCAAGAACATCCACTGTATCAGCAGGCGTCACTGACTTAAACTGATCCCAGAAAACCGGACATGATGGGGCTTCCATAGTCTCTGGTTCCCCATGTGTAATAAATGCTGTTTGAAATCGTGGTGAATAAGTGATTTTTATCCACAAGCCTGTCACAGCGGGCAGTAGATGACTCCACTCCAAGGTTGAGGGAGGCCAGACTGACCAGCCCCTGCACTACCAGGAACAGCTCTGCCGGACGGGATTTTGTGGACACCATGAGAGCAGCAAAGAACTCCCTCTTTGCTACCCGCGTAGCCACGGCATAGATCGCGTCATAGGTTCGTAAACGGGCTCTATCGGCTTCAGCACGCAGACGACACCACCGTCGCTCCAACCGCCGCCCATCCCGCTTCAGCAACCGCAGCTCCTCGGAAAACCAAGGAGGTCTGTGGAGCGGCTGCCTGGGCAGAGGACGTGTAGGAGCCGTCTGATCAATGGCCTCCGTCAGCAAGGTGTTCCACAGCACAACAAGGTCATCGATGAGATGGTCGTCAAGCTTGGAGAGTATTTTCCCCCCCAGACTATTCCGGAACCATCCTGGATCCATCATCCTGCCAGGGGCGAACCATCTGAATCGGCTCAATACCCTTCCGGCAGCAGACGTGTGCTAGGAGCAAGGTCTGCAGGAGGTAATGGACAGTCCATGACAAGGGTACAGCTGACATCTTCCCCCCACTAACAGAACACCCGCCTCAAGGCTGGTGCAAAACACAAGGTCCAAGGTGTGTCTTCCCTGACGTGTGGGGCCGATAACCAGCTGGGGCAGGCCCATGGCGGCCATGAACTCATGCTCCGTAATAGGCTGCAAGAACAGCTGATCTCTGGAGTGGTATGGCAGTGCTGGGGGATCCTGATGCCCCTTGTTTTGGGATGCTACATGCCTTCCATCAGTGATCCTCTACCTTGTAGGAAGAGTTCTCCCCCCAACCCCACCAGTGGGCCAGCAGAGAACAGGCCCTATGTCACCTCCTTGTCTTCCCCCCCTCCGTGTCTATTAGATTGTAAGCCGTAGGCAGGGACCGTGTCATCTCATTGTTTTGTAATGTGCCAGGTACACAGCTGGTGCTATACAAGTGCTTATAATAATTATTAATAAACAATGCCACTATCCCAGTGTCTCCTGTTTTGGGTCCAAAGAGGCTAGCAAAGCTGGGTCCTAGGGGCCGGGTGTGTGTGTGTTGTATGTGCCCAAAGAAGTCTCGATCTGACAGCTGGAGCAGGGTCTCAGCAATCCCCCATTGCCTAGAGAAGGGGGGGGGCTTTGAAGTTTCCATGTCTTTGAATAGCTTTGCTCTGGTCAGACTCATGGAGCTCAGAGCAGGACTCTGCCAGTGTGGCCGCTGTGGCGCTATCCCTGCCCCGCGGTCTATTACCGACATGGGGGACGGGTTCCCTCACATGGCCCACTTCATGCTAATATTCAAATGTCACAGGCCAGATTTAAGGGATGCTCAGGATTGGGGGGGGGGGAATAGGAGGGGGTTCATGTCACAAACCCATCCCCCTTGCCTCAGTTCATGCTCCCTTTCTTCCTCTGAGTTTACTCTTAGTACCTGAGCGTTATGGATTGGACCCATGGGCCAGATCCTGGGGCTGGAAAGGAGCCCTAGCTAAAACCCGGGTCCCCTGTGGCAGCGAGGCCCAGCTGTGTGGGTAAGCAGTTGTGCTGCTTGCCTGTAATGCAAGGCTTAACCCAGGCAATGAGGCTTCCCTCGCCTCTGTTGTTGAAGGGACCAGGGGCCGTGGAAGAGAGGCTGGGCTGTTTGCTTGCAGAATTAACATTTTTCTGCACGTTGTGCTCGGGGTGCTGATTCTACACTTTCCCTACTAGGCCTGGGATTCCAGCTAGAGGCCGGGGGAGAATTGCTTGCTGCCCCCCCCCCCCCCCCCCTTTGCTGCCCCTTTGCCCAGGCTCCAACCTGCCAGCCCTAGAGCAGACGGTTGTTGACTCAATCTACAGCGAGCGTAGAGCTTTGGGGCTGAGTATGGCACCCTTGGGTGCTGGGAGGGGCAGGTTGTAGCTGGCTACGCAGGGGCAGTTGGCTCTGGCTCTGGACCTGGCTGCTCTGGGGGAGGGAGGAACTGAGTGGCTGATGTGGTTGCACCATCTTGAAAGAGGCTGAACATCTGCTGCTGGGAGGAGAATGGGGGAATCCCATTCCGTCTTCTACGCCAGGACCTGTTCCAACCTAGCTCCGCCTCAATGTGGCAACGCTTGGACAAAGGGATGGATGCCCGGCAGTAACTGCACCGGGCCTGGCTTGTGTGAAGGCTGGTGACGTAAGTGCAGCTTGTAAAGAGAAGTGTGGACTCCCTTCTCTTGCTTTGCTTTTTAGGCGTTCTTCCCCTGTAGGTAAAGGAGATGCTTTAGGGGGAGGCTGGCTCTGTAGCCCGGTGTGTCACAGGTAACATCGTGCCCATCGTACCCCAGCTGGGCAGGGGCTAAGCACGAAGGCCCCTAGTCACCAGGGGGCAGGGCCCAGTAGTGGCTGCATCTGTACAGCAGGTAGGGAGGGAGCCGTAGGGCACAGGAGGGAGAGTGCGCTGCAATGAACTCCTCTGCTTTGCATGTACGGATGCCCTGAGCGTGCTGCTTTCCTCACGTGTTTTACTTGCTGCTGTGGCACGCCTGGCAGGGAGAGATTGAAGAGCGGCTACTCCAGTTTGGGTGCAGTGGGGGAAGGATGCTGGAGTGAGGTAGTTGGTTAAAGCAGCCAAGCTCCCCATGAAGGGAAGGGGGATGCACAGTGTGACTGGTATCCAAGCTGCTGCTGTTGCTAGAATCAGTGTCGGGCCGTGCTGGGGCAAGGCTGTGCAAAATGTTCTGGGTGGGTCTTGGGCTGGAAGGCTGACACCCACACAAGCAGTAGCGCCCCCTCCTGGAACTGCCCCTTTTCTGTGTCTGGAAGCAGGAGCCAGAGCAGGCCTGTGCGTGGTCCCTGCATTTTGGGGGTGGGGGAAGAGAAGGGCCCTTCCTCAGCCGTGGGGGCAGGGCCGAGTCCCTCCCCTAGCAATCCTACTATGGCACAACTATTGCTCTGCCTACAGCTGCTGCGAGCAGGGGGGGTGAGGACGAGCCGGTGTAGGCCTTTCTGTAGGAGCAACCCTGGCTGGGAGACTGGCTCTGGGGCCAGGCTGGCAGTGACCTCTAGCCCTGCTGGTGCCTGGATGGGGATTGTGGGGAAGGGTGGGTGAGCGGTTCCGGGAGGGGAAGCAGCCTGAAAGGGGGGGTGGATGGACTTCTGTGCTTCCAGCTGTAGGTGACTGGGTGTGTGATAGGGCTGGGGTGGGGGCAGACATACACGTAGCGTATGCCCTGGCTCCTAGCTCACAGCTGCTGCTCCAGCAGTGGCAGGCATGGGGCTCTGATGCAACAGGCTGCAAGAACAGCTGATCTCTGGAGTGGAACGGCCGAGACCTGCCAGCGTTGATCCTGGTCAGGTTGCTGGTGGGATCTTAGCACAATCCAACCCCCCATGCTGTCTATCAGTGATCCTCTACCCCTTCCTTTATAGGAAAACCCCACACCCACCTCCAGTGGGGCAGCAGACAACAGGCCCTAAACGATGCCATTATCCCAGCATTGTCCCCCGTTTTGGGTTCAAAGAGGCTAGCAAGCTGCATCCCAGGGGCTGGGGGTGTGTGTGCGTGCACTGGGGGGGGGGTGTCAAGGGAAGTCTCAATCGGACAGCTGGAGCAGGGTCTCAGCAATTCCCCATTGCCTGGGGGGGGAGGCGCTTCTCCAAAGTTTCCATCCCTCTTAATAGCTTTGCTCTGGTCATGGAGCTGGTAAACGGAGCTCAGAGCAGGACGCTGTGGCACTATCCCTACTCCGTTGTCTATTACAGGCATGGGGAACAGGTTCCCTCACACGGGCCATTTGATGCTAATATTCAAATGCCACAGGCTAGATTTAGGGGATGCTGAGGAATGGGAGGGGGTTCAGGTCACAGACCCTTCCACTTTGCCCCTCAGTTCATGCTTGCCTACTTCCTTTGTGGAAGAGACGCTGGGCTGGTTGGTTGCAGAATTAACATTTTCTGCACTTTGGGCTGGGGGTGCTGATCCTACACTTTCCCTACTAAGCTTGGGATTCCAGCTAGAGGGGGGGGGGGGGGGGGGGGGGGGGGGGAAGGGAGGAGGTGAACTGCTTTTTATCCCACCCCCTTTGCTGCCTCTCTGCCCAGCCTCCAACCTGCCAGCCCTAGAGCAGACAGTTGTTGACTCAATCTACAGGGAGCGGTGGGGCTGAGTATGGTAACCTTGGGTGCTGGGAGGGGCAGGTTGTAGCTGGCTAGGCAGGGACACTTGGCTTTGGACCCCCTGCTCTGGGGGAGGGAGGAACTGAGTGGCTGATGTTCAGCCTCTTTCAACATGGTGCAACCACATCTACTGCTGGGAGGAGAATGGGGGAAATCCCATTCAGTCTTCTAGGCCAGGACCTGTTCCAACCTAGCTCCGCCTCAATGTGGCAGCGCTTGGACAAAGGGATGCCCGGCAGTAACTGCACCTGACCTGAGTTATGTGAAGGCTGGTGACGTAAGTGCAGTTTGTAA
Organism: Sphenodon punctatus; assembly: GCA_003113815.1. Classification (NCBI taxonomy): domain Eukaryota; kingdom Metazoa; phylum Chordata; class Lepidosauria; order Sphenodontia; family Sphenodontidae; genus Sphenodon; species Sphenodon punctatus. Next base: position 151,532 of record QEPC01009191.1, on the reverse strand, counting down.
AGGGTAGGAAGAGAAGTGTGGACTCCCTCCTCCTGAGAAATTAGAAATGGTGCCTCTACTTTGCTTTTTAGGTGTTCTTCGGCTGTAGGTAAAGGGGATGCCTTAGAGGGAGGCTGGTTCTGGCCTGGTGTATCATGAGGTTGGGGCCCCTCACTCCCTTTAGAGGCTGTCCCCCATATGCCCACCAGGCCACCCATAACCCGGTTGCCTGTGCCAGCAATGGTTCCCACGTGATCAGAAACCCTTCACTGCAATCCGGGAGCTTTCAGAGGCCTGCACCTCCCAGAAATGCCTCCCCTTGATCTCCTAGCCCAGCTGTAAGATAGAGAACCTTCTCTACCCACCTGTAGCTTGGAAGACTTTGCAGTGGGGTTATCTTATATGAAAAAGGTTCATCTAGGCTCTCACCTAGCTAGAGTGCCCCTCTAATGAACCCCCCCAAGGCCAAATAAAGACACAAGCACGCTAGGCTTGGTTATAAAACATGTATTGAGTACATACAAGTACAAGGCTGTTGATCAGATAGTGCAAGTCAATAAATCAAACATAAAGTCCATGCATTCTAAGATATACTGAGATTCCCTAACTGT
>QEPC01009191.1:138253-150259 GCA_003113815.1 Sphenodon punctatus | reverse complement strand
GGGGGATGCACAGTGTGACTGGTAGCCGAGATGCTGCTGTTGCTAGAATCAGTGTCGGGCCGTGCTGGGGCAAGGCTGTGCAAAATGTTCTGGGTGGGTCTTGGGCTGGAAGGCTGACACCCACACAAGCAGTAGCGCCCCCTCCTGGAACTGCCCCTTTTCTGTGTCTGGAAGCAGGAGCCAGAGCAGGCCTGTGCGTGGTCCCTGCATTTTGGGGGTGGGGGAAGAGAAGGGCCCTTCCTCAGCCGTGGGGGCAGGGCCGAGTCCCTCCCCTAGCAATCCTACTATGGCACAACTATTGCTCTGCCTACAGCTGCTGCGAGCAGGGGGGGTGAGGACGAGCCGGTGTAGGCCTTTCTGTAGGACCAATCCTGACTGGGAGAATGGCTCTGGGGCCAGGCTGGCAGTAACCGCCAGGCCTGGTGCTGCCTGGATGGGAAGGGTGGGTGAGCAGTTCTGGGAGGGGAAGCAGGCTGAAGCGTGGGGCTGTGTATGGATGGACTGCTATGCTTCCAGCTGTAGGTGACTGGGCGTATGATGGGGCTGGTGTGGGGGCAGACTTAAACCTAGCGTATGCATGCCCTGGCTCCTAGCTCACCGCTACGGTTCCTTTTACCAGCCTGCCCTGGCTGCCTGGTGCTCCAGCAGTGGCAGGCATGGGACTCTGATGCAATAGGCTGCAAGAACAGCTGATCTCTGGAGTGGAACGGCCGAGACCTGCCAGCGTTGATCCTGGTCAGGCTGCTGGTGGGATCTTAGCACAATCCAACCCTCCTGCTGGCAGCGCTGGGGGATCCTGATGCCCCTTGTTTGGGGCAACCCTTCCTCCCCCCCCCAAACACCCTCCATCAAGGATCCTCTACCCCTTCCTTGTAGGAAGACTCAATACGCACGCACGCACACACCCCCTCCAGTGGGGCAGCAGAGAGCGTCAGCTCCTGCGTTGGGTTCAAAGAGGCTAGTAAAGCTGCCTCCCAGGGGCTGGGTGTGCGTGTGCTGTATGTGCCCAAAGAAGTCTCAATCTGACAGCTGGAGCAGGGCAGGGTCTCAGCAATTCCCCATTGCCTAGAGAAACGGGGGGGGGGGAAATTCTGTGCCTTTGAATAGCTTTGCTCTGGTCATGGAGCTCAGAGCAGGACTCTGCCAGTGTGGCCGCTGTGGCACTATCCCTACCCCACGGTCTATTACCGACATGGGGAACGGGTTCCCTCACGTGGCCCACGTCATGCTAATATTCAAATGCCACAGGCCAAATTTAGGGGGCACTCAAGATGGGGGGGGGGGTGTTTCAAGCTCAGAGACCCATCCGCTTTGCCTCAGTTCATGCTCCCTTGCTTCCTCCGAGTTCACGCTTTGAGTACTTGAGTATTAAGGGCTGGATTGTTGGGCTAGAGCCAGGGGGTGGAAAGGAGCCAACGAAAACCCCAGTTCTGTAGGCGAGTAGTTGTACTATCTCTGCCTAACATGCAAGAATTAACCCAGGCAATGAGGGTCCCCTCTCCTCTGTTGTTGAAGAGATGTTCCGGGGGTGTGTGTGACTCTGCACTTCGCATACTGAGCCTGGGATGCCAGCTAGGGGCTGTGGGGGGTAGGGACAGTTGCTCCCCCCCCTTTGCTCTAGGGCTGGCAGGGTGGAGGGGCAGCAGGTAGTTGTTGACTCAATCTACTCTCCCATGAAACTCTCTGGACTCACTCCAACCCCACCTGGGCTCATCCTGCCTTTGGGGAAGCTTGACCCTGTTCTCCAATTGGCCACTATGCTGTGAAGCCAAGGCTAGCTGAGAGTCCAGGGGGGGTTTCTTACCCACTTTCCAGTAGACCTGAGGGCAGAGAGCTTGCCTTGCAGGGGGGAGAAGCTGGCTCCTTGGGACCAAAGTGAGAACTTGGTGCCTTGAAAAGCCAAAGGAAAGATGTCCAGCTAGCAGGGTGGCTGGGATCCTGCCCCTCCTGCCAAGAGGGCGTAGGCCTCAGGGGCGCAGCTGAACCCCGGGGGCAAGACCTGGGGAGGGTTTGTTCTGGGCATTGTGTTTTTCTGCACCAGGGCCTAGTCTAACCCAGCACCCCCCCAGCTCCCTGCAGGCGCCGTAGTGGGGTGGAGCAGCATGGCCCCAAGCCCCTAGAGACACACTAGGGCAGTTGATTTTCTTTAGCGGCCCAACTTCTGTTGCTTGCGGCCCTGTCCCTTCCCTCCCCTCAGGCCATGAAACCCATCCGAACTGGGGCCTGAGAAAAGTTCTGACTTGCCCAGTCACTTGAATGCAGCGCCCAGCCGTGCTAACACGGACAGAGCCGCGGTAGTGGTTAAGGGGCTGGACTTGGTCTTGGGACGCCAGGGTTTGAATCCCCACTGGGTGCCTTAGGCAAGTCACCACCTCTCGTCTGTGACATGGGAACAGGTGTGTCTGTCCCTGTGCTCCCCTCAACCTTGGCCTACTGGGCAGGGACCTATTGCCAAGATACTGTCACTGTAAAGTGCTACAGATGCCTAGTCGAGCTATAGGAATTAGCAGCACATGCTCACACCCATGCCCTTTCTCAAGGGATCATGCCCTTAAGCTTATGAGGGCAGCAGACACTGCAGGAATAGGCCCTCCCTGGGGAGCATGCTGCTCTCTCAACTAGCCCCCTTGGCAAGGGGGCAGGATGCTCCCCAGGGAGGGAGAGCACCTGAGTCGGCAAAAACAGCTGCCAGGTTAGCGCCATTCTGCGCTGCAAGGAGCAGAGGGTGGCAATGCTGCTCTGGAGCTCCCCCTGGTGGGCTATCATCACTCAGCATGCAGTCTACTTGCAGAACGGTCAGAGATCCATGCATTAAAGTATATCTATTCGGCAGTAGCAACTGGCCCCCAGCCATAAAGGGCCCAAGCTCCCGGAACGGCTTGGCTAAAGCCTCTTTTCAATTAACAATTGCAAGCACTGAGAAATCTACCGTTTGCTGGGTTTTCTCCATTCGCAGCAATAGGGAAGAATCATAGCAACTATGGTTCCCTGGGCAGCCTCCTCCCCTCCCACTTTCCTTACTGGAGTAGGTCATGCTGGCCTCCTTAGAGGGAAGTGGGCACAGTCTACAGTTAAATGTACTCTTGGCAAAGAGGCTAGGAAGGAAGGGAGGATTTCCTGCTCCCAGAGTTGGTACCAGCCTGAAGGTAAAGGCCAACCCAGCAGCCTCCTGCCCTGGGGTATAAATGAAATTCAACATCAAGCAGAAGAAAGGCTCATTTGCATTCTGAGAGACAGGCTGCTCGAGGGGATGCAGAATGAAGAACCATTGGCTCTCTATATGTGTGTTTGTGTAAAATCTGATCCCTGGCTGTTTTTATTGGACTCCTTTCCAACATCCCCTAAACCAGCACTGGGGCAGCTCAGGCCCAGGGGACAAATATAGCCCCGTTCCAGCACCTGGATCCATTCTCTATGCCCACGATAACAGAGCGAAGAGGAGGGCGTGCACACAAGGATAGGGGACAGATCCACAACAGAGATCCATGATCTGGACCCTCCTTCTCTTGAATGCACCCATTAAGCATCCCCAACCCCTCTGTGGCCCTTGGGGCTCATACTAATATTCGTCGTGGCCCCCATGACAGAAAAGTTTCCCTACCCTAAGCACTGAACCACTGAGCTCAGGCCAAGGGAGGCAGAGCTAAGTGTGCACACACAAGAACCCATCCCCTCCTCTCCCCTATCCCATGCTTGTGTGCCCACCCTCGTCTCCCCTCCTGGACCCTGCGCTCAGTCTGCCAGGGCTGGTTTTGACCTATAAAGCCCTAAGCTGTTTAGGTTCCAACTTTACAGCCTCTTCCCTTATGTTCCAATCACAGCCCCCGAGCTCAGCTGGGAGCGCCCTCTTGCGGGGACCAGGTGCCTGCCAGGTTTCTACAACAAGGGCACGCAGAGAGAGATTCTCGGTGGCTACGCCAGCAGCCCCACGGTTAAAGAACTCCCTCCTGCATCTAAGACCAAGCCTGCTTATGGTGCAGAGGCGATGCAAGACCTTTCCATTTAGCAGGCAGGGATAGGGTTGGAGGATTTTTATTAAAAAGAGGGTTTTGTTTATTTGCGGGTCCTAATGCTAGTGTGCAGTTTACACTCAGGTTTATACTCTGCCCTTCACATGAAGGCTCAGGCTGGCTTACAGACGCCACAAGACTTCGCCAACCAGGACACTAAAATTCTGTACGCAGAATTATGCAAAGCAGTGGGTTTTTAAAATGCAAATGAGATCTTAGCATCCATTAATTCTGGACATTAAACTTGATACCACAGCCTTTCCCCAAGACTCAGGGTAGCGGAGGAAGAACAGGACACGCTCTCAAAAACATCCGGGCTGGGATTGTGGGGGTATGGCCCCTGGGCCGCTCCTATTCAGCTGCTGTGGCAGGCGGGCCTGGTCCCAGAATATACACCAGCAAGTGACTTGCCCAATGATGCTATCCCACTGACTAGCTCTTCATGCTCCCTAGCAAGGGAGCAACTCCGGGCTGCCAGGCAATTTAGCCACATGGCAAATTCCGCAACAGCAGCCCCGATCGCGGCATCACAAAATTCAGAGGGCCCCCATCCAGGGTTATCGCTATGCAAGCCTGAAGAAAAAGGGCGCGCTCTGGTTCCAACGACCCAAGGCTCTTCTTACAAGCCAGCTCCCTAGCCAGAGCCTGGGCTCAGCAGTGCTTTATTTCCCACCGAGGCAATGCTTTTGCCAACTCGCCCATCCCGGCGTTAACAAACAGGCTAGTGAAAGAGCAAAGTAAGGTTCAGGTGCAGAATTATATTTACCTGTAACAAATACTCCATACACAAAGCATACATACATACATACATACATACCAAAAAAAGCATTTTAAAAAATGATACTCTGATGAAACCAATGCAAGAAAGTCAAAACCACAACTTAAAAAACAAGTCAGTTCAAACATGCAATACCCCCGCCCCACCCTTTTCAGTTTGCAGAGATGCTGGATCTTTGGTAGCTCGATGGCTCTCTGCAAAGCCAACCAAGCGCTTTTCATAAACAGGGAGACCAAGGGCCCAGTTTCGCTCGGGACATAGGGAGATCAAAAGTACCCACATGAAAAGCTACCTTGACACGCTTCAAGTAATCTTTTCTGATGGACAAAAGTATAAAAAAATACTGCAGCAGTCAAATCTTCATTTTCCCCCTAGATTTCATTATACAATGGTTTCAAAAATATTTATTTTCACAAGTCTTCAATGACTTATTTCCTTTCAGAAGAGCAAATATATATATATAAAAAAAAGGCACTAAGAATGCAAACTACATAGCGAGTCTGGATAAATACACCCCATTCCAGAACGGATTCATGTCATGTTGTACCGCTGTCTTCTGTTGTAGGAAAAGAAAGCCCTCATCTGCAATGCAAAAACCCTACAGAAACGTGGGAAATGGGGGGTAAGAGGCTCATGTCCAATGCAAAAGGCAGCAGCCAGCTGTTGATCTAGCTCCCCCCTATCCTTTGGGGGTATGATGATCAAGACTCTCCCCTTCCCCAGTAGGACACTGTAGTGTTACACTAGCTAAGCAGCCGAGTGGGTTGAAACGGGGGAGGAAGGAGAAATGGGACATTTCAAAGCTTTAAAAAACAAGCTGCCCCCCCCCAATCCCCCTCTTTTTATAGAAACAAAGTTTTCCCTAACAAAAAAACTAACTGGAGGAAGAATCCCACTGCAAAATCTTTCAATTATTTTGTAAAAAGACGGCGTCAATTTGATATTGTGGTTTGACAAATAACAAACCCCCGCCCGCACATTTGCATGTAACTAAAAGTACCACCAATTTAGATTGTCATGTTGATATGTCAACAAAGTAATCAGATGATCTCTTATTGGACAAATACTCTCATCAATAGTTTGTCTCCATCTACTTACAGCATTTTGCTGATGTTTCATAACCCAACATTTCCATGAAAGCCATTTGGGTAAGAATTTTTAAATTTTTTTTTAAACGTTTCAGCCTTGGGCTAATATTTTTTTAAAATATATTTTGTTTTCAAGGGAAAACAAGTTGTGAACGTGGGGAAACTTGAAAAAGTGATATTTTTTTCTATTTAATATTAGTTTTTCTAGAACAAAGGTTTTGATGAAAGAATTTTTACCAGCTCCTGTTCTTTCTGTCAAGGCAAATGGAGTGGTGGGAAAAGGGAGGAAGCTTGGGTTATGAAGAGTGGGAAGCAGCAACGATTGTTAAACCTGAAGGAAGGCAAAGTAGTGAATCCATTGTCCTGTAACGAAAACCCCATTCTATGGCAGAGCAATTATTCTACCTCAAAGTCCTTGGCCTCTTGGGAGCTGCATTGTTGAGCAACAAAAGTATGATAATTTAGTTTTGTCCAATCCCTAGTTTGAGTTGGCCAAGCATTCCACTACTAAACTGTCTAACTAACCTTTTTGTTGTCTAGAGCCCATCTTGGTTGGCACGTTTTATCATTCCACCAGGTTGGCTATTTCCTAGTGGAGAAGACACAAGGTGGCACTGGAGGATTTAACAATCCGCAAATAATAGGCATATTTACGTTAATATATTTGGGGTCGACAAGCCTCGAGTGCTGCCATTCACCTACCAACATGGCCCATGTCAACAGGTTTGCAATGGGAAATTCTGGCATAATGGTGTCAAAATAAGACTTTTTTTTACACACACTAGACTTGTCAGAAATGTACTCAACCGTTCGGCACCAAGGAATCGCTCAAACATCCACACCATCCTACTGTCTTTTAAAAGTGGTTTTCCACTCTAGAGGACGCCCAATTGTTTTGCCACTCAAGTCCAGCTCCCATTCAGACAGTTCACATCACAGCGTTTAGCTGGGACCCCCTAGGGAAGATTCCCGGTCTTGGTCAATAAGAGACGAAAGGCACGTTTTCCCCGCTCAATACCACAGCGCCATTCCTCACTGGGCCACAAGCAACAAGTCACGGGTTAGAAATGAAAAGCAAGAGCCTTGCACAGGCTGCTGAGAGCATGAATCTACTCTGAGACCCCTTTCCTAGAGCACATGTGTTAGCTCAGACACCAGAAGTTATAACGCTATGCTGACAAAACCTGTGGCATGTGACCCATGGGATGTTCCTATGTCAGTGTCATGTGAACAGCTGCTCTCTGGGGACAAACTCATGCAAAAAAGGGGTTGTGTTGCAGGAGACGCTTCATGAAGGAAAGCTGTTCTCCTGGTAACACTGCATGGTCAATGCATTGCAGGCTTCCACAAATGCATCCTAGACCGGATCAGGCACATCACCTCTGGAGAGAGCTTCATTGCAATGGAGTAGCCACTGTTTTAACTCCCCAAGATTAAGGGAAAATAAAGTAGTATTTGAAAAGCAAGCCCTCTTTTCTAAAAGGTTACTTCCACTTTGACTGGAAGTTGACATGAACAAGGAAACAACCAAGCTTACACGTCCAGCACAGCAGAAACCATCCTTGTATCAACCCAAGAGAAGATGATCAAGTTGCTTTTTGTGCCATCCACCAGGACCGAGACAAAGACAAAGGCTGCCACAGAAACATAAGGTGACCTAACTAGAGACAAGAAGTTAGATGTAGGAGAAGGAAGAGGGTCCAAGATACAAGGATGGGGGTTGAATGGAAGGCAGCAAGACATTCACTTCAAGGATGGCCATGATGTTGGCAGAGGTGTGTAGGAATTCACAGCACATGCCACAAGAGGGAACAATGAAGTCATTAGGCCAGACCAGTTCAGGAACTACATGCGGCGTCTCAGCCCGAGAGGGTCCTGCGTCTTGCTTCATTGAACCCAAGTCTCGGCAACTGGATCGCAACAGCCATGACTGTGGAGAGCTGGCTCCAGCAGCCAGTCATGAAGCGGAAGCGATTTGTACATGGATGTGTGAGCACACGTGTGGCTCTTGGCCAGAGAAGAAATTTGGTGAAATTTATTGGGAACTTTGCTCATTATCTTACCTGATCATGCCCCGGCCCCACCCCCGACACACACACATACATCCAGGGGTGGCCAGAGAGGAAAGGACCTTTTGTGGGAATACAAGGTTAGTCTCATGCAAAGCTCAGAGTCCTTGAAGAAGCTGCAAAGCTATACGGGTCTAAGCTGCATCCATGAAAAGGGCTGACCTTTCCTTTTAGGGTTAAGGTGGTGGGCTGCATAAATTCTTCCCCACACGGGTCTGTTCAATCCACATGGACAGCATGCTCCAGGCAGCGTGGCGGGGAACCCACCGCGGAGAACGGACCGTACGCCATTTGCACGGTCGCTACTTGCTGAAGCAAAGGCACTCTTGATGCTACCAATTCAGGGGTCTGTAAATAAGACACCTGGGTCTTGGTTTTCTTTCCCTACACGTTCCACCATCCGCGGAGCCAGGATTCAAACACTCATTTCATACAGAATCAGGAAACCATCTCAGACAAAAGTCTAAGATGGAACTTGCAGGATTTATTTAAATTGATGCGCTACCCTTCCCAAAGGCTCAGGGGCAGCTTGCAAATCATAAAAAGCATTAATACACAATATACCCCTAGTCATGCCAACCCTACAACCCCCCACAGCCAGCTGTCCCCTAGGATCCCCGACCACCAAATGCCTTTTCAAATAAAAAGGTCTTACGCCACCTCCGTAAGACACTCCAGCTCAAACCAACCTCCGGGGGAAGGGAATTTCAAAGCATCAGGGCAGCAACCAAGAATGCCTTGTTGTACGAACCACAGGGAGGCACTCCGGGCCGACCGCAGGAGCCGCCACGGGGCATGGAAGGACAGGCCGTCTCTCAGATACGTGGGGCCCAGACTGTTTAGGGCTTTGGAGGTCAAAAACCAGCACTTTGCATTCTGCCTGGAAAGCTATAGGCCGTCAGCGCAGACTTGGGAGCACCCATGTAATCTGCTCCCTGAAGGAGGTGAGCTTCCACGTTCTGCACCAGCTGCAGCTTCCGAACAGTCATCAAGGATCAGGCTATAAAGCTGTATGAAAAAACCCAAACCCATTTTCTAAAAATTGGGGAGCTCACTCACTCACAGAACTGGTCTACTAAAAAAAAAACAACAACTAGAGATCTCAATCAGGTCAGTTCTACAAGACAGGATAGATCTTATGGCATGAAATACAGATATAAAAATAAGTGTGCATTTGTCATATGTATAATATGTACACCACATGTTACACTATGTATACACCTCATCCGGCTTGTTTCATAAAAGAGTTGATCCATTCTTTGCACTGCTGCAACCTCTTGCCCCAGAAGGGCGTTGGAACCAAACCTACACCCCCATTCCCTACAAAGTTACGCTGTACTTGCAATTCCTCCAGCTAAAAACAAAAACATGCACGGGCTGGTGTAGCCTGGCACAGCACCGCTGGCTTCCGGCTCAGGATCCGGCCCTCTCGTTGGTGTAGCGTCTCCGACGGTTGCTGCCTTCTTTGTGGGATCAATCCTGGTAAGCGCTCAGCGCCTAAACGCCTTGTGAAGTCAGTCTGATGGGAGAAACCCTCGGCGCCTTGAAGGGATCTTATCCTGAGTGGGGTGGAAACGCAGCACGCCGTGGGGGGGCGGAAGCAGCAGCAAGGTATTCGTGCCTAGGGTTGGGATAGGGTGGTTTTAAAGGACCGGCTGCGTTTGCGGAGTTTTCAGGGCCAGGCCACCGGGCTAGGTAACCCCAGCGTGCAGAGAGCCACAAACGGGATCTACCGCCGGACTGTCGGACCGCAAGCCATTGACTCCAGAGCAAGTGGCTGCACGGTTCGCAGCCTGAGTCACTGCATACATCCCACCAGTCCAATTTTCAGAGAGGCAAGGAGGGCAGTTCTGATCTCTTCAATTCCCTCAGGTCCCAGGCTTTTCCTGAGCAAACATTGCCGGCCGTTCTGAATGGTAGGATCAGTGGCGTCGCCGGACTGTGGTGGGACCAGGCTCATGCCCCAATGATGCCCCCCTCCCCACCCAATGGGCATGGGGGTGTCATCTCTCTAAGCGGCAGCTAAGGTTGCCCCCCAGGTACATTTTTAAGGGAACACATATGAAAAATGCATGTTATCTTACCCAAGGCAAGCCCTGCAACATGTGTTTTTCATACGTGTGCACCGGTGGCAACTGTAGCTGCTGCCCTCCCCAGGGAACTCCCACCCAGCCCGAGCTCTCCCTTGCAAAGGTGGGGGTGCTGCCCCCATTCCTAGTGAGTCCCTGCCCCCCTGGACTGCCAGGAAGGACGTTTTAAGAGTGGATGGGGACAACACTCGGCCCCTACCCACTCTGAAACGTTGCTAGCGGTGCTCACGCTGCTTGTAAGGTGTCAAGAAGAAAGTATTCAGAGGGGACGAGGGCAATGTTGGCCCAGCGCCTTCCTCTGGCCACTCTGCCTGCTGTTTGAGCCCCCCTAGATTTTCAAAAAAAGGGCCCCCTCGAGCCCAGGACCTGGGTGTAACCAAGCCCCCTTGCTCCATGGCAGCCACAGCCTTGCGGCGGTGCCGTGGCAAAGAGGTCAGCCGGCCGTCGTGCTGCTGCCGGGCCCCGATGAAGATCACCACCTTCCAACGCTGGCCTTGGCTACAAAGCAAAACACAGCAACTGCGCCAACTCACATAGCCTTCTGGCGTGGGATCTGAAATGGTTTTGACGACACCGAGAATAGGCTTAAATTATTCACATTGTGGTAAACTTCATTTAAAAATAATAAAATAATAATAACAACAACAACAACAAAGTCTGAGCGTTACAATAAAAGAGTATCATGTGCAAAACAGTGAATCGGCCGGCGGGTCCTTGCCAGCCAATTCTTTTGAAGAATGCAGGTTCCTTCCACCACTGCTGCCACCAGCACCTCCTCCAGTTCTTTGGTTCCCTGACAGCTCAGCCCAAGAGCAACAATGGCAAAGAACAAAAACACCAGATGCGCCGCTCCGAGGAGCCCCAAGAATGGGCCCCGCCCCTCTCAGCTCATCAACCAATCCCAGTTCTCCTTTCATGACACACATGCTCACGTGGCTTCACAGTAAGAGGCCATGGGTCGCCAGGACAAAATGGCTACCAACATCGGCCAAGGAGAGAAGTAGTGATCTGCGGATTCATCCGGGAACCTCTTTCTGGAATGAACGGACAGGAAGACAGAAGCAAACGCTGCTGCTATCTTTGCAGGGGTCGAGGGGGAGAAACGATCATGCCCCTTTTCTCCCTGCCTCCCCACTTTCCCTCACAAAGAGTCGTGATCCATGCTGCACCCCAGTGCTTCAATATCGTTGCTTATGTCGGAGATCATTCGGTCCCACTCGTCCCCCTCAGAGGGCACAGACTGGTCATCGGAGCTCCCCGCGGCTCCATTGCCATTGGTCGTTGAGTTGGAGGTAATGCTCATGGTCCGTTTGTACCTCCCGAAGCTATCGGTGATGATGCCCCGGCCATCCTTCACGCCGATGGTTTCCAGGAAGTTCTCAAAGTGTTGGCTGTCCTTTTCGGGAATGAACGGTCTAAGGCCTTCCCGAGGAAGCAAAAAACGACAAGGAAGAAACGTTAATTGTTCAATGCGCTTAAGATGGCAACATCACCCTGATCCCAGCTACATTCACGACTCCCTTGCTCAGATAGAATTCTCCCCGGCACTGATCGTTAAGACACCGGTCTCTGCCCCAAGGGGCTTACAGTCTAGGATGGACAAGGGGAGGGGACCATAGGGAGACATTCACAAAGTTGAGAAATCACAGGGCAGGCTTAGCTTAGCTACAGGGGACTGAATGAAAGGTCAGTAGAGGGAGCAGAGTCATCTATGGAGAGGACGAGCTAGGTTAAGCCTAGGGGAAGAAGCAGGTTTCTAAGGAGGGATTTGAAGGTTGGGAGACACGAAGCAGAGAGTGTGTGTTCAGGACTATGGGGCAGCATGGAAGACTGTTTAGTTTAAAGCTTGCACGTCAGCCCACAGCAAAGCAACCTCACCTCTACCCACCCCAGCTTGGTCCTGGCAGAGCAACAAGGGGATGTTTAGGAAGTGCTTTTTTTTGGGGGGGGGGGGGGGGGGGGGGGGGGGGG